>JAIEZT010000472.1:0-48265 GCA_019594935.1 Periophthalmus modestus | reverse complement strand
TCGACAGACTACCTATAAAGGATTACTCCCTCCACGTGGGAATGAAACAAAACACCCTCCAGTATGTTTTTTTTTTGAGGATGTACCCCATTCTAGCGTGCGGATAGCTCACAAGAGTCACTATTGCATAATGTAGACCTTTTAATCACAAAGCCCCAGCAAAGGTAATTAAAATTGTGTTAAATATTCAATTCACAAATACGTGAAACAAAAAATACAGTAATACCTGCCAGTCCTAAACATAGCCCTAACGTCCCTAAGCATGCTCCCCCATCTTTAAGATTACCATTCTACCCATCAACGCCTGCAGCTGCAAATATATGCTGCTTATAAAGCCATTCAAATGAACAGCACGTATATGCAGCCTCGGGTCACCTAACCATCATGGTTACAGTTGGCAGCATTGTCTATCATTCATACGAGATTTCCCCAGAAGTGCTTTGGCATTAATGCCGAATGAAGGAGATGAAAGCGTCACTTATTTATTTATTTATTGACGGTAGGAATATAAGGAGTTTTTTTTTTTTTAAAGTAAACATAAAAACATGTATGTACCTGTTATTATATTATTTTATTATTATTATTCTTATTATTATTATTAGTGATTATTATTATCATCAATCAGTAGTAGTAGTTAAGTAGTAAGTATTAGTAGTATCATTATTTAGTATCATTAGATACTTTGCTATGACAACAACCCCACAAGCACAACTTCTAAAATGGCAATTGTTTACAGGTCTTGGTGTGTTAAACCGCTCTAACTCCCCCTACTTGCAGACTATATTAACGTTATTATTGGCTCAACTGTACGTACCCCGGAAGTGTATGTTTTACAAGAATCAGATTCAATACTGTGTGCTCTACTTAACCAAAGTGTTTGTAAAGAATTGGCTGTGTTTTTTTTTCGGGTGCATACGTTAGAAACACTGGCTTTGATGGTAGGCGACCCCCCCACCTCTGCTCTTTCCTCCTTCCTCTCTCCGCTCTCTTCTCTCTTTCTCTGTCCTCCTCACGCTACGTCCTATCTCTGTCTCTCCCCTCCTCTCCTTCTCTCCTCAGATCTCCCTTCCCTCCCTCCCCTCTCGCTTTTCTCTCTCCCTTTCCCTCCTTTTTCCGCTCTCTCCTCTCTCCCTCCTTCGCCCCATCTTTCTCTCTTCTCCCATTCTCTCTCCTTTCTGCGCCTGTCTTCCACCATCATTTCCTCTACACTTTCAGAGTGCCTCTCTTCACCACAGCACGGCTGTTGAGGGCTGGCCTGGATTTCACATGTTAGCCTCAGCATGGCTCATGCTCCATTTTACCTCGCAGAGAGATCCTGTGTGACCTCCTGAAATGCTAGTAAGCAGCTACATATCAACTCACTTTTTGAGACATCTTAATGTGTCTGTAAAAGTTTTGACCCAGTATACACAAGAAAATGGTTAACAAAATCTACAAAAAACAAAAAACTTTTCAGACATTTTAGGACTTTTATACCACATGTTGCCTACTTTGCCACTAATTCCGATTCCAAATTGATCTATAGGCACTTTTAAAACAACTTCACCTAAGTAAGTACATTCAATATTAAAACCAGTACAGCAGAAATAACAACATACATTGGAAACAAACAAGAGAGCATAGAACAATAAAATACCAAGAAATTATGTCCCAGCGCTAGTGTTAAAGTAGGTGGTATTATACTCTACTGGTGGCAATTAATAGTTACACATATGCTGGTATTCACCCAAAAACAGGATATTAAAATGGTAATCTGCATGCATTCTGCTATAAAACTACTGGGCACCATTGCATTGTAGGTTTGTGAAATTGTTGTGTATTGTTATGTATCCTGCTTTTGTAGACTTGTGGAAATTGTCGTGTGGAGCATGAGTGACGTAGGCTTGTAAGGCTGAGCATCAGAACCGAATCGTGCTGGCGAACCATAAGGAGAGTACAATCAGGGCCAGGTAGAGATTTGCTACAGATATAAACATGCATGGATGACATAAACTAAAGCTTAATTACTTATAAGTGAAATTTTTTAATTGCCCCATAGTTTTTGTTTATTCAGAAAGAAATTTGTAACATAACATGTTTCAATGGCCGTATCACACATTCTAATGGGATATCAGCCAGATATAAAGAAAAGGCAATTTATACATTGCTAAACAATGACATCACGAAGGGCACTTACTATTTCCTTAAGTCTCTGAAATCTTTACTTTGATAAATTGCAAAACAGGTTCTAAAGATTACACACTACATCTGTTCTATTCTCCACCGTATTAGTTTTAGAACTTGGTTTTAAAGGGGCTATGTGTTTCTTTTGTGCAAAAAAGACCAATCTGATTTCCATATTCTCTGTTGTGAAGTGGGCACCTCCTCCCACCTGTAGATGTCCAGTGTGACCCTCAAGCGGAGCATGCAGCCATCAAAGCTAATTCAGAAACTGTGCCAAACACAGAAACTCGCTACAACCCACCAACCCCCAAGTTTCCAATATGACATAACCCAGGCCATAGCCGTTGATATGGCACAATTCATCTTACACTTTTATATGCTTCAACTTTGCAATGTAGCTGAAACTAGAATTATGAATATATTCAAGTAAAACAGATCCAATCAAAGTTAACTTCTATGACTACATGTTCCAGCAGAGGGCGTCAAGTAGGTGCAACGGTTTACTGCAAACTGTAACTGAGTTAACAATCAAGCTATCATTTAAAGGCAATTCATAAGCACTAAATAATTGGACCTGTTATTGGGTACCTGGACTTTAAAAACGATGGAGGGAGCTTTGTAGGTTGAACAAGGTGTAACACCCTAGCACAATTTTTGACTGTCCTGTGATGAAAGGTTTCTGATTTCTTGAGCAAGGCATACATAGCACTGTTATAAGAAGTGAATGAAGTGATGTGTGACTCACTCAAATAAAGTTCATCAAGGCTAGTAGTTATATGGGCGAATTTGGATCCAAGCAATACTTGGCATTCTAAGTATCGTAGCAACCCAATCTGGAAGTAAGGCTGTTGAAGGTAATCCCCCCTTCCCATGCTCACTTCCTATTTTGGCCCGCGTTGGGTATGCAGGTTGGCTATGGTCCATTTATATATCACATGTAGGCATCACCAACATTCAATACTAGCAATGTGGGTGAAGTGTCTTACCTAAGGACACACACCAGGTTTTGGGACTGACGTCCCACTGAGGGAAACCTGGTATTCCCCAGCTGTTTTTCTCTAGTACTAACCAATGAAAATAGAATGAAAAACGTGGTCCCGATAGATTTTCACAGAGAGCATGGGCAAAGATGAAATTCATACCTGTTTTTACAAGACTGATATTTTGGAATCTTTGTCTACAATAACTTATTTTTAAAGCCAGAAAGTCCCACTAAGATTTGGAATGTCATTTTGAGGGGAGCCCTGGCGCCAAGAGGGGACCCTATTGTGGCACGCTGCTTTAGTGGTAGGGGAAACGTACACAAACAACAGGACATGCAAACTCCACACATATAGGACTGTCATGACAATACATTTTGAAGTGATATATCATTGCTGTAGTAAATAGCAATGATAAACAACAATATTCAAACCAAAAATTAAAGCTAAATTATTCCTCAAAACTATTCTAATTTTTCAATATGGTTAAAAAGCATGAGTTTGCCATCAATAAATACATAACCGAATGCAACACTTAAGTAGTTAGGTTCTGTCTACAATGAGGTCATAGAAGTACATAACCCATTTGCACGCTCACATATTTATTATAGTACAGAAAAATACCACACATTATTTAATAAAGAACATATAATGGCGATAAATATTGGACCCACTGTTGTCCCATATAGTCCATTTAGTATGTGTGACAGGCCTACAACACACAAACACAGACAGCTTAGAGGTGAAAGAGCTAACTGCTGTAACCACTGTGTATTTGACCCACAGTAAACACAATCACTCCATTAAACAGCAAGATGGGAAGCCATTTACTAACTTTTTCAAAATGCAAAACAACAACTAGTCCACCCTAACTTCCTCCACAACTACGGTGATATTATCCCACTACCGTTTGCCAGAAATTGATCACATTTTGTTGTAAATGCGAGCCATGTTTACTATTTTTTTTCACAACGTCTTTCAGTGTGACACATGCTTATAATGCAGGATTTGCCTTTTTTGGAGCTTTCTACTATGTGTTATATGTCGTTCCCATAGCTCATAAACGGCCCTGATGTGGTTTTATATGTCATCCATATTTTTCTGAGTAATCTAGTGATCTCTCCCGGGCCCTATTTGAAACTGTCTTATTACGAGCAGCAGTGCAAAAACACATACACACATACATGCATGTCCTTGATTTTTGTTCATGTGGAACCGAGGGAGGAGGGGTGGGTTGTTCCCCATAACTTGTTTTTTTTGGGTTGTTTGTTTTTTTTTGTCTTTTAAAGGGGTTTAATCTTGATTTTGTTATCATACAAATAAAAAAAATTATCACAAAAAAACATGATACAAAACAATAAATTACAACTTCACAAACCTGATGATGCGATGTGGAGTAGTTTCATTAGCAGAACGCACACTGATTGTGTTGTGGTTGTGGGTGCTCTCAAGTAGAAACAAGGGAGCGTGAACTCCCAAATTAAACATTTTAATGTTGTGTTTGTATTGACAATTTTCAAAACAATAAAAGATAAACACAGTGATTTACATATTCTAATACCCCATAGAAGGTATAATTGTCACTTCTATTGGGGTATCCGCTTCATCTTAATCTTTCGCGTCTCCCTGTTGTCGGAATGCCTTCTAACGGAGAGGAGAGGTGGAGTGACATGCGTCGAGCCTATTTTATTTTTTGTATGGTCTGAGGTTTATAGTCACATATGGTTTAGTCTAGCAGCCCATTTCATATATTAAAATATAACAGAGCCTTAGTCTACAAGCCAACCACAGAGCCATATTTTTGATTTGTGATGGGGCAGTTTAAAGCCAAACAGCTACTTCCTCTGCACAGCCACAGACAATTTGGAATACATCCATCAGTCACGGGGGTTGATTAAGCATGATTATTGGCCCAATCTGTAAAGGCTGTGAAAATAACTATATAAAAAACGGCATACATTGCCCTCCTTATAATTTTGGATTCTGCTGTAATAAGTTAAGTATATCCAATAAAAGGCCATATAAAAATAGTGCATATCCAGCTTGTATGAATAGGATCCAAGTTTGTAATGGCCATGCAGTCCTGTTTTGAACTAAGAGTGCCCAGCCTTTACCCCTCCCCCGAACCACGTCCAGTCTCCTCCCGGAAAATGCAGGGACATGGGGCAACAGTTGCTTCGGGGAGAGGCCCTTGACCTAGAAATGTTAACAAGGACCTCGCACCCCCCCCAACGGTCACCCCCTCACTCTTGTTCCACTTTTATTACCGTAAAACATTTTCAGTCTTCTCATACCTGAGGGAACATCAGAGGGACTGAAACGTTGGGTCGAAAAAGGTGAATCCCAAGAGTGAGACAGTGTTGTGAGAGTCTTCTTAACCTTTCAGTCATACTGACTTTTTTGAGAATTCTCGTCGTCAGTCCCTCCAGCGTTTTTCGTGTCCTCGGTCAAGCACCAACATGCCAGAAGTTAAAATCCTTCAGCTAAGGTAGTTTTAAATAATAGCAGAATGAAGCACTTTAGTGTTAGTATATGTAATTGAAGCCTAGCAATTGGTTTAAGGTTTACAGATCTCGTCATATAGTCAAAAAATAACCCAAGATTCCCATTAGTGCAGAGAAATGGTACAGTGATAAATACTGACCGCCAAAAATATTTCCCAGCTTTCAGATATTGTAACGATAAATTTGATATAATAATTATTGTGACAGGCTTACCTTTGTCATAAATAGAATATTTAAAGTGCCTTTCAATCTTTTGAACAGCTCTTTGAAATGGAGATATTCGGACCCCCATTAAGAGCTACAATCCCCGTCACTACTCAGCTGCCTTCTCTCAGTGTGGAGGAGTACGACTTACTCTACCTGACCTCCTTTGAGCTGACCACTGTATCTTTGCAACTTTATTTCATAGGCCTTTAAAAAGACAACTGATTGAATTGAAGAAAAGTGCTAACTAAAAACTCAAATGTCTCCAAACACACTGCCATGGGGAATATTTAAAAAAGATATGTACTATGGTTGCAAAAGTTGATGCAAATTTGAATCTTTTTTACCTCTTCTCCTCTGTGACATATATTCACTATTGTAAGACAACTAATCTCCAAAACATATGAGCACATAATTTCATATGCAGTACTGGGTGAGTGTGTTTGGTAAAGCCTACTTGTAAAAAGGGGGTATTTGCAAACAATAATACTTTTTAGCTTGGGGTCTACCATGTTCGAAAGTGCCCTCAAATCACAACATGGCTGAAGAGGTTTTTAGAATAATCCTCCCCGGCATGTTGCCCGGTATTTTTCGCGATCTCTCGTATTCACACCTCAATTTACAGTGAGTTGTACGATTTCTTGTCCCATTGCTCAGCTCCCAGGCTATGGTCAGCACTGCCTCCCCCCACAACAATATATATATGTAATGTATGTATAATACACAAAACATGATAATCAAGCTGTACACAGCACTTTTGCACAAACCTGATTTCGATGTGCAGTAGTTTCAATTATAGTATGTGAACCTGATTGGGGTTTGTGGATAGTGTCCGTGAAGTGACTTTGCATGTGAAGTCAAAGGAAGATGGGGGCCTTCCAGGTGTCCAAAAACGAAAGTAAAACTGTTATCAACATGTTAATATGTAATGGTTTACAGTGAGCTAAAATATGTTTAGTGATGTTAGCAATTAAATACTCCCTCTTTCATGACAAAAACATTTCGCCTTGCCAGACCCACATAATATTAAAACTTTTTTGGATCTAGACCACGTATCGTGTCTCCCGGCTTATTGATGGTGTGACTGACAAGTCGTAGGGTGTAATACAAAAAACACACATGGCTTTTATTGTAGTACAAAAAGAACCAAACAAGAGATTTCTACAGAAATCAAACAAGCTAAGCACTAAACTCCTTATGTATCTGACCTAGTTTTAACAATATAATAAATTCTGGATTTGCAGTCAATTTTTGCTACTGGGATTGACCTTCCCAAGTAAGAGTGTTTGTTTTGTGGGGTCCCCTTTTCCTAGACTCCTTCAAGCATTCAAACAAAACGTAGGAGGGGACTGACGCGCCAGTCCCAAAACAACATTTCCTACCTCCCTTCGCTTTTTTCGTTGCCAACTAGCTCAAAACAAGCCAGGAGTTTTCCTAATTCCAGAGTATGCGATTATTTTCCCTCCTCTGCTTCCCACATACCACATCCTGTAGTCGTTGTATACTGCTGAGCATTAACAGCCAGCAACGTCTTATTTGAATCCATTGACTGACCATAGCCGCATAAATTGCATTAGAGAATTGTACAATTACAACAGGTCAGCAAACTAATTAGGTCCAGTAATGAGGATGTGATGGCAAAGCAAGTGGAACAAGCCTACCAATGAATGTTTTATAGCATTTAAATGGATACTGACAACTAACAACATCGTACGGATGACTCATTTCAGCAAAGTATCAATAATTAAAAAGGCAAATTCACATCCGATAGAAGTGACCTTTCCTGAAATCACTTTGGGAATGATCAGACCAAAGGTATACTGACCACATAGGACTAGTTTACGCCCATGGGACCACGATGTAAGCTACCTGGATTACTGAGGGATACAAAGATATAAAACCCTCCATTTTAATATAAAAGAGAATTACTATACTTTAATGTTTTTCAATCACATTCTATCGACTGTCTAAAGAAAGAAATGAATAGTAAATGCCACTCTATATCTGGTCTGTGGTCAACCCTACTGTCAATGCATTTTGTGCTAATTACTGTAATTCATTCCAAGCCATTCCCCTGCACAAAAATGGATGTTCCATCCAAGTCTTTTTTGTCCAATTGGGCTTGAGTACTTGGCGCTGGTGAAAAATTGTGTGGTCGGTAGAGGAATTAGAAGATGGGGGACCCCTGCAGCTTTTTAATCATTTTTTTTTTGGTTTGTCCTGATCAAGAGGAGGGGTGGCTTTTTAAATCAAAAAAAGTTGCCACTTCACCATGTGTTCAGGACATCAAAAACAAAAGGTGGTAGTAGCGTCGAAGCTAATCCTCCGCATAAGCCCAGTGTTTTTTTTTTCTGGTGAAAATGGACAGTGGTGATGGTTTTCGTCAGACTCTCCTGAATTTAACTGCCTAATTTTAAGAATACGTAAAATGTTTTTTATGGGAAGTGTTCCACAGTATGGCATTAAACAATAATCTACTCCTTAGGGCTGATAGTGTTTTTTGGTTGTTTGTTGCTTAGTTGATTAATCATGAATATAAAACGTTTTAATTTCCCTTAGATTCAACCAAAAATTTGTATTAGTCAACTAATTTTTGTAATTTAGATTTTAGTGAATACATGGAGCAACAGCAACAAGGTGTGGTGTGGTGCGTTAGTATAAAGATTTTGGAAGTTACTCACAGTTGAAGCCTGCAGTTTTTTTAATAATATAAAATGTTACAATTTTCCTATCCTTTCAATTTTTAAGATATAAATATTTTGCCAAAACGTCTGTGTAGCGTATAAAGATATTAGATATTAGTCTCAATCCATTTCCCTTTAGTCCCAACCATAATTTTTCTTTAGCCATCAACCCCCCTTACTAATCTCCATGAAGGGTGAGCATATAACATTACCAGTAGGGTGATAGTCGTATTATCATATATTAAGCTTTCAATAGTACTTCGCTGTAAGCGTCATACTTCCTCACTTCTATTTCTTCTTTTCTCTTAGCGTCCCATGAGCTCATCACATGAGCAGTGGGCTATCTGTCATTTTGATGTAAAGTGTTAGTTTTTCATAGATCACACCTGTAAATGTAACAATACAACGTAAAGTACAACAATGATGTTATAAATGAGACCATCTCTGTGGAAAGGAAGACCCCTTAATATAAGTGCTGGTACAAGTGTAATATAGGCTTGCGATTCTACTCAAATACAATCAACGAGACCCTATTAATGCTGATTTTCTGAACTCGATTATAATTGTTTTTTGGGGGGGGTTTCCCCTTTTTTTGTTTTTCCTCCCTCACAAACATCCCTGAATTGTGTGTTTGTTTCATTCACACATGTTCAAACGCAACTCACCCTGCATATTTTAGCTGAGTTTTCTTTCCTCCAACACAAAACACTCTTGGGCCCCACCTTGTGACATCATGTTGGGGGGGGGTAATGCAGAAATGCCCCTTGAATGTTTAAACAGAGTCCTCACGGTTGCTCACAATCTCCCTTAGAGTCCTAAAAGAAAGTGAGCTTTGCAACCACTGTTTATATATTCTCGAGAGCAAGTGGGAGTTAACATTCCTATAGATAAACAATTTTAAAAAGCATAATCAAACAATGTGATTGAATCAGTAACTCGAACAATGTTCTTCATACCTGGAAGTTAAATCAGTGGTTCTATAACACAGCCAGAGTGGGGTGAATATTGGCCACTGCTGCATGGAACAAAAAGAAGGTTTACAACCCATTATAAGACAGTAAGCAATATTACATTTATGTCTTGTCCACAAGTATTTGCCACCTTAAAATTACGTAAATTACCACTACATTACATCACAAGGTAGAACAGAGAAGTTTGAGCTTTGGAGATGTAGCCACACTAATAAACCAGGATTATTCAAACATGTGTGAATGAAAGAAAACCAGACTGCCCCAGAGTATGTTTTTTGATGAGTCGTAACAGCATTCCAACATGATAAAAGCTCACAATAATCCATTTTTGTTTAATATAGGTCATTTAATTCTCTTGTTTATGGTTTGTTAAGTTATGAATTTTTCATGTTACTACCCCCTCAATGTTTTGGTCTTAACTTACACTCTGATAAGGACAGACCAATTTTTATGGGCATAGACATTGAACAGTTTTTGAGAAAGCTGCGGATAAAGAAATATTTTTCATAGACCAATGATAGGTTATGGTTAAAAGCTCCTGTACCCAATGCGTTGTCCAGTATTTGAGCAAAAGGTGTATTGCCCCAAGATACAGATATATTGTATAAGCAGCTCTAGAGCTCAAAACAATGTTCAACTGCATTATATGTTTGACATCTAATAGTGTTTCCAATGTCTGGGTGATGCAGGAAGTCCACGTTAGCATGCTAGTTGTTCCTAATTTGGTTAGATTTTAGATACTGTCGTGGCAACGACCCCTCTGGGCTTTGAGTTGTTTTTAAAGTGCTTAAAAAACTTGTCACTGTCCTGTGAACGTTAGGAAGTGATCGGAATGCATGAAGGATAAATGAGGAATAACCTTGGACCAACTGCGAACCCTGCATTTTCAACATTACTAAGACATGTTTTTTTTTTGTTATTTTTTGAAGACAGTAAAAGATCAGGTACACTTTAAGGTTTTTATTTGAATTTATTAAATTTGACAGGGATGCACATTTATAAACTTTTCCCTGTACGCATATTTCTAAGTAAATGTAGCCTAGTTTTTAGCTGCAAAGAATATTTTCAACTATAGTCCTGGTGAGGTGGTTGGTTTGAAATTCCTTACCACAAATACCACGCTGGAAAGCGACACAAAGTACATAACAAGATTCAACACATTTTTTTTTGCAATATTAATTTTCTATGTTTACTTCCACATCACATGCGTTTTGAACCTCCTTTTTTACAATTGTGGCCTTTGATTGCATGCCAGTATTTGCATGCTCGTGTTTTTTATGCGGCCATCTAGATAGAAAGCTCAGCCTGTTATTCCAAATAGTCAAGAACTAAATCAGTAACACTGCGGTCAAATGAACCATCCTAAATAGAATCAAGTTCTCTGCCCCCTCAAGTACAAATGAACTGAAGATGAACAAGATTTTGAAAATTGGCTGAGTGCAAGTAAATAGTTGTATGTTCCCCACTCCACTGAGATCAGCCCTTAGTAGAGCAACCAGCAATTAACCATTGTTACACACCGTCGCGTTAATATTTCGGTCCAATAAACAAGACACAGAATTAATTGCGAGAACAGGGACTGGTGGAGAGAATTCATTTACAAAACAATATATTATTTGTCCATAGTAAAGTCGAGCATATAAGGTCTGTTACCATGATTTTAATTTTTTGCCATGTATTTGAGCAAAATGTGTATAGACTATATTGTATAAGAAGGTCCGCTCGTGTCAAAATTGGAGTTCAGCTGGAGTGTGTTGTTTGCATCAAATTTATAAAGATGTTGCTGGTTTTTTTTGGTTGTGGGGTCCAAGAATCAGAAAGTGCACAGTTTTTAGCATGCTAAAGTTGTGCTTAGGCCCGCAAAACTCAAATCTGTTCTCTGAAGTTGGTGAAAAGTGCTTATAAACTCATTGTGTGAATAATTAGGGTGCTCAGAACGCATAAGGTACGTGAGGAATAACTTTGGGGCCACTGCAAAACCGTTTAAATGAAGTAGGTTTGTTTTTTTTAAGGTACAGTGCCTTTAAGCATCAGTTAGGGGGGCAAGTCAGTGCAAGAATCATGCAAGTTTTTTTGACATGTTTCTTACCAGAATCTTACAGAAAGTTTGGGAAACCTATAATAAAAAGAACATGAAAATGTATTATACAGATTAGATATTTTTTGTGGTAAAAAAAAAAAAAAGAAAAGAAATCATTTGGTTCATGTCCTGTCCCCTGCAATACATTAGTTTATCTCATCAACATGAAACGTGGAAAATCTGAGACTAACTCAAGCTGAGAACTGAACCCACAATCTAGCTTTGATTACAGTACTACTTAACGCTGTACCACCACAATAATAACCAAGTTTTTATCTGTAAGCCTATTGTGTGAACCATAGCCAATATAATTTCATTTGGGTTTTTCCGCATTTAATTAGAGCTTGAGAATGAAGACCCGTGACTGTTTTTTTTCCAACAGGGCAGCAAAACATCTGTTGATATTGGGAACAGTCATTTTAAAAACACCGTCAAGCACTTGCATTGCATTCGATGCCAGGTACTACTAATCAAAAATACTCTTTTTTCCCACATAGCAAACTGTTTATTGTATATTGGCTAAATTTTTGTCTATAAAAATCTATACACTTAAATTATTGACACATCATCATATCTCCCAAAGAGTGTGTCCCTCATTAATGTACTTTTCTTTCTCCATGGGTATATTGCTTTCTGGCAAGTGCGCTCAGTATTGAATTAAACTTTTAAAATTTTACAAGTGTTTTTGATAGCTAAAAAAAAATGCATTCTGCCTTTAAGTTGGCCTGGTGGTATCACCTGCCTGTCTCCATGGCGATAGATAGTTTTGAATTACATATTGTGGAACATTACAGGGCCAACCCTAACATCTCCACAGGACAAGCATTGAGAACCCAGGACCATCCTCTAGAAAAGTTCCATAGTGGCACCTTTAAGTCTTTTGTTCTTTCAATACACAATTACAAATCTTCCACACTTCCATCTTCCACTTCCACTAATCTCTACACCACTATAGATTTTTTCATCAGTAGATATTCTCACCCCCTATCATTTATCATAATTGACCATCTTTTAAAACCACAACCAAGCCGCATGAGTGTTCCTCACCCTCCCAGTGGACGAAATTTAGGACCAGGCGGTTTGCCCCCCAGTCCCCCTTCCTTGCTAGCATTGGCACCATAATCCATCCACTCATTGCATATTTCCAGTCATAATTAATAGACCCCTACGTTTGCGTAAAAAGAGTACCTACGAGATGCCCCTAGGGTGTCTACTAATTAGATGGATGATTCGCAACAGTCATAAGCCTAGTCCAATTTACTGTGGATGCATTTGACACTTTACGTGCAAAACTCGCAAAAGGTGACATGCTTCGTTCCAACGCGGAGCACATGGACGGTTCTCTAACTAGCTTTCAGTGCGCTCTACCGATGCTGCAACTCGCATGTCGACACTCCTTTCAATTGCATTCTAACGGAATTTATGTTGTCGCAATGTACGTTTGACAGCGACAGTGTCCAGAAGCCCGTGCGTAAAGACACATTTGGGCGATAGAAGTAGTAAGCAAATGTCTTACCTTTAGAATAAATCCATCGTTTGATAGTTCATGATCGTGAAGCTTGAAGAAAGGTTAACAAAACGTGTCTCTGTTAGAGCACGAAGCGCGAAAACTGTGTAAAATCAACGACTATCGAGCAACAGTTCTTGGACAACTTGTTGCTATTTCGCACAGCATTCAGCCCTAATAAAGTGAAAAGAGGAAGGCACTCGAAAAAAAAAAAAAAAACAAAAAACCATCTCCGAAGTTGCGGTTGTGCACGAGTAGTTCTATAGAAGAGAGAGTTCTGAAGTGGGGTGAGAGGAGAGGGGAGGGCAGCTGGAGCGCAGTGCCTCACCGCGCGCTACGTTTACCTGTCCAGTTGTCGTAAAGAGGTCCGCCTATGGTGTACAGTGCCACAGCAGCACCGCGGCAGGCAGGACCTTTGCGGAGATGGTTTGTGGTTTATGCGCCTTTAACGCACTGCTTGACACCTTGGAGCAGTTTGCAGTGAAAATATAATTCATAGAAAGTCGTTTTTATTCTTCGACTCAAATTATGAAACAAGCCTTTCTGGAAAACGCCGATGACCCCCATAATTTGTGATAGTCCACAGACAAAAACATCTACACTTTGAGTCAGTGGAGAAAAATGTGTTTTACACGTGCCTAATTTTAAAAGGTAGATTTCACAGGTGGATGGGAAAAACATAAAGTTGTCCATTTTTATTCATAAAAAGGATGAACGGTGTTTGTATAGGAACCTGCCTCTCATTGTTTAACGTGAACCACCAACAAGCTGTGCCATCGTTACATATTTAATTTAATATAATATATTAAATAATATTAATATTAATTCTTCTTTGTTTGTTTTGGTAGTTAAACAAGTTGATGCAAGTACTATACCGTTGGCTCTTTAAATGTAGGTAGAAACAGGCAGATAAACAACACCCCATTCCAATTGTGGTCCATTATGGTATACTCGGAGAAAGAAAAGTCCTCGAATGAAGTTGAGAAAGGTATCAAGAATACTCAATGAAAGCAACACAACAAAAAAAAAAAGGGTCTAGACTTTCCATTGATTAATACATTCGGAGACCGTGGTTTTTAAATAAAAATCATTGTACATGATGTTTTTTGTGTTTTTGTGTGTGTGTTTTTTTAATTACCGAAGCTACGTTCCCAGGTGTAAAGCATATGCCGTCACAAACATTAGGCCACGCCACCCGGAAGAAAAAACACAGACGGAAAGTAAGAGCGTGGAACTGTGAGTAGAGACAGTAGAGTGCAAGTTCTGTGACCTATCTTCTCCTTATGAGCAAGACAGCTACTGGAACAATTTCACACAATTTTCACGACCATCTGTAGGCAAGTAAAGATATTTTAATACCACGTAAATTGAATCTATTCTACTTTGGATTATGCCCTGACTGCAAATAGTGGTTCCATTATGTTTGTCAGTTGTTAAAAACACTGCTCTGTCTGGTACTTCGACCACTCCAACTACTTCTGGGCTTATAGCTACTACACTACCTGCTGATTCTACTACTACAAATACTATATTACTCACCACGAGAAACCTATTATGACTGTTTTATAACTAAACTAGAAACAGTTTAAGTTAGCGAATAGCTATACAAAATTAAAAGAAAAAAATATATATATACAGTATCTTTATTATGGGTAAATGGCACTTGACCCTGCGAATGCTGGATGTGCAGCTCTTGCACTGTACTTGCCACCGGTTTCCCCAAAAGTTTCTTTGTCTTACAGGGAATTCCCAGGATGAGTATACTGAAGCGGGTGAGGAAGGCAGAGCCAAAACAGCTGTTTGCAGGGTAGGACATGAACGGGATGGAAAGCAGTGGAGGTGGGGGTTAATATACAGGAAATGTCGGGAAGAAGCGAGAAACCCAGAGAGGACAAAAAACCCCGAGCAGCAAAACCAATGAGAAGCAGGCAGCCCCCGAGACAGTACCGCACCTGCAGAGGTAGGGCACTAGAGGGAAGTGTTGTCTACACAAAATGATTAATACAAATAATTCTTGTGGTGGTTTTCCCAGATTGTAGAATGTTGTATGGCATTACTCGCCAATGGGGGAAACGAGGACAGTTTTTCCCCATTGATTCCTACTGTTACTTTGCCATGAAAATATCCCAAAAGAGTAAATTACAAATGCCTGAAACGTATTAGTTTTGATAATTGGACTAGAACGCAACTGAACTTACTGTATTGACAACAAATATCTGCACTTTTTTTTTACATTTGTTTTAAACAATTCACAGCAGTTTTTCAGTTTGAGCTGCCATCGCATCTCGGTTAAATAATGTTGGCTTATTGAATGTTGTTATGTCCCTTTGAGGAAAGGTCAACCAAAAGTGTATGTAGTCAAAATCTATAAAACCTCCCTGTTTTTGGTGATGAGTAAATGAAGTTTAGTCACAATGTTAATACAAACCCAGCCCTATATAGTATTATGATCTCAAAACAAATAAACAATAAATATGTATCTTGTGAAAAAATTGACATGCATTTTTTATGTTGAAATCCCCGTTTTGGTTTAAACCTAGAAGGGCCTCCTCCCAATCTGAATCTTCACCACCTTAAAACCCCACTACATGAGCTAATCATCAGTTGACTATATAGTGACCCCTGTTTTAGAGCACGGGGCTACACCACAAATTCTTTCAGATACAAATGTGCCTCTTACCCTAGATTTAATAAATTTCTACTTTATGGTAACCTTTTAAACTGACGTATTGTGCGTGTGTCGGCTATATAGTTATAATCTATGACACCCATTGGATCATCTATATTATTAGGTATACAGTTGCATAAATCACAATATTCATCTAAAACAAACTTAATAAAAAGAAACCAGTTCCTCTGACATTGAGTTGGAAAACTGGCCAGTGCCTAATGGGGAAGCAGAAAGTCGCCATAAACTTTATCCACAACAAAAAGCATGAAGTTGTTGGCCAACCGTCGATGGTTACACTGATTAAGAAAAAGAAAATTGCGAGAACAAATTAAGTACAGAGCCATGGGTGTATACCCCAGTTGGGCGGTGTGAAAACGAAAAATATGGCAGCTTTGAAAACAAACAATTAAAGACCTTTGCTCAACCATGCCAGAAAGTTCACAACTATATACTACGTGCTAGAGGCAAATAAGAAGAGGAAACATACTTATAACATGGTTAAAAGCTGTTGGAAAAACTTGATTTTGCTACTTTAATAAATACTTATACTCAATGCCGCTTGTCCTGATTGTCACAACAACAAACATTTTTGCATAAATTTTTTCAGCCATAATTCATATTCGTTTGTATTTACTCGTGTAAAACCCTCAGTCGTCCAGGTCCTGAGCCATACGAAAGACGAAGTGTCAAATTGTCAACTGGAACAAAATCGTTGTAAGGAGTGAAGACGTTTCGCTGCTCATCTAAGCCACTTCTTCTTTTTGTTATTATTTAATAGATGCTCTGTGCCCGGAGCTGTCCCTCTCTGCCTCCAGGAGGCAGAGCACATGCAGTGGCCTTTTGTCCCTGAGAAAGTGGCAGTTATAAGCAGGGTCAGTGGAGGACAAGGGTAAGGACTTAACATGAGTGGACCTCATCAAAGATATAGCACATGCAGCCACTCCTGGTCAATGTCTGCATAAATTTTATATATGCATACCAATAACTAACATTGGTGTAAATTATTTTAATAGGAATCTCTATAGTCTCTATAGATTTAAAAGTCATAATTCTGTGGTGACTATTCAGGCACTAATATTGTTTTTTAAACCTGAATTTATGGTTAATATCTCCTTGTAAAGTGGGTAGGTGCCTGGGCCTCTGTGATGTTGGAAATTGTACAAAATCTTTCTCTGTCAGCCATAAATACAACATAGTTTTAGAAAGGTAGCTTCACAAAGTATGCCATTACTCAATCCCAAAGAATATGATTGTTTCCAGTACGAAACTGACTTTTTATCAACCATAAAAAGCCATTCATAATAAATCATAATAGGGCGACTAATTACTAAAGTTGGAGTTTTCTTCCGAACTGTAAATCTTCCATAGGTTTCTACAGGCCCCTTGCGCTATCATCTGAAATGGCAATAACATTACGTGAATTTCATACATGCGAGCACAACCAACTAATGTTGTTCCAGGCTCTCCTCAAGCATCCATCCAGTCTCATCAGGAACCTGTGTGCGCTCTGGCTGTGGTCTTCTTAGTCGACGCTCCTTTATTGGACCGAATGAAACTCCAGCCGATTGCTCAAGATCACTAAACTACTGCACAAACTGCACCCAGAGGCCCCACTGTGTGCACCCCAGCTGATCATCCGACAGCAGCCCGTGTCTACCTCAACTCTGGTACTATACAAAATACTTTAGATACTCCACACATCAGTTCATCTAATTAAACAAGTAACAGTCATAAGAGTCCTGCACCCCAATTTTTTCTCCATGACATTTGTCTTGTCCCGGTACAAATGTCTGTATAAGCAGCTCTTGAAATCAAAATTATGTCCGCTGTGTAGTGTCTGCATAGCTTTTTTTATAAACCAGTTTTTCTTTTTCACATTTCCAAGACAGGCATAGTGTCTTTAAGATTGACAATAGGCCCTGTATATATTGTTTTTGTGAGGAAATCATTCATGAACATATGTACTTTGTTCTTGTAGTGACCTGCAGAAGGCTTGAATACATCCTCAGTTAGCCTTATCAAGAACCGTGGCAACTACAGGTTCGACGTACAACTCAAATAAAACGATTCCTTTTATGAGTTATTTGCACTCATACACCAAACAAAACAGTTATTAAGTGAATGTTGTGTTGCAATGTGCAGGTTGCTGGGAGTACCAAGTGATACAGACCGGTGCTGCTGGTGTAGCAGGCAGGTGTGCAGTGTGCAAGTGAGGGGGAATGATTCTGCAAAAAACTTGGTAAGAATTCCGTTGGTTTGCTTGTCTATGAGCCGCCATTTAATTTTATCCTGAAGTTACTATACTGAATTGTCAAATCCTTTGCTAAAAATAATTGAGCTTTTATTCAAAACTAAATCTTATGAACAAATTTGTACTTAAAGGCCTTCTTATGATGTTTCTTTGATTTTTTCATTGGTCATTCACCAAAATGGTGTTTTTCATAGCACTGTTACTCACAGAAATTCTGCGTTTTAACTTAATAGAAAACATATGTTGTTGTGTTTGGTTTATAATTGTTTAAGGCTTGTGGCTGGAGGCTGCAGAACTGATTATGGCCGTTCTTTAGTTGGCATACTACGCTCTACCTAAACCTGAGAAAAAGGGCATAGGAACCTTCCCTTGGTTTACACTGCCAAATATGTAGTGTCTATGAATGACAGTACTTCAATGCTTTCAAGGCTAATCCTGACATAGACCTGGGATGTAAGCAGATTATATATATTATAATAGTGGACATCATATTACTATTATCTTGTTTTTATAATTTTTGGTGGGGGCATTTGGTCAATGTTTTTCATGCAGTCCCTTTACTGGGAGAGAGCAGCCACCGCCTCCTGTCTGCAGCTCAAGCAGCAAAGATGGCAGTGGTCTACAGCCAGTACACCTCACTCTATGTGCATGACTAATGCGGTATGTTATATTGTTATGCATGTATTTATCTATGTCTGTTTTTTTTTTATTTTATTTTTTATTAATTGTGCAAGGTTTAACATGAATAGTAGCATCCACAACTACAGTATGAACATGATATTTTGAACATGATATTATGAATGAATTAGTTGACTTCATCCTCCACATAGGCAATCCTGAAAGACTGCTCCAATGGGCCCAAATACTGTAGACTAAGCATATTCAAACTAGGGCCTGGGGGCCAAATATAGCTATCATCACCTGTCTGTATCTTCCTGTTAAATTGATATGATGTATGTAGCAATTTGACTTTATTTTCCAGGTTCTCAGGGCACATCTCTCTGCTCTCCTACAGCTTCTCAATCAATCCTCACTGCCCCTCCCTCCCTGCGCCGCCACTATCTTCTCCCAGCTCAAGAGGCTATTTTGAAATCGGCCTTCTCACCAAATCCTTCCACCGAAACTGTCACAAGCATCCAAGAACTCCACACGTTCCTCAAATCTGCCTACTCTCTCGCTATAACCCAAAAATGGCTTGGCACTAACCCTTCAGGTTGTCAACCAAGCTATGCAAGTCTGTAAGAAAGCCCTAGAAGTTTTCTATGACTTCTGCAACGCCCAAAACCAAGACAGAGAGATGGTTATGTTCTGATATTATGAAACTCATTGCTAAAGTGAAAGATTTGTTGCAAGTTGTGGCATTTGAAAATTCTGACAAGCAATCTTTTTATTCCAGATAGCTACAGAAACATCAAAGAAACCCCTGTTTATTTTAATTTGGAAATGTTTTCAAGAATGATTCTTAAGTTCAAGAAGTTCCATGCGACGTTATCTGAAATGGATAAAACTTGCAAAAGTGTTAAAGTTGAGCAAGCTAAGTATTGCATACAACAGCTTTTTGGACCAACAGTTGGAAATGTGAATCCGGAATGTAGCGCTCAAGCTAATCGACATGACACAGGCACGTCTTCTAGTGATGATCTTGGGGTTCGTCTTGGAATAAATCTCTTTTAGCAATTCTCTAAGCTTGAGTTCTGGAAGCGCAACAGCGGCTAGGTTCCAAGTTTGCCGAAAACAGAATATGATAAAATTCCCTCCAGTTTTAAGCATGGGAAAGTTTGGCGAAATCCATGAATTCTCCAATGCTAGTCTCCAATCTTGGAATGTCCAACTCCTAGCCGCGTAGAAACAGTTGATACTGAAAGTGAATTATGAAAAAAGCAATCCAGTCTTTAAGTGATAGTTATGGTTCGAATTCGTCTTGGGAAAAGCTCTCAGCAGATATGAACTTTCCAAAAAGCAAGCCCATGCTAGCTAAAGCTGGTAGTAAGTCTTCGGAGTCCAGCGATAGTATATTCCATTTAGAAACAATTGACTCAGAAACGCCAGATTCTTTAAATGCCAGTAGCAACGACGGAAATCCAAATATGGTCAACGAAAATCCTATTGTCAGCCCAAAACCGATTTTGATCAAGGTAACCAGTGTGTGGTCAACTGAACCATCTACTGATAGTTCCTTTGAAAATGGTTGAACAAGTAAAGATTGAAGATCAAGCGGACAATACTAGCAAGAAAGAACGGAGGAATGATCCAAAGGAGGAGAAGAATGTTCTGTGCTACAATTGCTTAAATGGGAATTTTGGAAGTTCTTCAGAAGACCAGTATATTTTGACAGAACAGGATTACAGTGCCTTACTTGCAGGAGTGTGTCATCAGTGTTTGTTAAAAAGACTCAACAGTGAGACAACTTTCCAGCTAAAGCAACACAGAATGGCTTATTGTAAGTTTGTTTCACATTATTGCACAAGTTAGGGCTTGCAAAAATAACCTCTATGCTGTAAAACTTCCTTAAAAAATCTGATCATTTTAAACGGCTAAATCCAATGAATAGGCCATTTTACTAGTATGTCAACAACTGCCGTATAGTTTTACTTCATTATTAACTAAATTTTGGCAAATTTTGGTATGGAATTTTGATTTCATACGAAAGTGCAATCAGCATCAACATAGCCTGCTCTTGTAGTTATCAAAACACTACTTGTTTGGGGGCCAGGTTATTAAATATTTTACTCTTAAGTTGTACACAATGCTAAGTTGACTATATAATAAATGTTTTATAAATTTCTTAGCCGGTCTGCATCTGAAGTTCTCCAAAACCACTGGACTGTGGACGGCCCAGGAGACTTGTATTTACATCGGAGAGGATATGAAAAACTGACAGGCAAACAGAGAGCGGCATTGTGGGTACAGTTTTATACACCAGGAAGAGCGGTTAAGCAGGTGAGGGTCACCTAATGGCAATACTATACAGTCTCAATGATTTTAGTTTTGACTGGCTCAATGTATTTTAGTGAGGATTCACCCTTTCTGTGCGGAGTTTCTCCCCGTGTCTGGGTGGGTTTCCTCTGGGCCTCCAGTTTCCCCCATCAGCCCAAAACATGCAATATAGGTCAAATCCTCCAGCTAAGGTAGTCCTGACAAGGCCTAGCAACAAGATCACGGAGATGGGTCCCCAGGTGCATGACTGCAGAGCCCACTGCTCCTGACGAGGTTCCCCGGTGGCACTGAGGGATGAGTCAAATGCAGGGGACAAATTTCACTAGGGGGACACCTTAACCTTAAATGAGAGACTCATGTGAGGTTCATTCTGCTTTCTTATTGGATAATCATCTTGAGAAACATAATACAAAATTAAAACAAATCAAAATGATTATTGTTATCAGTAAAAGTTATATGTGATTGATTGAGTTTCCTTGTTCCTGGGGACACAGTTGGGTCATGATTACGGAAGAAAAATCTTGCATACGGTTCCTTTTAAATAATTGATCTTGTCTCTGCCGATAGTTATGTGGGCAAAGACTACCTGGAGCCACGCCCGATAGAGTTCCACCTGAAGGACGTGGAGAGGCAGATGACTGCACAGTTCTATGTGACGCAGTTCAATGAGAGTCTGTACGAGCGCGAGCAGATGGCACAGATCTTCTTCATCCCCTCAGAGGCACTGTTGGTGAGAACAGAAATACAGTTTGCTGATGAATTTCTGTGGGGGGCAAGTATGAAGATTTTTTAAACTTGCACAATTTGACAAAATATATTTTTAGCATCTTTGGCTAAGAACACTAGTAGTTCCTGTTTTTAGCATTATTTATTCTTAGCATTATTTATTTATTTATACACTCTCCTCATTGTTGCTAGTACAGGACAGGCAGTGCAATCAGGGCTAATTTCATACGAATAAGGTATAGAAATAAGTAAAAGCGAACCATATATAAAATGAATAAAACAAAAAATAAAATAAAATAATAAAAATAAAACAGGTTTATTAAGCTGCACTGTGACACTTTTTTGGAGAAGAGTACGCCACCTGTTTTCACCATGATGTATGACTTTGTCTAGAATGTTTTACAAAGCAAGTGACACCTCCTGTCTAAGTTGCCAGCCATACTATGTAACATTCCAGACAAAGCTATAACATCTTGTAGAAGCAGGAGACAGACCTCTAATAGAAAAATTACCTATTGCATCTTTAACTCCATCCATATGTAACAAGTAAATGAACTGCTTTACTATGGTTTATTTTGAACAAAGACAACTGTGAGTGTGTTGTATTTTATTGCTAAATTTCATATTATCTGTGTCAGATCCTGGAGGAGAACCAGATAGTCAGCTGTGTGACAGTGGAGCCGTACATGCTAGGAGACTTTGTGAAGCTCACCAATAATACTGTGAAGAAAGAGAAGCGTTTTGAGGCCACTAAATATGGCCTTGCCTTTGGACACTTCACCTACCTCATCTCCGGAGGGCAGGAGGTAGTGGTGGATCTACAAGGTAACCGTGTAGACCTGTCCAAAAGTAACCTATTCATTTAGTTAGCCTTAAAGATTATACAACTCGGCCAGCTCAGTAATGGCATGTGCCCAAGTTTATTATACAGTATAACAAGTTGCTGCACATAATAGTAATGTTAAACTATTTGGTAAACTGTTAAGGTTGTCAAATCAGATGACAATAGATACTAAAACAATATCAAAACTAGATACTCGAGAATGCACTAGGTAAAGGAGAAGGTATCAACACTAAAAAAAGTCACATTCACAGGCCAGAAATGAACCTTTCCTGAATAGCTTTAGAATGGTATTGAGCTGTATCAGAACAAATATAAGACCACATAGACTAGTATACACCCGTGGATCACCATGGAACCTGGATGACTGAGGCATTACATAGATATAACACCACATGGTAATATAAAAGAAAGTACAATGATTTAATGTTGAAAATCACATTCTGATGTCTAAAGAAAGTGTTTTTTGTTTTTTTTAATTATCATTGTGGTATTGGAATCTATTTATCTTTTTATTTTTTTTTTGGCAAGTTGACAGCAATTGAATTATATCTTGAAATATTCCTTTTTTTAGTTTTTATTCAAAACCCATTCTTTTGGATTTCTCTACTGCTCAGACATTACTCTACAAAGATATAAAAGTCTCATAAATGTATAGGCGATTACTTTTCTAATTTTGCATATCTTAAAAAAAACAAGTGTGATATAATAACATTTTTTATTTATCTCCAATCTCTAACTTGAAGTAGTGTTTGAAGTTGTAATATTGTGATCATTTTTATTGTAGATAAATAAATACTACAACTACCAAACTCAATTTTGATAGTGTTACAAGCCGTTCTCTGGGAAGAAAGGAAGTAACAAAATTAGTAGCTTTTTTGCTTTTAATGTTAAGGCAAGTGAGGATGTAATAAAGAAAAAAAAAAAAAAATGAAAAACTTCAGTTAGCTACAAACAAAAGGAGGCTCTTAGCGTACAAACTTGAGAAGAAGGTTAAACACAAAGAAACAAAATTCAATTCCCAATGTCAGTTCAATTTAACAAAGGTTAAGTGTCTAAGTTTCCATGGGCCAAAGGTTCTAAGTTTCACAATTTCAAAAGTGTCAAAGTTCCAAAGTTCCAAAAAGTTCCAAAAGTTTCAACGTCTGTCAAGTGGCATGCCATCAGCTCACAGAATCAGGCCCCCGCGAGTTGCAGGAGGCGAGTCCCTTTAAAGACAACCTTTAAACAACCCTTATCCAGATAAAAATGGAACAAGCGGATTACTTAGCATTACATTTTCTTGTACTAAGTTTTTACCCTTTCCACAGGTTGGGTGACAGCTAATGGCAAAGGACTGACTTACCTCACTGATCCACAAATCCACTCCACTAAGATCCCCAAGGGCCCCTCCAACTTTGCAGAGAGGGGCTTGAGGTACTTCTTATCAGAGCAGCATGGGCCCGAATGTAATGAGATCTGCAAAAAGCTCCAACTTCCACCAGTGTCCAGTTTACCTCCGCTTTAATACCCGATTCACTGTAATGTATGTATGAGACTATGCAACTAACTATGGTAACTGAGGAGGGACATGCTGTTGCAATAAAAAATTGTAAAAAAAAACAACATTTGTTTCAATACTGATCATCGTGTTAATGGAACTATATGTGAGATTTTGATTTTACATTCCATAAACATGACTTTACCCCAGAAAAATAAATAATGCCACTGTTATTTACAAAAACACTGGACATGATGGCCAAGTTGTTTATGTCAAAATGGTTTTTATTTTGCAAGTCATTGGTCAGGAAACAGAATGAGCCTCATTTGGGTTGCCAGTTCCAATGTTAGAATCCAGTTGGTTTAACCCTAAAGGACTCTTATTGTATTGTCCATGTACTGAGAAGGCATATATGTGTCCTCTCTGCAGGTTTAGGCACTGGCAATCCAGTTTTAATTGTGATTGTAGTTTTGGGTTTTTAGGCCCGAGCCCCTACAGGGCGTAGGGCCTATTGCTTCCGCAACAATGAGTGCCTGGGCGAAGCCCAGGCACTCATTGTTGCTAACTGTCTTGCCGAACTTGTGCGCGCAGCGCACAAGTTCGGCTGAGGTCGCGACCTTGCCCTGATTCCACTATCCCAGCAACCCATGCCGCAGGCATGGGGCATCTTTATTACTGCTAAAATGAATGGAAGTCAATGGGAGGTCAGTGGGCGACCCCCGACGTCATGGCGAATGACGGGCGCGTCAGCGCCCGTCATTCGCCATTGACCCCACGGTGACGTGGGGAAGGTCCAGAGCTTTCGAAAAACGTATAATTTGTCATTCTAATGTTTTCGGATATATGTGTTTTGCTAAAAATTATTATTTTTTTATTATTAGGCCCGAGCCCCTACAGGGCGTAGGGCCTATTGCTTCCGCAACGATGAGTGCCTGGGCGAAGCCCAGGCACTCATCGTTGCTAACTGTCTTGCCGAACTTGTGCGCGCAGCGCACAAGTTCGGCTGAGGTCGCGACCTTGCTCCGATTCCACTATCCCAGCAACCCATGCCGCAGGCATGGGCCATCTTTATTACTGCTAAAATGAATGGAAGTCAATGGGAGGTCAGTGGGCGACCCCCGACGTCATGGCGAATGACGGGCGCGTCAGCGCCCGTCATTCGCCATTGACCCCACGGTGACGTGGGGAAAGTCAAGAGCTTTCAAAAAATGTATAATATGTCATTCTAATGTTTTCGGATATATTGTTTTTGCTAAAAATATTATTATTTTTTTTTTATTTTTTTTTTTTTTTTTTATTTCTTCTTCTTCTGCTCTTTGAGCAGGAATTTGACCCCCTGAACATATTCGAAAACTCACCAAAATTTGCCCAAAATTCAGAAGTGGCGAAAAATTTATTTTTTTATATGGTGCATTATTGGGCATAAAAAAATGGCGCGACAGCGCCACCTACAAAAGTCAAAATACATTGCGTCAATGGGAGACACCCCGACGTCAACTTTGTCGTAGAGCCACCAAATTCGGTACACACATTCTTCAAGTGATGCCAAACAAAAAATAGTATTATGGCCACGCCCCCTGACAAACCGGAAGTCGGCCATCTTGGATTGAAAATTCCGAAATGCCGAGTCAGCATTTTTGTTGACGTCGCATTTTCGTCAACTCCTCTGAAGGTGCTTCACCTGCAGGGCTGAAAATCACTGGACATCATCTAGACAAGTGGGGCATCAAAAGTTATCCAATTTACGTTGATACCTGTCACGGTTTCCGTGCGGCGAAGCCGCAAAATTCCATCGGAATTTTTGCAATTTTCTAATTTCAAAATTTGCTCCCGTTTGCACATAAAAAGTCCGATTGGGCTCAAATTCGAATCAGTTGTAAAACTTTCTGGCCTAGACCTAATAATTGTGAAAGAAAACAATTTGGTGCAATAGCGCCCCCTACAGAATAACAAATAAATTTGCATTGAGGGCCCAAAATTTAGTTTTCCCAAATGTTATGAAATTTCACACAAAATTCCAGTGGGGCATCCCAATCAATAAAGTCAATCAGACCCATGTCGTTTTTTGCACCCTGTTGCCATGACGATGCGCCAAAGTGCCCATGTTATCCTAATGGGAATGCTCCGAAAATTTCCCATTCATGAGAAAAACATTTGTTTCATGGAATTAAGTGAAATTTGCCAGAATGACTCATCATGTCATCCTGATCCAAAAAGTCAATCACACCCATGCCATATTTTTCACTCTGTTGCCATGGTGATGCGCAAAATACCCCATGTTATCCTAATGGGAAAATGTACAAATTTTGGGACATTTCAAAATCTTATAACGTCTTCATACGTTCAATGATGATTGTGAGATTTGGCACGTTGATTCTTTACATCATCCCCATCAAAAAAGTCTGAGGGGCCAACTTTGTATTTTGCACGGTGTTGCCATGGCGATGCCTGGAAAAACCCATGTTGGTGCATTTTGTGCACCAGTACTCCCAATGTCTTTTGGGTTTGTTTGGTGACAAATGCAGCTCAAAGCCACAATAAAACAGAGGCAAGTGGCGGATCAGCGCCACCTACAGGGAGTGCCCGGTCGACCGAGTGCGAAGCGCGGCCCGCGAGGGCCGTTCGATGCCGCTTGCGGCTTTAATTATTATTATTATTTTTATTTCTTCTTCTGCTCTTTGAGCAGGAATTTGACCCCCTGAACATATTTGAAAACTCACCAAATTTTGCCCAAAATTCAGGTCTGCCAAAAAATTATATTTTTTATATGGTGCATCATTGGGCATAAAAAAATGGCGCGACAGCGCCACCTACAAAAGTCAAAATACATTGCGTCAATGGGAGGCGCCCCGACGTCAACTTTGTCGTAGAGCCACCAAATTCGGTACACATATTCATCAAGTGATGCCAAACAATAAATATTATTATGGCCACGCCCTCTGACAAACCGGAAGTCGGCCATCTTGGATTGAAAATTCCAAAATGTCGAGTCAGCGTTTTCGTTCACGTCGCATTTTCGTCAACTCCTCTGAAGGCGCTTCACCTGCAGGGCTGAAAATCACTGGACATCATCTAGACAAGTGGGGCATCAAAAGTTATATCCGATTTACATTGATACGTATAACGGTTTCCGTGCGGCGAAGCCGCAAAATTCCATCGGAATTTTTGCAATTTTTAAATTTCAAAATTTGCTCCTATTTGTGCATACTAAGCCCGATTTGACTCAAATTCAAATCAGTTGTAAAGCTTTCTAGCCTAGACCTACTCATTGTGAAAGAAAACAATTTGGTGAAATAGCGCCCCCTACAGAATAACAAATTCATTTGTATGGAGTGCTGAAAATTTAGTTTTCCCAAATGTTACGAAATTTCACACAAAATTCCATTTCGTCATTCCAATAAATAAAGTCAATCAGACCCATGTCGTTTTTTGTACCCTGTTGCCATGGCGATGCGCCGAAGTTCCCATGTTATCCTAATGGGAACGGTCCGAAAATTTCCCATTCATGAGAAAAACATTAGTTTCATGGAATTAAGTGAAATTTGGCAGAATGACTCATCATATCATCCTGATTAAAAAAGTCAATTACACCCATGTCATAATTTTCACTCTGTTGCCATGGCGATGTGCGAAATACCCCATGTTATCCTAATGGGAAAATTTCTAAATTTTCGGACATTTCAAAGTCTTCTAACGACTTATTACCTTCAATGAAGAACAGGAAATTTGGCACAGTGATTCTTTATATCGTCCCCGTCAAAAAAGTCTGAGGGTCCAAGTTTGTATTTTGCACGGTGTTGCCATGGAGATGCCTGGAAAAACCCATGTTGGTGCATTTTGTGCACCAGTGCTCCCAATGTCTTTTGGCTTTGTTTGGTTACAAATGCAGCTCAAAGCCACAATAAAACAGAGGCAACTAATGGATCAGCGCCACCTACAGGGAGTGCCCGGTCGGCCGAGTGCGAAGCGTGGCCCGCGAGGGCCGTTCGATGCCGCTTGCGGCTTTAATTTTGTTTGTTTTGTGTAAGGGCACAGGTCAAATAGGGCTATCAGTGTTTTGTGTTTATTCAAGATTATTGACAACAACTGACCAAACAGTTAAATCATTACTTCACTTGCATTGTCTAACAGGTTCTTTGTATGTAACCAGTTTTATGAAACCAAACTTGTTAACTTAACTGATTATTAAAGTACATGTGACATGAGCCTGATTTCGTGTGTTTGACTGAGCTGAAATTATTTTTCTGTTGATGATTTTGTCGTGATTGTTTTTTTATTGCTTTCATAATTTACTTTTTGTAGTATAAATGAGGAACTTGCTTAAATCTCACCACCATCACATGACTCTGCTAGACCATATGAGCTCCCATGTGTTTTGTCACCCCATCCAGGATTGTGGTCAAACTTGAAATGTCTAAGCACCTGACAAAGAAGCATTTACACAATGAACAAAAAGATGAATCCATTTAAAATATGACTCAGTTACTGTAACCTACGTACATATATTATTATTATTATTTTTTTTTTTTTTTAGGTGATCAATATGACCACATACAATTATTAATGAGATTTGCAATATCTAAATATAATTATTTAGTTTAATCAAATAAGACATGTAGACAGCATCTGTACATTCATATTGATATAGTTTGATCAGACTATAATAAAATGTTCACATGATATCCTTGTTTGAAATTAAATTTGAATAAAACTACTGTAAAAATCTGAATATATGTAATGGTAAGAAGCTAGTCACATGACCCAGTCAGCATGTGAATTGACAGATAAGATTAGACTTGTAACGTTTACCTGTCCTATTCTCCTTTACCTAGTGCAGCATTCACAATGTATTGCCTATTTCTTCTTTATATTTTATTTCATTTGGAGGAAATTTTTGTTTATTGATTGGAAAAATACTATATATTGAGCCAATAAACAGTTATATAAGCCAACATACAATCTATTACTACACCACCACCACCTCCACTATTACTACTAGTACTCCTACTACCACTACTACTATTTTATTTTTATTTATTAAATAGAGGACAGTACACATTAAAACATGTTAGTAGCCTACAGCACGTAAATGTACCAGAGTTAGCCATGCAGGTAAATTTTCATCTACGGTTTATTTATTTAGGGTCCAAATAAATAGTCCACTACTTCTACTACTACTGCAAATATTAGGCAACTATGTTAATTACTACTACTATATGGAACAGTTTTAGGTTTTTCCTCTATTGCTGCTGCTACTACTACTACTACTATTTCTACCATTACTAACAATGAATGAAGTATTATTTAAAAATTCATGGATATTTTTGGGTACTGCTTCTAAAATGTATTGTATACTACTACCTCACTATTATGAATACTGATATCACATGACTAATACTACTACTATCACTTCAGCTACCCTAACTAACCAAGGTTCATTTAAACCATAACAGGAATCTAATGGTGTATATTTCTATGCATTATGTAGCATGACAAGAAATGGGAATGCCAGAATTATAAAGTGTATAGTTCCATATTCGTGCATTAACATTGACATTGTGATTGGAGTGATAACCTCTGCTTTGCATACACCACACCTGCAGTCATATGACAGTGAGATCATTACTGGAGCAAAGGAGAGCCTGTCTGTTCTAGTCCTACCCAGAATCCACTCCAGGTTTTACCAGCAACTTGCAGGGAAAATAAACAACACTCTTTACCCCTTGCACAGGGTCAAGTGATGTAATAGGGCTATAACGGTATACAGATATTTGATTCAAAAGATTTACAATATTAAGAAAGTTGACTGCTACGTTGGTAGTTGTTCAAATAACAATAGTAGTATTTATTTATTTTTTTATTTTTTTCATAGATTCCGAAAAATGGAAGACCAGATGAACCTCACTGGATTGGAACAATAGAAGTAGTTGGTAGTAGTAGTAGGCTAGTAATCATAAATTATTCTAATTATATGTATATAACACATCTATAGCACTTTAGCATTGCAGTAGCCCTATTGGGAAAAGTTAAAGAAGACATGGTTTAGGGGTATTTAGTATTAAATTATAGCAAATGTAGTTAATGATTTTACATTTTGTCAGTTGTACAGTGTAATGTTGGTTCCATAAAATGGCTTAACAATACTAAAAATCCATTGATTTCCTGTTCAAAACTGCAGAACTGATAGGTCCTATAGGAATTCTCTTTAGAATTACATTTCACTATAGCAAATGTGACATTCTTGAACCCAATGTATGACCAGGAGTCTCTATTTTCTTTTTCTTTTTTTTTTTTTCTTTCTTTTAATCACAAGTGACACTGAGTTGTTTCGCAGAGAATGCCAAACAATGCAGGATTACTCAGAAACGCAAGAATCAAATGAAACGCAACTTTGACTATGCTAATGACATGAGAACACAGTTGTACAAGCTCATAAAAATCTATTTCACTTAATATGCCTCCTTTAAAGTAATTTAAGGTAGCACTTGTGGCTATAGCTAGATAAGTAGTAGTATACAGAAGTATCTAGGTGTATGCTTATGTTAGTAGAAGTATGACAATTGAAGTATAACAAAAGGTAATAGTTATAAGTTTTTTACTTAACCCTTATGTACTTTTAGGAACATTTTCCAACTACAACAGTAAACATCATGTTGTGTGGAAAAATATGATATCAAATTATTTCATGTTATAAACTATAGGAATTATTTATTTATTTATTTTATTTACCACCATTTATTAAGTGATTAGGATAACTATTTTATGCAAACTCTACATATATTTCTTTATTTGATAAAACATAAGTACATCTGTTGGGGTCATTAGCACCAATTACTTCGCTTTATCCCTCCCACCATCTCACAAATGGGCTTGTTTAGTATATGAGGTTCACCATAAAGCCTGGAGCCTGGATTTCTAACCTGGACTGTGTGTTTGTAGTTTATAAGGAAGTGGCTGGCTCTCCCTCTGCACAGTGGAAGCAGGAATAGCTCTGAACATGAGGTCCGTGCTGCTGTTAGCTTGTTTACTGGGGCTTAGCCTGGCTGCCAGCCTGGAGAGGAAGCCCCACCACTGCAGTAAGTACTTATGCATTTTGTTTTGTGGTCATTTATATTGCTACATTCACTTATTTGCATGTTTTTTGCTTTTTTCCCTAATCTAGAAAGCCCGGCTCTGCTGACTGGAGCTTTCACATTTGTAAGTGTGATTACATTACTAAATATGTACATGATGTAGTTAAAATGGGTGTTTTTGAGTTGCAATGGGAATTAGGAATAGGATAGGGTAACATAATGACACCTGCTCTACGTCATAGGAAGGGAAGTGAAAACCATGTGACCACTAGACTCACCTGACCAAGGGTTCACATCAATGCTAAAATAATCCAATGTGTTTGTCTTAGAGGGAGGTCATGTAGAATTTTGTTTTGCCTCCTGTGTTCCAAGTAAGGAACTCCAAGCTCGCACACAGTAACAATGTATGTTTTCCAAGTCTTTTTTTTTTTTTTTTTTTTTTTTTTTGCTAATATAAACACCACCACTTGGGAAATGCTGGATAAATTTAATGCCACCAACATGTAGTGCACCTTTAATGACAAACATACTTCTCAAAAAAAACCCTCAAAATTTGTTATATTTATTATTTGCATCTTTAAACAAACTTCTCAAAAAAAAAAAAAATCTAGTGCTTATTTGCATTTGGATCTTTAAATGGTGTGTTCAGTCCACACAGAACGAAAAGGCCTGGTTCTACGCTGGATACGAATATGACGCCTGGCAACAGCGCATTCGCCTGTACGAGACTGGAACATACAACAACCAGTCCTTCACCTACGACGTTCTCCTGCTCTACAGCGAGGTACCCGTTGTACAAAGTTTACACAATAGAACTATTCAAAATATGGGCTTTATGGTGGAGTTAAAGTTAATTAGTATGTATATATATATATGTGTATATTAGAGTCTATTTTTAGTTTATTTTTAAGTCTATTTCTTAAATAATTTCAAGCTATTTATCTATTATCTTGTTTTATTGCATGTACAATTTTCCCTCTGTTCTTAACTGTGCGATGCAATACTGCAATTTCCCCACTGTGGGACTAATAAAGGTATATCTTATCTTATCTTATCTTATCTTATCTTATAGAGATAACATTTGAAAGTACTTTTATTACCACGTGTAAAAGTTTATATATTTCTTACAACCTACTACTACTACTACTATCTTACTTTTTTATTTAGCTTATTTTACTGGGGTCACAGTTTCACTTTCCAGTCAGACCAGGAACTTTTTGGCTAGATGTAGAACACTGCCATTGTTGCAAAATATGTTTCATTCATTCTCAGACAAAAGTGGAAAAAAGTGGAACTAAAGTGGAAAAAAGTGGAACTAAACACTGAACTCACTTTTTTCCACTATTAAACTGTATATATGTTGTTTTAATAGCATTATCTACTGTGCCTAATAATTTTTGGCAGCATTAGTGCAAACCAGGTAAATTTTCAGCTTTCTGGTCAAAAATGCTTACATCTAAGTGCGTGCTGCCTTCAGTGGCTTCCAGTACTTGGTGACATCACACAGGACTGCAGGGACTTTCATTATATCCAGGTGTTTCTGATTATAAATGCTTGGCTGCAGGGGCGGAGCTTTAAGTGTGGATACCAGGTAGACCAATCAAACTGTTCCTTATATCTTTAGACCCCACCCCTCCTCCTTTCTCACTCTTTTCTTTAGTCCTCCAGGTACTGCAACTGTTTAGAAGCTCTATTTGAAATGTGTGGGAGGAGTTTACGTGTTTAGTTCTAGTACTTTCACATATAGTGCATATCTTACCCTTATCTTTTCTCTAATTTGACCATTCTAGTGTACAATTTTACTTCCTGGTAAGACATGAACAGCAGATGTGACCGAGGTAATTCAATAACTGCAACCATAATGTAAACAGTAGTAAACAATAGTTATCACACTTTTAATTTTGTTTAAATATGTACCCATTACACATACATTTATTCTGCATTTTGGATGGAGTTTTGTGTAGGCCTATTAATGACACTGCCTAGATTTAAAAAAAACAAAAAAACTTTCTGTATTTTTCTACTTTTTTAAAAATTGATTTAAAACTCCAGTACATTTTTATCACAGGTAATATACCAGCAAACCAAGTAATAACAATAAAAAAAATATAAATTGTCTGTATTTTAAAGGTTCAGTATTACTCAAAATAGATTATTGTGAGCTTTTAGCCTTGTTAGAAAATATACCCAGGGTTAGGTTTTGTTCACTCGCACATGATTGAGTAACCCTTTATTATGAGTTTGTCTATATCTCCAAAGCTGAAAATGCTGTGTTCCACCTTGTGATGTCATGTAGTGGTAATTTTCAAGTTAGCAGCTGCCTTTTACCTTTAGCTCAGTAGAGATTAGCAGTTCCAGAGCTGGAATCATCTAAATGATTCTAGTGAAGGTGTATGGAACCACAGCGGAGCACTTCCTGTGTTACAAAATTACATCACAAGGTGGAACAGTGTTTTCTGAGTGTTTCCTGTTTGAGAGAAGAACTCACACTAAATATACAGCATCCGTGTGCTAAATATGCGTGAATAAAACAAAACACAACTCCAGGCATGATTTGATGAGGAAACAACATTATAACATGGATTAGAAAATAGTGTAATATGGGCCCTTTAAGTAACAATTTTGTCTTTTGTTTATGTGTCAGGAAGTGATGTACCAGATCGACACCAAGGCCTCCAAATGCACCAAGCAGCCCCTGCAGGCAGACTTCATGCCCCTGGGAGTGCCCCCTAACGCCAGCCTGTTGGGACAGTATGTGATTGGGAGCTCCTCTGGACCTGGGGAGGGGCTGCTGGTTGACACCTGGCAAGGGAAAGGCACCAGATGGAGGTTAGTGGATATTTGCTTTTCTACCATGCTACCATATTCTACCAACCAAAACATGCCTGAAGAGGTTTTATATGTCATCCATACATGTTTGAGTATTTTAGTGATCTCTCTCTCTCTGGCCCTATTCAAACATAAATATACAAATGCATGATACAAAAACTACACACCAACTTGACAAACCTGATGTTCAGTAGTTTCATTAGCAGGATGCATGCTGACTGTGCCGTGATATCCATCTGAAAGGGGAGCGTGGGGAGCAAAGGGACGGGGGGAATGTCAAAAAAAGAAAAGTGAAATATGTTATTACATTGTTTTTCAGGAAAATATAGCATGGTATGTGGTATATAGCATATGGTGATGATCTATGTAGATTGATTAATTCATTTGATTGGTAATTTAAACAGAAAATCCGTTAGTTGTAATAGACAAGTCCTATTACTTCAATTTGCCTATTACTAGTTCTAACAGTTATGACAGTATTACTAATAAAAGCAGCAGAAGTATTATATTTTTCTTGGTAGTAGTGGGAATTGTTTAAGAAGTTCTATGTTTTTTATTTTATATTTATTAAAACTACTGCAATGACTTTGGAATGATTTGAACATTTTGTGACCAACTGCTGAACATTGTGCTTCCTACTAAAACGTCCCAATATGTCTTTTAGATTCTCAATTGTTTCCTCTTTCTGCAGCTCAATATATGGTGACGGTGACTGAGTTTTGGATGCATTCCTGTCAGCACTCTGTACCAGACCAAAGAGTACGGCTGGATAGTTGTGAGTAAGTTTTCAATAAATGGAATCTGTGAAACTACAGACCTCCCTATAGTTTAAAATTAAGTTGGAGGACAGGTCAGAATTCTATGATGGAATTCCCTGGGTAGCTGTCAGACTGCGGATTTGTTGACCTGGTTTACAGTTAATGTCTCTGTAATTACTGGGCCTATCCACATGAAACAAAAACTGGCAAGTTCAACAACTTCTTTGTCTAGTTTAAACGAATCAAGAGTGTAATTTATTTCTTCACACTAGCTTCAGAAAGTGCAATAAAAATTAATATGCCAAGTTTGTGAACCCAAATCCAAACAAATAATGATAAGCTTTAACATTAGTGTAGATCATACGTTTGGATATTTCTTCCCAAAAACAGTAAATATGCGATAGAAGTCATGGTTTTTAGAAATAGATACAGAATACTGGGTATGCAAGTTTGATTGGTGAGTTGATGTCTACCAAACTAAGCAAACCTAAGCTCACTGTTGTTGCATCCATGAGCAAAACCCTTCTTTTCACCTTGCTAGTATAATTTCAAGGAGCTGCCTGTATTAACAGTAACCAGACACGCCACCAAATACATCAAATTATAAACCCACTAGGGCTGTTTAGTCGATAAATCGGGCGATGGTGTTTTACTTGACCAAACTCATGATTCGAAATTGAATTACATTTTTCTTTGCTGCATAAATAGTTGTTTTTGCAGTTGCAGTATTGTGAGTGCAGTTTGGGTCAGATACAAGGAGATACGCAATCATTTTGAGAGCCTCTTTGCCACAGCCTCTTTTTAATCAACGAATCATATCGGCGGGATGTGTCTTAGTCTAGGATTTCTTTTGTCGAGTGCAGCCCTAAAAGTGACGTTGAGTGTGTAGCAGAATTTGCTCCTAAAACATTGCAAGTGGAAGAACAACAAGTTTGATAAAAAATCCAACAAAGAATCTAATATTATTATCCAATTTCTTTTCTTTCTCAGCTATATCAACACCATTAAAGGCATTCTGGACCCCAGCTCCCTCACTCCTCCTTCATTCTGCCCTGGTCTGGATGCCAAACCTGAGGGACCACCAGTAGATTTCTCTCACTGTCGTCAACAACCGAGAAGAAAACTGCCAGTTTAGCACAAGGTGTCCGTGTTTGTTTTGCTAATTATGTGTAAGGGCATTTTTACCATTCCTGACCAATAGACTGCTTTGGTCAATGATAATTCTACAAAATTTATTGGATTTTGATTTGGATAAAGGTGATTATGCAATGTTTGGAAATGTTTTTTGCCTGTCAAACATGACAACATTTATGTTGTCCATGTTTAATAAATATTTTGGCTTATAGTTTTTCTTTTGCATAGATATACACAGTTGCGTATGTTGTTTAAGAGATCACTTCTAAGAGGCATAAAACTAATTACTTAATTTAATTTTATTTTAATTTTATATTTTTATTTTAATCTTTTTTTTTTTTTTTTTTTTTTTTTTGACTCAACCAATCTCAAAAATACATTATTTTTAACCCTCCTAAGACCCGAGCTCTTGCGTGACATGCTTTTATTAATTTCTCTGTATTATTTGGGCAGATTGGGACCGGATGAGTCTAAAGATAAAGAATTATCTTTTTACATTATGTAGTTTCTGAGTAAAGTGATGTAAAACAACAATGTCCTCATATGTGGACATTTTAATCATTTTGAGAAAACATTTGAAAAATTATTTGCAAAAAACTATGTTTAGTAAGACCCTGAATACAGCAACATTTGTCCTGAATGTAAAAAACAAATGAGAAACAACAGTTGTTGTGGCTTCTTGGAACAATGTGGCTCATGTGAAAGTGTTGCAGACAGGAACAGGAAAACATGAGTGTTTCACAAAAAAAATAAAATAATAAAATAAAAATATTCTAAAACATTCTAAACTCTTAAAAATTTTCTGAATTGGATATATTTGCATTGTTGCTGTTCTTGTTTTGCTGTTATTCTTCTTCTAAATATCTGCTTTTGTGGCCTAGACCAACCCAAAATGTGTTGTCCCACATATGTGGACGCCAGGTCCTAGGGGGCTACAGTTGCTACAGTTGATCAGTGCACAGTGAGTAACATATTAAAAAGTAGGGGCCATAGAGTCAACTCTATTGCCTAAAACAGTGGTTCTCAAACTTTTCACACCCAGTACCACTAGGAAAATAGCGAGTACCACCACATTTAAAACTGGTGTAAAATTGTACTTAAACCATGGGTAAAGTACGTTGGGTGGCCCATTTTACCTGATGGCCCAATTTACTTCTCATTTTGAAAAAGTTCATTAAAAAAAAATCGACATAACGACTTTGCATAGTGGAATTATAATGCTGCTATTTGATAAATTTAAGCTTTATTAGGTTTTTGTGTTTTTACTTCGCGTCTCTCGATTTTGATGAAGAACCCCCGGAAGTGTGACATCACACACCGCAAAGCATTGTGTGGTTTTGTTTTTATTATTGATAGCTTCCTGCTAGCATTAACCCTAGCAAGCAGGGCTTTAGCCGCTAAGGTTTTAGAACGCAATAATGGGATTAATGATGCAATTATTATGTGTTCTGCTGATCTGTCCCGAATGTGTTTAAGGACCAACATATATATCAACTGAAAAGGCGAACTTTTTTTGTTCGTTTGGTTTAATTTCCGGTTTGCCATACGGAGCTCCGGTGTGACCAAAAGGCGACGCATGGCTGAGTAGAAGTTGTAAACCAGAAAATCCATCATGGATGATCCATGATGGATGATCCATCACCTTGGTCAAGCGACATTTTCACGAAGGTAAATAATTGTTATAGTTTTACTTATCTTTTTTTTTAGGCAGCTGTCATTTACCGGGGGACGTGATGATTTCTTCTATTCAGGCTTAAGCTAATGGTTTTAGTATGATTCGTGGCTTCACAACTGCTTGGGTGTGTATGTAGCAGGGCTATTTATTTGAAAAGTCGAAGGCCAAGTTACTCAGGTGTTTCTTAATGATGATTTGTATTATTTTATTTATTTATTTTTATTGTAGCAATGTATCCAAAATGTACAAACATCTTGGAAGAAACATTTGACAGTTGCCATTGTCCATATGTAATACAAGGCACTGGCAAAAGGATAATCAAATAACTTACTCAACAAAAATACAACACAATCAATCACACGCACAAGTACAAATTTATTTTTTTTCCATTTGAGGTCATAGGTCATCAAATAGTTTCAGATTTTTTCAAAAGGTTCAGAGGTCATAATATTCCAGGGAGCACTTTTCACGTTTCAAACATTTTAAGACAGGTTTTTTGTTTTTGTTTGATTTTTTTTTTTTTTTTTGATTTGATGAATGAATACTTTGATAGCAATAAAATATTAAACACATTTTTTGTTTACAAGTCCTTCAGGTTGTTGCCAAAAATAGTATTGTCCCCATGTTAACCTGTCCTTTTGGAGCAAAAATTTTTTTGATGAGAGCCAATCCCAGAGGTCTTCCCCATAATGTCTCTGTATACAGGCATTCATTTAAAAGGAAAAAAAAAAAAAAAAAAAAAGGTTGTTTATAGTCTGAATGACAGATTCACAAAAAGTACTATTTGTTTGGGTCCAATAGTAAATCCTCACTCTACGGAGTTTTACCAGATGGATATATCTCACTTAGGATGTTTTAAATTTATTTACTTATTTATTTTATTTTTTCAGGACTAAATATGGAATGTTTGATTATACACGCTTTATTTTTCTATTTAATAACCTCCCCCATAGAAAGCATTTTGGAATGACTAAATTTTTGTTGGGTCTTAATAAGATATAAACACATTGTGGTTGTTATGTTTGGTAAAGTTTTTACTTTAAAAAAAATAAATAAATAAATAAAAAGTTTTCAAATATCTTCATGTTTGTCAAAATGGGAGCAGGTAAGATCTCCAGACTGCAATGTAGCCTTTTTGGTATCCTGACCTTTTTAACATGTTATGTTGTAAGAGGAGCAGAAATTCTCATATGATAACTAATTTCCCTTTCATCCCCCATAGGTGGGCGTTAGAGACCACCCACAACCTTTATTCATCCAGCGCCTTGCATAAAGAGATTTTACCTATTACAAAAGCACATGTCTGTTATTCCATATTGGAGAGAAAAGACCAAGTGCAGTTATTTCTCTGTTAGAAAAGATTTAACCCATTTTCATTTTTAGTACTGGCGTTTAAACGTTCAAAATCAGTTGCTTGTAGGCTGTTCTTCTTCATACTTCTTCAATATCTGGATTTTCTTTCGTATATAGTGGACTTTATGTTCCAGATATCTACGATTGTTTAATTGAATTAATCATGGATATAGACATACAATCAATGGGTAAATAAATATACATCTTGCCAGGGATTCCATTTTAAGTTAAGATATTCTTCCAAAAAAACTGTGTAACTCTTGTATAATTAATGTTGTCACTTGCAGTTTGTCTTTTGTCAATTAGTGTAGTCCCAAAGTATTTCACACAAGATTTAACAGGAAAGTATATGCTTTTTGAAGTGGTTGCAGTTGTATCTGGCCATTCCCCCCCGTCGGCCCATGAATTTAAAAACATCAGGTGTATGTGAATAATTTATCATCATGATTAAACGTGGAGATGGGGTGAATAGTTTTCTAGTATTTACACACTTTTTCAATACTTTAGAAAATGTGAGTCTGGTCACCGTTTTAATCTCTCAGTTGTCAGATGGGCGTGATTGACTGGTGAATTAGCCAATCAGGGAATGCCTGATCCATCTAGCAACAGATGGTAGCAACAAATATGGCTGCTTACAAGAAAAAGAAAGGAAAATAATAACTCACAAGGGACTGAACAACATTGTGGATTTCTGCCAGAATCATTGAGCAAAGCACTAAACTTTATTACTCTGAGGTGAGTAAATTAAAATTTGTTGTAAAAAATTGGTGACCCATATTGCATTACGTTGTTTCACATTGTGTCACTGAAAAAATACAAATCACATTGCACGAGCCACATTGGCCGGACTCGCGAACTTGAAAGAGGCATTGGTGGACCAGACTGATATCCCTGTGTTATGAGCGAGATCATCTGAATTTGCCAAGCAATACATATATGTGTTCAATATGTTTTGCTTTTTTGTTCCAAACAGTGTTAAAACGATTAAAATATAAAGACTTGAAGATGCAACAATATGTATGTAACACTCCACCATGCATACACAGAGCTGCTCGCAGAAGCTCACCAAATGTGCAACTGAAAATGAGAAAACTGCGAGACTCCCTCCAAAGCAATTTCTCCCGACTCCATCCTAATGGCTTTTTGAAATGGGAGGAGCCGAAAACAGATCCGATTTCTAACCGGCCTCCCTGTTGGTTTTATTGCATTTGCCTGTTGTTCTGCAATCGAAGCACAACGTCATCCGAGTTCATTCTGCAGGTCCAAAGCGGGAAAAGACCCACCTTTTGATAGTCCTGATGTGAAATTAAAAACAAAATGTTGTAACTGGGTTACTAACTTACAACAGCGCAACCTGAAACTGTAAAAATCTGAATAAGGTCTCGATACAGTTGTTTGAGGATTAAAAACCTGCGCAGCTCTGGACACACTCAGGTTTGATTTTGCAGAAACAGTCTTATGGGCTGGTTTAGGGGGGCAAAGAAAAGAAGAGACCATTGAATAAAGGAATGTGCAGTTATTCTCAGAGACCAACTAATAAGAAAAAATAAATCTATAGAAGAAATCAATTATTATCATTCAAAAATTATATTGAAAAATAAGAATAATGTACGAATATTCGTTTCTGCGTGTAAGGGTCAAAGAGGAACAGAGTCGTAAACAAAGTCAGAAGGTTTATGAGTTCCAACAGGTAATAAAGTGAACAATGAAGCAACAGAATCTCTGGGAAAGGACAGAAGAGCAGTCCTTGAGATGTGCATTGTGACAGCTTTATATAGGGTCCCCCAATGTGTCTGTCTTGTGTGTGAGGGGGGGTCAAGGACCGTTTTCATCAACCAACAATGGCGCCACATGAAAGGTTCCTGCACTGACAAATTTAAGAGGACACTTGGACTTAAAAGTGCCAGAGGCCAGCTTAGTCGGTATTAGCTTTGCCCTCCGTAATGTTGAGATATAATACTCCCTACAACAAGAAACATAGCCCAGACCTGTATGGAGTAGACTGGATAGACAGGACAACCACCAGTGTCTTTTAAGGGTCTCGTCGTCCTGGTCCGGTGTCATATCTCCAGCTTATGTCAATGCTTGCTACTTCTGACCCAAAACAAAAAATCTTACCAAACAAATAGATCACATGTTACAAGATTATTTTTATTTTTATTCTTTTTTCGGCTTCAGTATTCTCTTGTCCCCTCATTCAAGCTAATGCATTGTGTTTTTTTCATGAAGGTCTGTTGTGCTTGGGTTAGAGAGAAACTGAGGCGACACCCACAACGTGCTATTAAAACTGACAATGATTAAATTATATTATAACAAAAGGTGTGACACAACTGGTCTAAGCGGTTCCACCTTATCACTTCCATTATAGTGGTCAGATCTCAGAGCGGTGTGGTGTTTTGGTACGGACTTGGACGGGAGACCCACTGGGAATAGCAGGTCTGCAACAGTGGATTAAGCAGAGCGCTATACTGCATTCTGTTGTGTGTCATTAGGCACTGCACCTGCTTATATATTTTTAGGTATAGTGTAAGTGAATGAATAATGAGGTCGAAAAGTATAGCTGAGGGTCCAAGAAAGGTCTATATAAAATAAACCACATTCTTATTATTAATGCCCACTCTGTACTGCTGCGTGTAAAAAAGAGGTAGATGTTTTAAGATGTTGGTATTTCCCACACAAAATGCAAAAAAAGAAAGAAAAAAGAAAGTAAAATAGCAATAGAATTACTTTTATTAACCCTCAAGGGTTTAAATTCTTTATTTACAGAAATGCAGCCGCCATTAGCAGAATACAATTAGCAGAAACCTGAAGGTCCATGAGGTTCATCATGTCTTCAAATAATTTGTTTTAATAGATTTCTCTTTCAGACTAAAGGGTTAGTTTTTACTGCAATGACAGTTTTGACGCTCACTGCTAGTGAGTGGTCAGAATCGGTACAATAAATACAGGGAGGTCCATAAATTTTGTTTACAATTTTAACAACGTAATTACAAAGGCAAACTGATTAAATATATTCATTAGATTTAATTCTATTGTACTCAGTGTTATAGAGTAAATTCCATCAAAATAGCTGTACTGCCCCTAAAACTGCTATAAGTATTTAGAACACTGCCAGATGGACGTACATGACAGTATATTTAGGGGGCTAGTCGAGGAGAAGCGGAGTGAGGAAAGTGAACGAGAGTAGTGGGCAGGAGGCAGGAAAGTTGAGGCAAAGGAAACAGGAGAGAGAGTAGGGTTCAATCAGGAAAGTGGCCAATACATAACAGGGGACAACAGATATCAGGTTTCCCTGGGAAGGGAAGAAGAGAAGCCTAGGTACCGGTACAGTACAATGCCAATAGGAAGAGAAAAAAAAAGAGGGCCCCCCCTGCTTAAGACATTATTATTATGCTTCTCAGTTCGGCTCTGCTTCTCTACTGGTGCCATGGAAGACTATAAAGCAAAAATGGAAGGAAATGGAGTTTGAAATGCTAAAAAAGTTCCCTGTGCAGGTCATTGATCGGTGATGAGAATCTGTGGTCAACAGTTGGGTAATAGTTAAGTGGGCAACCTGCTGGCTGAATCTAACGTTGAAGATCTGGGAAAAAGTTGAAATTTGACCAAAATTCCAGAAAATGATAAACTCTATTCCAGATGGGTGCGCTTATGAGCTAACAGAGAGTATACCCCTAACAGAAGCGATTGTGTTTTTAACTACTCTGATAAGGAGGGGTCTGACCCACCATTGCATTCTCAGAGGGAAAACATTTTTATCAGTTTTAGACAATGGCAGAACAAGATTTGGACCTCTGGCAAACTGAACTTTTATCGATACCTACAAGTCAGACCCCTACCTTACTTCAAATTGCAATATACACAAACCGACTACGCGTGAAGAGAAGCATTTGTGAAAGTTTGAAATCAGCCATACTGGGTTATATACCCAAAAAAATGATAATATCTAAAGCTATGCAGAGCCACTTTATGTGAGGACAGGTGTAAACACTATATGTGAAGCAAAAAATGGGGGAGAAGGAGGCAGCAATTTGAATAGTACTGAGGATCGAATAGGATGAAATCTCGGTCATTTCAGTGGTAATCAACCGGGCATCTCTGTATGGGAGAATGGTATTAGATATGTTATACACCAGACAGGGAAAGCAACAAAGTGGCAGCTGGAGGACAGTGTGGTCTGAGGAGGGGAAGATCATGCCACATATTTTGGGATTGATCCAAATTAAAATGCTGTACTGGAGTGAGATCCACTGCAAGGGTTAAACGTTAGTTTTTGGAGTGAAACAGCCATTCAACTTTGAAAACTCTGTATTGAGGTAGGGTTGCTCTTTTGGCCCGAGAGAACGTGATAGAAAGCTGTGCAAAAGCCCTCATGGCGGCAAGTCTAAAAAGAACATCACCCAAAAAAATGACGTAATTCTGCTCCGCCTTCAGTGGATGCCTGGATTGAAATAGTATCCGAAATATTTTAGGATGGAAAAAAGCTAACTTACACAAAAATTGAAGGAAACACAATTGTATTGTATTTCGGAACCAGTGCGATTAAGTCTATCGGTCCCATTTAGAAGAGGGTTTTTTGTTACTTCTACGTTGAGGGTGCAGAATAGAACACGTGAGCTACTTGTTACATTGCATAAACAGTGTTTCGACTACACTTGTTTTTTTCCTGTGAGGCTCCATGGTTCTTGGGAAAATAGTTTTGTTTTCCTTTTTACTTCTTAAGACACTCTAATGGAACATGGTGTAGTTATAAAAACATACTTTAAGTCTAGGTAAGTAGTACTTTAAATATGTAATAATGCTGTTTTATAGTAAGTCTGATACTGGAAGGATGTGCTTGTACTATAGTGTTCCTCCCGATTTAAAATAAAAATTGGAAAAAAAAAAAAAAAACATGTAAACCCTGTTGTAAACCCAGGTCTGAACAGCAGCATGAGAGAGCACACACAGCACAAATGCATGATTGGGTTATTTGTGAACAATGTTCTTGCGTTTATAGTCAGAAATGTTCTGGGAAACTATGTGTGAATGGGGCTTTATAGACAAAAGTAATTTTTCCTCCAAATAATATAATCTGAAATAGCGACATGCCTAAACTCATTTACTGTTTAAGTCTTATATAGCCTACTACGAGGGCTGTACATTAGAGAAGTATAATAAGGAAAAGAAGGATATTAAAAGCAAAGCTTAATGTTTTTACTCGTATATTTCCGCTTTATATTTACAGTACAATGTCAGGATGTTAATAGGATAGTAAATGTTTTGGTTCATCATTTTGAACTTTGCTATTCAGGCTGCATGTGTAAAGGCATTTATATATCAAAAAGAATTCAGACAATATCTATACTGCTTAGGAAGACATGACATAAAAGATTTTGTAAAAAATGTTTCCCCATGAATGAATGAATGAAAACAAAACAATAATGAATCATTAATGATAGATCACATTAAATGTGTAGCATCATCATACATATTACTGTCAAAACAAACTGCCAGAAAAATTGACACCGCGCCTGAGTTGTGTGGATTCTGGTCAGCGGGAAGCCGTACCAAGATGATGGTTCTTGAGATGATCGGGGCTCTATGCAGATGGCTATCTGTCTCACTGTAGACCTTATGTCTTTAACATTACTGGGATTTTTGGTTCCCCTACTGGTTTGTCTGTTATAGAGTTGAACAGCAGCGGATGGACCCATAACCTCTGGGCAGCGGGCTTCTTGTGGAATAAGCCTGCTCCACGGTGGAGGCACCTTCTTCCTGGAGGATGGTCTATGAGCGGACTCCGTTTCCTCCCACATTGGCTGGAGTGAGAGGGAGCGTGAATATTGGCTCTTCTGTGTGGTCGCTACTGATTCCTGATTGGGTATGATTGGAACTATGAAGTCGAACGTGCAGTCTTCTATCAGCAGAGGGACGTGGATCTCTGCTCCCTGAATCAAAGGTTGAGGATACATCTGCAGGGTGTGTAGCCTCTGCAACCTTGTTGCGAATATTTTAGCTCTCATCGCCTCCTGTCCCTGTCAGACTGTACAAACCCTTTCAGATACTGGTCTTTGCTAGTAAGAAATCAGTCTGTCTCAGCCAAATGTTGCATTACAGTCCTCAGCCGCTTGAGAGTTAGACATCACCATGAGGGAGATGATCCATGGTGATAAACTGGATGGACGGAGAGGTCCGCTGGGAATCCTTTTGTGTGGATCCAGCCTCAAACATCTATGTAAGAAGGTCACAAAAGCTTCCTGTCCTTTAACTCTGGACCGCGTCTAAAAACATTGTGTCTTGATGAGCTCATCCAGGTGGCATGCGAAGCTCTGACGAGAGCACATTTGGGGGTGTCTCTCCACAGTGGTCTCGAAGTACGATGCACTGTCGCAGCTCCACTTTGAGTTTCCACTTTTTTTCACTCTCTTTTCCCCCTCCCCATCTCTACTACACCGCTAAGTGCCTGCTCCAAATACCGCAGTTTCTTTTTTCTCCCTTTTGATTCTTTTCTTGTTGACGAGTAATGTGGGTGAACAGCCCCTCGTCAGTATTCTTCGCCGGACAATGTCCCAGGAAGGAAACTAACCTGGGATCTGATCCACAAACGGGAGTAGCATCTAGAAAACCTTGTCTTTACAATACCAGAAAGATGACGGCCTCAGCAGGACAGGTTCACATGTTCCACCGCCTCCAACTAGGCAGTCCCAGGACCCAACTTCAGGGGACGCGGAAAGGCCATAGGGCATCACCGTTCCTGTTTCACTTAATATCTCCTAGCAACACCAAAGTCTATGATGCCCTGACTTTAAATGGCTTTTCTCTCCTGGTCCACCAAGCTGTGTTGTCCGATTTGATGGCTGTTGCACACTCGTGGTTTTTCAGGCGAGAGTAAAGCCACCAGGAGCTGCTCTTTGGTCATAGGACGGAGTTCGCTCAGAGAAAAAACGGGACTGCTTTTCCAAATGGCCTCAACACTCAGATCAAGTATATGGAATGCCCACATGGACGGCCGCCTATTCAAATGTTCACTGAATTTAATGAGGTTGAAGGTGTCTGGGGCCAGCTGGTTTATGGTGATGTAACATATCAGCTAGCCAGAATGCGTAATCCACATTTTCTGCTTTTTCATGACTTTTCAAAAGCACAGTTCTTTAGTCACTGATTTCGCACTTGGCCACTTGGCAAAGACCCTCTCAGAGGACTGGAGGCCTATTGTATTTACTGTGGCCTTTTGATCTGAAGTTAGACATGTTGGACAAATAGTTCCAACGAGTACACAAAACCGTAATAGTAACGCGAGTAAAGGCGCTTCATGTGAGCGTGAGGAGTAACGTCTGCGTTCTGTGAGTGTCTGAAGGGATGAGGTGACCTGGAACTGTGCACGCAGAATACTACCTTCACTCTGTGATGACATATAACACGCTCAGGTTCTTAGATTGTGATGTCATAGGTCACAAGACATCTGGACAGAGTGTCAGAATGACAAGGAATATTGAAGGTTCACATAGCGATGGAATATTTTAAAAACTGTGTATTTATTTTGACAGGAAAAAAAAAACTCAAAATGGTGATTATAACAGCACACTGGAAACCCATGATTTCATTTTTTTTTTTTTTAATACAAATATATTTTAACAAACCCGTTCATTACATAGTATTTTTAGTTGAATTATTCAAAAGGCGAATTACAAAAATTGAACCTGATTGATTTGTTATAGAGACCTGAAACTTTGAAGTGATTGATTTCAAACAAAAAGCTGAATGCTAAATGTATATTTTGTCAGTTGATGAAAGATTTGAGGAGTGAGTCTTCTCTTAATATAACTGTGTAAGATTATGCTTTAAATACATTTTTCATTGTATTTTTATTTTTTACACTGCATACATAGTTGTTTTTTGCATGAACCTTGGCAGTAAGCATGTGTGAGGGCAGGCGCGTTGTACCTGATATTCCTAGTTTGAGAGCGTTGGTGACTGTAATCAGCATGGCATTACTAGGACAAGATTCTGAATCTTCTCTGAAGTCCTGTCCCCATTAAGCGATCTTCTTAGGGGATAGAGCCGACCATCAGCCCCCTCATCAAGAAAGGAGTGCTTCCTGCGGCAGCGAGGAAAGCAAGATGCCGGGCCAGATGATGGGGCAGTTCTACCATGGCCATCATTGAGTCCATCCTCACCTCCTCCATCATCGGTTGGTTCGATGGGCCACTGCCAGGGACAGACAGCGACTGAGCGCATGTGCGATCTGCTGAGAAGGTGCATGCCTGCAGCCTTCCATCTCTCCGGACCTGTACGGCCGCCAGGATTGGGGGCGAGCAGGTCGTATAGCAGCTGCATTTCTACCCTGGACTGACGATTTCAGCCACGTCCCTTCTGCAGGAGGGATACGGTCCATCAGCGACCAGAAACCTCTCGTCACATGAACAGGTTTATTCCTCTGCCTGTTGTATCATGAACACTTCATATAAACCTGCACTAAATGAACGCTTATAAAACTGGTAACACTTAATAACCCATGTTGCATGTTGTTCTGATGGCTGCTGTTTTTTTGTGTGGTTATCTGCAACTTTATCACCGAAGTAAGTTCCTAGTTGGAGTGCTGCTCACGACAATGGCAAAAAACTTATCTGATTCTGATTCTGATATGATGCCCGATCAAAAACAAGTGTAGCAGCACATATTAGCTACTGGAACAAATGAAAACCATCTATCAATAAGAAGGATATTTAGACTAGTATAAAACACCCGAATGGACACTTTAGTTTTCCCAGACAACCTTTCAATCATTATTTCCAGATAAATGTAGGGCTCTTGGGGGCCTATGGTGGCCTTTCGGGCCCTATCGGCAGATAGCTTAGTCTGCTTATCAGGAATTGTGTTGTTATTTTCTTTTACTTTTGTGGATCACCCAATCATAAAATCCATCAATAACAATGATATGGTGCTTTTTTGTCCAGTTTCCCTCTTTTATAGGCAACGCGTAGATGATTAAAGAAACGATGAAACACAATCCCAAAAACTGCACATGGAGGGCGAAACAGTGACTGGATTAGGTGTTTGTTGTGTGGTGTGCTGTGTGCTGTGGTTGTGGTGTGTTGTGTGTGTGTGTGTGTAGTGGGCGGGGGGGTGTGTGTGTTGTGTGTGGGTGGTGTGTGCGGTGTGTGATGTGTGCGTGCGTGTGCGTGTGGGCGTTACTTTTCTCTGTGATATTATATTGTATATTTAAATCCTAAGATAGCCTCCATTTCTTTTTTAACAGTCTGCAAATCATTGACTTTTCTCTCAATATCTGTATGGAAAGTCCTAGAATGGTTTCACTTTGCCAAGTGCCATGGTTCAAGGTCAAGAAATGCTGAAAAGTACAAACAAGGTTTAAGCAAAAGAGGTGGCTTTTTTTTAAAATTAATAATATTAATAATAATTTGTTAGTTGCGCGATTTTGAGTTTATGTTTGTTTAATACATT
>JAIEZT010000471.1:0-48382 GCA_019594935.1 Periophthalmus modestus | reverse complement strand
GCACGTGGACCCCAGATTGAGAACCTCCCTCTTGACCTATCTGGCCCTTGAAAAAACACCACCCAAATGTCTTCCTCTGATTTAGCTCCCTGGCCTTCCCTCCGTCGGGCGCAGCATTCACTGTGTTATTCACTGAAATCAGCAAGCACAGGCTGTTTTGGGCGTAGATCGGACAGAGGATTCTGGCTGAACGTGTGTTAGAAACGCTCCATAGGCGAGAGGGAGAGAGAAGAAATGAAAGAGAGGGAAAGAGAGACATTTAACGATGCTAGCTGAAGGCCAAAATCCAGTGGGGAATAAGACTAAATCACACATGGATACACAAAGGTGTTGGTTTTGCAGATCTGCCAGGAGATAAAAATCTGCAGATAGCAAGATTTCAATTTATTTCTTTTTAACAGCAAATGCATTTCAGGCAGCTAAAGCACTCCTAGCAAAGAGGCGCGGTAAAGAGGGGAAGAGAGGAAACTCAAACCTAACGTATTTGGTGGGCCTGTAGTTTTTCAAGGGCCAGATAGGTCAGGCTGGGGTCATGTGCTGCTGGTGGTACACAGATGCCTCCTGCAGATGTTTGGGAGTCTAATTGTCTTGTGTTCAGGACCGTATAAAGACGTGGACTAAGTGAGTGTGACATCAAACATAGCATTCAGCTCCAGTCAAATGAAGTTCATCAGTCGAGGCCAGCAGGTTTATAGGGGCTACTACTTTGTTGCCAAGTATTGATTAGCATTTAGGGAAAACAATACTCAAGGGTCATTTTCTGAAACATTACATGTGATTGGAGTAAAAAAATGAAAAAAAAATACATAAAATTGACGCCGGTCCTGTGAGCTTTTAGAATGTCCATCCATTTTCTTCAGCTTGTTGTCTGGGCTGGGTCCAGTGGATATTTCCTGTATCCCACATGACATCACAAGGTCATGGTGGAATGAAACATGACACAACTCCAGGTCTGTCATTATAACATAGATCGGAAAAAGAACGTAGGCTCTTTAATGTAATTTGTAATGACAAAACGTTACATAAGGTTTTTTTTTTTTCTGTTTGGTGAAAATAGCATTAACAGAGTGAAACGAAACTGTTCAAGCATTCTGCATTGTCAACATAAAGCGTCATTGAATTGAAGCGGTGGGAAAGAACGCAATACAAAGCTGCAGATGGCGAACTCATATCCGCACTGAGTCAGGCAAATACATCTTTTTCTTTATAATTGAATGTTTCGTTGTATCTGACACCTACTGCCTAAAACTCAAGAGCAAAACACGGTCTAAAAGTATTACATTCTCAAACAGTACATAGTCCCATCACTGCAAAGTCAACAGAGTGAAGGCTGTGTAAACCAGCCCGACTCTCCCATTATATAAAGTCAATGAAAGCCTTTTGTCATGTGAGGATTAGACTGTGTTGAGTGCAGATGTACAGGTATGCAGTGGGCTTGATTACAGAACTCTTAATGAACTTTGTCAAAGTTTGTAAAGTTTTTACTATTATTGAAAACATCTCAGAACTTTTCCCCATAGATAAAATAGAAAAGGACTAAGTGACGTCATCCATAGCGTTTGGCTCATTTGAAGTGAAGCTCGTTTTCTCTTACAAACAAGTATTTCAATTGTGGTTTGAAGTTCAAACCAGAAATTCAGAGGAAGACATGCATTATTACATTGAGCAAGGTCGCCCTCCACAGATCTGACCATCTCACTTGATCTGCTAGTGTCCACCAGCACAAGTAATGTTTTTTTGTAATTAAAATACATTAGCATTGCAATTATTACCAGTTAAAACAGACAAATTATGCAACAGAAGTGAGGCTGCTGGTCTTGACCCTTCCAACCACCAGCAACACTCACATACACAACACTCTCGTAATGTGTGTGCCTTGCCTAGAATCATAGACTGTATAAAGGAGTGGGACTAAGTGAAGCGTGACGTCATCCAATAGCGTTTGGCTCCAGTCAAATGAAGCTCGTCGAGGGCTAGCGGTTTATGGGGCGAATTTGGAGTCAAGTTGCATATTAGGAATTCTGACAGCGAGTATCATAGCAACCAAAGAGCCAATCTGGAGCAAGGGTGTTGAAGGTTCGCCCCCTTCCCATTGCATCGCTAGTTTAGCAGGGAGCAGGCACCTAGCAATGCTTTCAATCAAACCTGTTGCTAACGCTAGCGGAGAGCAACCTCAGGGAAAGATGGTCAGTAGTTAATGTTCATATCTTGATTTACAGAGAAAATAAAAACACCAGGATCATTTAGAGCGGGTTAATACGAACAATTTTAAGACCAAAATGCTGAACCCGACAGCAGCAGTTACACAGAGAGGGGCAACAGTTTTCCAATGTAAAGTGAATTAAAGTCGGAGTCAATAGAGCTGGAAGTATACCCATGCTACTTCCTATTTGGAACACATCGGCTACCAGGTTAGCTATGTCCTTTTATACATACAGTCTATGCTAAGGACACAACAGCAGTTTTGGCCACTGGCTCCTCACTGTGGCACCTGATATTCCCAGCGGTCTCTCATCCAAGTACCAACCAGGCCCGGCCCTGCTTAGCTTCTGAAATCTGGCCACACTTTAAACCTTACTTGTTCTGCTTCACTGTTCTCAGGGAAAGTGCTTTTGAAGGGGGTTCATGTTTCATACAGACGACCATTAGTGGGATTTCTCTCATGGCATCCTTTAATAACATGAGCAATGATTACACTACTTAAACTGTAAACCATTGCATTACATCCATCAGCATATACGCACAAACGTGCTTTCTTTAAACACTGATTAACAGGCCCTGCGCCTCTGGGATTAGCCCTGTGTTAGTCTACAGCAGCTGGAGATGTCTGAAATATGAAGTGAACAAAATCTGAACACATCTGGTAACATGGAGTACAGCAGCCTCCGAATTAACTCTGAGCAATCCGCTTCAAAAATATTAGAGCAGAACCAGGGAAGGGTTGTGGGCCGTGGTGGTGGACCAGGAGAGGGGAGGAGGAAGGGAATGCTGGGGGGGTTTTTGTACTATCCATTTTTAATGCATCTCATTATTAGGGAACAAGAGTGTTGAAATATGGAAGCCCGGACTGATAGGGGGAACAAGGAGAGGGAGGAGGAAGGAGAACAGGGAGTGGGGAGGAGGCAGCGGAGATGGGAAAATATGTGGAGGGCATAATCAAGACGATAATTAAAGCACGCTCTTACTATCCACATGCATGCAGATACTGGGCCTTACATGGTTCATGCAATGGAACACACTTTATAAATACTATGTAATGCCGCGCTGTGGAACAATGGAGATGATAGCGCTTATGGAGCTCAATGGCGACCCCGCCCACCCCCTGGCTCTGGAAGTCGAATTCTCATTGTTTTTTTCTCATATTTTCCAACAAAATACATATATATATATAAAGTTTGAAAGCTCACTCTAATACAAACTAATGGTCACAAGAGCTATAACTGTATTTAAAATCTGCTGGCAAAGTTATTCAAAATTTTAGAGTTTTAAATGTGCTTCTTGGACTTATGTTTGTGTCAATCCGTCATTTGTCCAGAGATATGACCCAAGTTTAAATTAAATTCTCTCAGCTGGACAAAACGTTATTTAAGTGATTTTCGCTGCTCATCCAAGTCTTTTAGTAGACCTAGCAAACAAAAAGAACTAAACAAACAGGTATGTTAGTCTTCCCTTCAGACAGATTATAACGCCACCAGGATACTGACCAGAACTGAAGAAGCGGTTTTGGAGCAGCGGAACGTCTTCACTCACATATCGTTTTGTGACAGATTTGAATTTTTAATTTCATTTTTGTGTCTTGGAACATCTTGGCGTCCCATTGGAGGAGCTGGGAGGGAAAAGTGCCTGGGGTGGGGGAAGTCTGAGAGTCCATGCTTAGATCGCTGCCCCTGTGACCCAGCCCCGGGATAAGTGAAAGAAAATGAATGGAAGAATGGACTTAAAACCACTGTGCTATGGATACTAGGTTACCACATAGCTAAGTAGCCTCCATGTTGCCTTTGTACATCTAATATTTGAAGTCTACTGGGAAAATGAATGGGACAAATGGGCACTTCCGGAAGGCAGAGGCGACTCCGAAGTGGGCGGGACCGTTACGCTCCATAGTGGTTGCTAGGGGCGTGACTGGAATAACCTTGGTAGTACTCCACATTGCTAACCTCTGCTCCGGGCGCTGTGCATGACTACACGGGGAAACAGACATGCATTTCAATCTATCTGCAGATAGAGTTTTTAGGCTGGATCCTGCATTTCACAGCCCGATGAGCCAAAGCTTAGTTCTGCATGTATAGTTTGCTTTACATGTTCGCTCTGCCCTGAGAGTGCGTTTCCTCTGTCAACACACGGTAAAATGTTAAAAATTTGATTATAGCGCTTTTTCCACTTTCAAGGCACTCAGAGCGCTTTTGATTAAAAAGCGCTCACCCCGTAGAGACACATTCATTCACCGGTGAACGCAGACACCGGGGCTAGGCTGGAGTGTCTTGCTTAAGGACACAGCTGGGATCAACCACTAACTAGATGTGTGGATGATATGTACAAAAATATATGAATATATAATTTTTCCATTGGCAATACTCACACAGTATCATGTAAGTTTTAAGTTTAATGAGTTTAAATATTAGACAACTGTAAAATTACTCACAGTTTATTTACAGTTTATTTATTACCTTATTTGGAGGTAATTTTTAATCATTTTGGCAGAATTTGTATTATAAACAAACATAATTAATATTCAAATTTGAATTATCATAAAACTATGGAAAAGTACTCAACTGTGTGTGATTGGTTTTGTTTTATGTCATTTCTGGCGTGACCGTGGCCAGTGGCGGAAGAAGTACTTAATTCTGTTACTTAAGTAAAAGTACAAGAACTGGAGCCAAAAAAAAAAAAAAAAATACTCAAGAAAAATATCACATGAAAAATACTCATGCTTAAGTAAAAGTATTGAAGTACCTGTTTAGAAATGTGCTTAAAGAGTAAAAAGTAAAAGTATTTTTTGGTCTTATTAAACTTCAAGATTTGTACTATACTCTTTTTTTTATCTGTTCTTATTTGCATATTTTTGTTTGCTCAAATTATGAACATATTAAAAACAAACCCTCAGCCTTTTTAACAGGTCTTAAGCATTAATAATAATACTTTTACTTTACCGTCCAGTTCAAAAATGTAGTGTAGTAGAAAGTACAGATACCTGCCCCCAAATGTAGTGACATACCTACAAATTCCTAAAATATTATTGCATTAACAAACGCAAAGGTCAGCGGTTTAACCAGTGTTCTGTTGTGTCCTTGAGCAAGACATTTCACCCACTTTTAGAATGTGGTGTTTGGTTTGTTGGTCTTACATAGGCACAAATCGGCCCCGTTCAGTCAGTCTACAGGGCAGCTTGGGGTACAGCTGCTAAAGGATTGTTCTTGGACTCTGTGAGAGGTATTAGAGCAGCAGATATGAATCACAATCAAATCGAAAAGGCTATTTTAGTGGACTCAAAAGCAGCAAGTACTATAATTTCCTCCACAAATAACAAAATGACCCGTCTTACTCTGCATTTAAGGTAACTTCTTGCCAGCTGTCGTAGTATGTTTCGAGGAACTTATGTTTATGTTACTTCACTGTGTACTGACAAGAGGCTAGGAGGCAAAGTGTATGTGATTTCTGATGCAAAGCCGCAGACAGGAGTTGGTCCAGTCGTCTAGTTATTTTCCTTGTTATATTATTTTTTATTATTATTATTTAATGTTGTTTTCCCCCAGCAGCTCCCTGTCTGTTTGCTGGACCAAAGTTTACACCATCACGCCCTAGTTCACACCAGTTCCACCTGATCTAATGCATTTTTAATTGCCAAACAGATACTTGTCTCCAGGCTCTTGTAAACAGGATTATCTGGGGGTCTATATTCAGCAGTGGCAGCAACTTTTTAATTAAAGATGTTATTTAAAATGAAAAAATCCACTTGGACTTGACTAATGCACAAAATGAGTCAGGGTTTACTTTGAAATTGTACTTGAATAAGGTCGCTCTCGAACATGTTCAAACCGAAAGTTATGTAAGCTTAAATTCTGACTGTGCGCACTCCTGATGAAATGGATTTGTTTCTGAAATGTAGGACTTTCGCGAATGGTAATCAGTATGCCATCAGGTCAAGTTACCAGTCAGGTTTGTGGAGAAGTGACCCTGCTCAAACAAAGACAGCACATTTTTTACTTTTTTTCTATTTTTTGAGCAATAAGTACACCTCTAATTGAAAGACCTCGACATGTTTGGGCTGCTAACCGCCAAGTCATCCCCAGAAACTGTCACAGATCTTCGCTTTGTGACGTGTCATATATCAGCTGTTGTTACTTCCTGTAGGCGTGGCAAAGTCGCTCAGACTGACCACGCCTCCTGCCTCCTGGTGACCTCCGGAAAAGAGAAACTAACGGAGCACACATCAATGGGACAGAAGACAACAAACATTGTCACTTGAATAAGGAGGGAACGAAAATACGGAAACGTGCCCACAGGACTTTAAACCGGGACGAGGGGGCCTTTCTACTCTCACACACCTGGGATACGGTCCTGAAGAAGTCGGACTGCAGATGGCGCTGTCGTACCAATGCCAACGGTAGGAAGGCAGCGCCAAAACCTGTTTAAATTAGCTGACTGGACATGTCACAGCGACATCACGTGACCACTCTGAGGTGCCAAACTGTCAGGCAGTGGTCCAAAGTTATTCCGCACTTACCTTATACATTCCAGGCATCCTAATTATTCACAGTGATGAGCTTTTAAGCACTTTCCACAACTGTCAGAGCTTTGCCGTCACGATAATAATAACAACAACTAGCATGCTAACTGTGCACTTCCTGATTCTATGCATTTAGTATGCAGCAAACTTTCAGAGCCCAGTGCGATAATGCTAACTGTACACTTCCTGATTTTCTGACAATAAAATGCTTCTCTGCAGGTATGAAAACAAACTAAACCTTAGTTTAGAAAAATAATCAGTTAAAATAAAATATAGGTGGAGCGAGTGGGGTTAAAAAACTTGTATATCAAAATGAAATCTGCATATTTGATTGTGTTTTCCTAATTAAGACTTTTGTATTTGTATTTGATATTCTGCAGTGATGATAATTGTTATAACTGGTGGGCTTTTTGTTTTATACCTTGAGTGCTTTTTTATAAATAATTTCAGCTAATGTAAGAGTAGTTTTGCTTGTCAGAGTTTCTTTTTTTTGGGTAACATTCACAAGATGAATAAAAAAAAAGTACATGGTGCAATATGCAAGCGCTCCCTACCACACGCTGTGCATTCAAAGCCCTGCAGGCTCCAGCCCAGGCAGCAGTAAACACAGACAGCTCCCCCAGACTTGTTCTTGTGTTGTTTTGTCCTCTGTATTTTCAGTGTGCGGCCGGTGTCTGTCTCTCCGTCACCGACTGCTGCTCGCGGCTCAAATGTTGCATTTGCATAATCCAGCTCCACAAATGCCCCACTTGTGAGCGCGAGATTATATGGAGAAAGGTTATGTAGATTCACAGGCACACACAGATCAGCGCTCAGGGAGGAGCCTCTGATCATGTCTTTGATAGGAACAGTGTATGCTAATTATTTGTATTAATTAATTTTTTTTTACAAATTTATTTAAAGGCGCTGTACTTGGTTTTTACCGATTTAGTAAAATAATCGCATAAAACAGAGCTCGTTCATTTTAAACGTTTGCAGAGGTCCAAAGTTATTCCACACAATAATATTAATACCATGATGAATATTTTTGGGTAGTAGCCTATTTTTATTTAATTTTATTTATTTATTTGTATGACTATTATTTATTTTTTGTAATTTAAAGGCACTGTACTTAATTTTTTGTTGTAAAAAACAGAGCTAGTTAATTTTAAACAGCAGTGGTCCAAAGTTATTCCACACTTACCTTATACATTCGAAGCATCCTACTTATTCACGGTGATGAGTTTTTAAGCACTTTCCACAACTTTCAGATCGTTGCTGTCACGATAATAGTAACAACAACCAGCATGCTAGCTGTGCACTTCCTGATTCTCTGACGATAAAAACTAGGTGCAGGCCGTATGAAGCAAACTTTGAGAGCCCAGGGTGATAATGCTAACCGCACACTTCCTGATTCTCGGACAATAAAATGCTTCATGTTTAAGTGCAGGCAATACCCAGCAAACTTTCAGAGCCCAGGGTGATAATGCTAACCACGCAGTTCCTGATTTTCTGACAATAAAATGCTTCTTCTCTGCAGGCAGTACACAGCAAACTTTTTTTTTTTTGGGGGGGGGGGGGGGGGGGTTACATTTTTGGCAGTCTTGAGGAATTGATTTGTTTTGGGTTGTTTATTCCCGGGATAAACATGACCTCCAGTGTTGTCGGGGGAAGATTGACAGTAGTTTGACAAGCTGCACTAGATTATGTGCATATTCAGGCAGGATGTAGGTCCATTTTTGTATTCTCTTATTGTGTTCCCGAATAACACAATGAACCAGACTAAATCAGTGAACAAATATAGTAACTTCTGTAGACACAGTTGCCGGGGCAGAGGATAAGAGAAGTGGCTGCACACATTCAGATGAAAGGTCAAGCTGGGCAAAGTGTGTTGCTAAAAGACACAGAATTAGTACGCAGATTTGGTAGAGGAAATCGAACTCAAGTTTCAGGGCTTATAATCAATTCTTCTTTTACATTTTATTCATTGAGCTGCAAGACACAAGTAACAGAATGAACCAATAAGAAGTAACTGATTCAACCTGCTACTGCTCAAATTTCATCGTATTGCAACAAAAATCTCAAAAATCTTCACATTTTTGCAAAGAAATTGTACACATGATAAATATTAACCTCCAAAATGCACTGTTCCAGCTTTCATAACTTGAGCGATATTGCAATTATCCTGACAGGGCCTACACCACAGCGACACAAGGATAGCATTAGCTTTTGTCCTGTATTAGACAAAAAATTACTCTTGTGAACTTTTAGCCATGTTATAATGCTGTTACCTTCTCAAAACATACCTGGAGTTTTGTTTTATTTCATTCATGCATCTTTGACTCACCCTATATTATTAGTCTGTCTATATCCCCAAAGCTCAAAATGCTCTGTTCCACCTTGTGATGTCATGAAGTGGTAGTTTTCAAGTTACCTTTTACCTTTAGCTCGGTAGAGATTGGCAATTCCTGCTCTGAAATCAACCAGATGATTCAGGTGAAGGTTTAAAACACAGTGAAGCACTTCCTGTATTACTACATGACATCACAAGGTGGAACAGAGTGTTTTCGGTATGAGAGACAAAACTCTGCCTAAATCTGCAGGGTTTGTGTGTTAAATAATGTGTGAATGAAACAAAACACAACTCCAGGTCTGTTTCTGATGAGGAAACTACATTATAACATAGATCAGAAAATAGAGCAATATTGGCTCTTTAAAAAGAAACAAGAGGACGCAGTCAAAAACACATTACCCTGTAGTTTTCCTTCCTCTTTAAGTCTCTCTCTCTGTTTCCAAGCAAGCCAAAGCTATGAAAAATGGATGAGTGCCTCTTCACTCCAGCCCCTCACTCTCTGCCCTCGCTGCAGACTGATCATGCGTAACTGCTATATATTTATTTGCCAGTCAAGGGAATGAAGGACATCGTTTTCTTTCTATTTTCAAACTGAAGAAAATAAATGGAGGATAAAGAGAGAAAGAAGAGAAAGAAGTGAGGCTGCTCTGGACCACAAAACGGTGAGCTTTGAGACAAACAATAAGACGTTCAGTGAAGCTTGTCTCCTCTCACACCTGGACCCCACACAGGCCAAAACTCACGCAGATAGTTTTATCACTTTACTTGTATTGTAATTGTAATTTTTGGTATTTGACAGAGGGGCGGTGCCATCAATTTTTTGGTTGTAGTAGCAATGGGGGGGGGGGGATATTTAGAGTCCTATATAGATGCAAACATGTCCCATCCCTCTATCATATTTTCTTTGCTTGGTCGAGATTGGATATACAAGGAAAGTGGGGCAAAAAACTTTAGGGGAGGTATGGGGGAGCATTGGCCATTCTAGGGGAGGCTAGGGACCCCTCAAGCCCCCCCTGGCGCCGCCCCTGATTTTGCATTGCTTTATTAAATTATGTTTTCGTAAATAACTTAATATTTTTCAATACATCCATAAATCTCTTTGGTTTTCCTCAAGGTGCGCTGTAACCTCAGTTATGATCATATATTGTTTATGGTTTGAATTCTTCATTTGAGTCAGTAAAAAAGCATATACAAGCACTGTAGCTGCCTCTAGTTGTTTTTTTTGTTTTTTGTTTTTTCCTTATAGTGGGGCATTCTGATCATTATTTGAGTTTATAATATTATATAAAAAAATGTTAAAAATCTAAATATAGTCAAAGTTTTAAATCACTAAGAAAAGTCCAAAAATATTGTTGTAATACAGTGCATGGATTCTCACCAAGGTGGGTCACATGACTAAAGTAGTTGCTGTTGCATTATGGGGAGTGGTGGGTGAAGTACTCAGTTTTGTTACTTAAGTAAAAGTACAGAGGCAAAAACTTACTCAAGTAAAAGTAAGAAAGAATCTACTTAAGTAAAAGTATTAAAGTGCCTGTTTAAAAATGTACTTTAAGAGTAAAAAGTAAATGTATTTCACACAAGTGTTTTTAAATGTTAAATGTATTAATATTGGAAAAAAAACAAAAAAACAAAAAACATGCACATTTTTGTCAACGGTAACAATACAAATCAAATTCAGATTTTTTATTTTTTTTTAATTTTTAAATTTTTTTATTTTGTGCTTTTTTTTTTTTTGCTCAAAGCCAAAACTTGAACTCAAACTTTTCTTTAGTCAAGATGTTACCACGAACATGATGAAAAATAACGTAGTCATATAAGTAGTTTTCAGTGTTGTAGTGTAAAAAAAAAAGGTAGTGAAGTAGAAAGTACAGATACTTGCTCTCAAATGTACTGAAGTAAAAGTAAGGATCCACTGTAAGATCTACTTAAGTAAAGTACAGATACCTACAGTACAGTACTTTACTACTTGTACTTTGTGACCTTCCACCACTGATTTTGGGCAGAAATGGCCAAAATCACAGCATTGTGTAGTTTGGTTTATAAAGCACCAGTGGTATTTCTGAGTGTTTGTTATGTACTTGATATTGCACTTCCTGTATCACATATGAAGAGTGAAGAGTGACACCGTGTTAAGTTTTATTGATTCATTTTTCAGTGTCAAGGTACCAACGTATCTGAAGAATCTTTATAATGTCAGAGGAAATGAAAGATACCAAGATGACCAAGACATTATTATGTGATGTGGGCCTTATTTTTTTTGCATTAAACCGGTGCTGCCAAAGCTTCTAATGTGCTGTTTTATACTTATGTGAATGGCAACACATTTCTATTCAAATCCAAAAAAAATACTAGCTTAGCCTTATGTGTTTTGCTTGGATCAAAACTGCTAAGAAGGTCCACTCTGTCACTTTCAGGGACCGACATAAATTTAGTCTGGAACGTTCCAAAGTATGGCATTAACATATCCATATTACACTTATTAAATTGTTTCAATGTTTTTATTGCTAGAAAAGCCAAGCAGGTGGTTAAACCTCCACCAGAAAAGTTATATATTGCAGCTTTAAAGACGTGTTATATGTGTATAAATTGGCTTTGTGCTGAGGCTAATATCACACCGTATCCTCAGAAGTCCCTGTAGTATTTTGCCCTGGGCTGATGGAAGGAGAGACGGAGATGGAGAACGATCTGTCTGAGCAGGGACAGCGGGGAGATTGACCTTTCTCTAATCACATTACATTTGATATGAGGCTGTTTATATAGATGCACCATAGAGCCAAAAAATGTCCTGATGCAAGGATAGCTTCTAAATAGGCTCGAAGCTCAGACAAGGTTTTGCATTTGCAGTAATTTTTAGGCTTTGTAAGTAGATTTTGTCTAAACTGGGTCTATACAAGGTAAACCAGTTCAAGGACTAAGCTTGCTCTGGACCAAAAAAAAACTAATCAAAACTAAATTGTATTTGAGAAGTCATAACTAAACATGATGAACTGAACCAGTTTGTACTTGGGCTCAACAGAACTAAGATACAATAGACCTAAATACTTTTCATGGGCTAAAATAAGATGGATATGCGGCATTCAAGGGGATATCTGGTATAGTGGCACAGTGACTACCGTTCACATTTCATAGCAGAAGGTTCTGGGTTCAACTCCCAGGTCATAAAGATCTTGCTGTGCAGAGTTTGCATGGTTCTTCCCGTATCTGATGGGTTCCTTGCAGGAACTCTAGTTTGCCCCCATCAACCCCAAACATGAACCACAGGTAAAATTTTAAAGCTATGGTAGTCCTGACCAAGACTATCTCAAGATCTGGAGGTGGGTCCTGGGTGCAGCACTGCAACTTCTCACGGATCCTGACAAGTTGCTTTGGTGGCACTGAAGGATGGGTCAAATGCAGATAATTAATTTCCCTCATGAATGCTTAAGATTAATAAAGATATACCCGAACTTAACTAAAACTTATGTTCTCTGACATCAGTGGACCAGCTGATGGAGACCTTCACTGTCTGCTGCACCAAGGTTTCAGATGAATTCACTTGTTTTCCATCTATACACATAATATCAAAATATGCAACATGGATCCATATTCATGCATTACAAAAAAGATCATAGCATTCCAGTAGTTTCATATCACTATTGACCCCCTGTCCCACATTTTGATAACCCCCACCATACACAGCTCTTTAAATGAGCAGTGCTGATTCAGAATGGAGCTCTATCTCTGCCTGTTTTGATCATTGTATTCACGTGCCCCTGTCCGACTGCAGAGACCAGAGCAGGCCTCACGCACCATGGATGAATACAAAGGAGTGAATAGGCTCAGGGCTGACTCTGGGTAAATCTTTATCAGCTGTCGATACCATCCTCTGTCTATTGTTACTCACATCTGTAAGAACTGCACTCTACACCAATGATTCTCTGTCTGGACATGTGCCATGGGGAAGAGGGCTGGATATTTCAAAACGAGTCAGCAAATCCATCAAGGAAAAAGATGGAAAAGTAGTGAACAATGGGATATCAATGTTAAACATGGCCACTGTAGAATCACTACATGACAGTTGTAAGAGATAGATGGGGTCATTGACCTTTGACCTGGACCAAGCTGCATTGATAAACTGTGAGTTCTACAAATCAATCTGGAAGAGTTACGGTTGTAAAAGGGGAAGGACTTTTAATGGAATACTCCAAGCTGATTGGTTGAATCATCTCTCTTGACTTACTATGACTATGTGTTACTATGTGACTATGACTATGTGTTACTATGTGTTGTATACATGCCGCAGTAGTCCGAGTGCAATCGGAGTGTTCCAGATGTGTTTATTGGTTTTGGGAACTTGAAATCACGACTCCCCTCAGTCCCCCGAAGTTCCATGTTTCAATGCACTTTACAAAATCCTTGTCAAATAGTACTAGGTTGAAAATATTGAGTTTTTTTGTATTTTTTATAGTCTCAACCTGTGGCACTACATTCATTGTGGATTGTGGAATTAAAAGTGGAACTAAACACTTTTTTTTTTTGCTATTAAACTTGTTTTTTTAATAGTATTGTGCTGTTTCTATTCCTTTTTGGCAATTTTACTGTGTGCTGTCTCCAGTGGCGACTCTAATTCCAAGTACTATGTGACATCACGCAGTACTAGCCTCATTAAATCCAGGTGTTTCTGACCACAAACACCTGGCTGCCAGAGCAGAGTTTCAAGAGTAGATACCTGTGTGGACATATTTAAACCAATCACACTGTTCTTTACACCCCCAAACTCCACCCTTTCTCTCATTCATTTTGAGCTACTAGTTTAGCAGCTGTATGGGGTTTGAGTGTTTAGTCCTACTTTAAAGCAGACCTATTAAGCAAAATCGACTTTTCAGATCTTTCAACCATGTTATAGTTGTTTCTCCTGCTCATTTACCCTCGCGAAGTTGTTTTTTTGGAGTGATTCGTGCATGTTTGAGCAATCTTTAATCACTTATTTTCAAGACGCCATATTGCCGATCAATCCCTGTTTTCATCTATTTTGTTTCAACTTTCAGCTGCATAGTCATTTTGGTACAAATGGAGAAAAAAAATCCACTACTGGCTTGTGTGATCTTCAGCTATGTACAGATACACGTTGTGGTAACCTTTCCGGTGACGTCAACTCCCACTGGGTACTGCAGTTTTCTAAGGGGACTTAGTGAATATTTTGATTTAAAATGTATAAATTATAACATAGTGATCCAAGAGTGTCATAGATTATAACTATACAGCAGCAAGCACAAGCACAATAGGTCTTCTTTAAACAATATTTGATCTGTTGCCAAATCAGTAACTAATCGTTTTTGACAAATGAACACTAAATATTAATCCTAATACTAATTCCAGCCTTGTCACTCTGCCTCTTACTATTTGCGTAACTTGCCCCATTCCCTGCCCTGTATCCTCATGTGAATACTCAGGGTCTGTTCTTTTTTGATGCAAAGAGCCCTTCAAACTGCAGCCCGAATCCTTTACTGTGTTTGGTGGCAAAACCCCGGCAGCCTTCAAATATTCATGGAAGACAGGACCCACCTGGAATACTGATGGAGCTGCTCTGCTGTTCAGTCTATGGAGAGGTTGTTGGAGTCATGTTATAGTGTGTGGAGTGTGCTATGGTTTTAAATGGCAACAGCTGTCAAGAGCATGAAAACTGCTTATAGTGCGAGGTCTGGTTTTGACCTGTCATTGACACAGCCTCGACATAAAAGTTTATCTGGAGCTGGTTTTATTGCTTCAAGACTGGCAAGTTTTCAAGTTAATTCGTTTAACACAATTGTAATTCAGTGCTTTACAGAATAAGAAAGATGTTAAAATCACAATACAAGCAAATGAAAACATACATAGTCATCATAAAGTTAACATTAAAAGAGAAGAGTGAAGAATAAAAAAAAAATCAGTCATACACAGCTAAATAGAACCATTTCGAGCCTGGATTTAAACATCTTCACATCTTCAGGAAGACTGTTCCAGGTTTTAGCTGCATGAAACTCAAACACTGATTCCCCATGTTTAGTCCTGACTCTGGGCACCAGCAAGAGGTCGGTCCATGAAGTCCTCAGAGTGTGAGATGGTTCATATGGCAGTGACATGTCGGAGATGTACTTTGGTGCTGGGCCATGGAGAAACTTCACACGCAGAGCTGCTTTAAAGTCTTTTCTCCGAGCCACAGGAGCCAGTGCAGAGACCTGAGCACAGGACTTATGTGCTTCCTGATTTTAGTCAGGACTGCCTGGATGTTCTAGAAAGACTATATAACTGGTAGATAAAGCAAACAACAAACTAGACCAGTTGAGAAAACTGAAACTACTTTACGCAACTGATACAAAGCAGGATGGTCCCAGTAAACTATTTTTTAAATAGACTGCATCATTAGAACCCATGAACTGCAACAATAAAATCTCACAATGGACTAGTAATGACACATAGAAGTTATTTATTCCACCCTCCACAGCTCACATCTCACCTTCTTACATAAAAATGGCAAAATTTTGCACACATGATAAATATTGAGCCCCAAAATATATTGTTCCAGCTTACAATAGGTTGATATAGTGATTATCGTGACTAGTACTACTAAACTACTTCTTACAATGAGATTACTTTGACAAAAGCAACCAATTACATAAGTACTAAACCAGGAAAAGGACAGGACCTAAGTGACCAACTGGTAGTAATCTAGTACACGACGGTAGTTCCCATCAGAGGGACAGTAAAATACACTGTTTCTGCTGTAATCTAATGTCTATGTGGCCTAAAATCCATCAATCCTGACAGACCAGACAGTGGACGGGGAGCTGCTGGGGGACTGAAATAATCTACACCTACAAAGAATTAGGTTTTACTACAAATTTAATAAAACACAATCTTAAATATACATGGTTATTTGGTATAAAATTAAAGATTTTGCCATAATAACTCCTTCGGTATTTGAGATTATCATTGTCGAATAAAAAAGGAAATACGGAATAAATACTATGCTAGGGTTCTTTACTGTAATGGGTTTCAAGATAATCTGTTTAAAATAGGACCACTAAAACAGAAAAACCACCTCTTCTCCCTGGCATTTAATACTAGCTAGACAGGATGTCTTGGTGTTTTATAGTTCTTTGCCTATGTATCGTATGATCTGTCCATCCATCCATCCATTTTCTTCCGCTTATCGTGGGCCGGGTCATGGGGGCAGTAGTCTAAGCAGGAACTCCCAGACTTCCCTCACCCTAGACATGTCCTCCAGCTCCTCCGGTGGGACCCCAAGGCGTTCCCAGGCCAGCTGAATGACATAATCCCTCCAGTGTGTCCTGGGTCTTCCACAGAGCCTCCTGCCCGGGACACCTCCCTAGGTGTTCTGGGCATGTCCAGATGTTCTGTATGATCTGTATTTTTGCTTTTTGTTGACTTTTTATGTGAAGCAGTTTGAGCAGCTGAAGTTGTTTTAAATGTGCTATATAAAAAAAAAAAAGTTCATTTGAGGTAACGCATTTTAATGGAACACAACATTTTGTTGTTTAAAGTCAGCATGGTTTTGGCTAATTACTTGGCATTTGACTGTGTTGTCGTTGCCAAATACATAAACAACTTTTCTGTTTTTCAGTGTCTTTGCTGTACATGAGCTGGTTGGAGCCGTGTTACTGGTGTGGCGTGCTGTGACCCAGGTTGTAAATGGTAATCGGTTACAGAGGTGCCGGAGAATGGAGTGTGAGTTTATTGCAGGTTTGATGGATCTGAGAACAAGGGCAAGGCCTGTCTTTTATTTCCTCAAGGCCGAAGCGCAGGTCGGCCCTCCGCACTCCGTTATGTGGGACTGTAAACATTGTGATAGGGGTTACACAGAGTTCCCCTGCAGTTCATGGTTAGGTCATATCACTACAATAGCCCCACTGAAATACTGTCACTTTAATGTACTTATAAAATGATCAATCCAGAGGCGGGAGGGGAACAGTGTCATGTGAGGTGATTACTTTGACTTGTATCTGAAGATATATGTGAAAAGGATTTGAACTACCGTGGATCTATCGACAGTGTTTAATACATCCGAATGTGCTCAGCTTTTTGATTACAGCTTTTGCTGTAAAAATGTCGGCCAGTCAGGAGCAGTTGCTGTGGTTAGTGGGACAATTCCAGCTTTTCCTGTTTTTCCTTTTCCATTTATGTCCATGATCGAGAGTTTCTTTTAACCAAATCAGTGCCATTGCTGTTTTAAAAGAAGACCTGTTGTGCTTGTGTGTGCTCTATAGTTGTAATGTATGACACCCGTGGATCATTATATTGTAATTTGCACATTTTAAATCGCAATATTCATCTAAACAACTTAATAAAAAGCAAATCCGCTGACTTCCGCAGTGCGCAATGGGAGCTAACGTCGCCATAAACATCATCACAGCAAAGAGCCATGTCACTGTCAGCTCTTCCTATGGATAGCTGCAGATCACACTAGCAAGCAGCAAGCAGATTTAAATTTTTTTTCCTTTGTACCAAAATGACAACGTGACGCTGCCGAATCCTCCATGTAAGTAAGTACAGAGCAGCTGGCGTACAAGGAATGATCGGCAATATGGCGTTTTGAAAATAACCAATTAATTAAAGATTGCTCAAACATACGACGCCACATTACTGCCACTTTAAAAAAAAAAAAAATTGCGGGTGCTATGAGAATAAAGTTGTAGCATTTCGACATTAAAGATGTAATTTCACGAGAATAAAGTCGAAGCCAGAAAAAGTCGTAATTTTACGAGAATAAAGTCATAGAACAACGAGAATAAAGTCGTACGTTTACGAGAATAAAGTCATAACTGTATGAGAATAAAGTCGTAATTTTATGAGAATATCGGCTCCTGTGAGTAGACTAGTGCGTTATGGAGAGTTTGGACTTTCAAATGAGGTTTATGCACAACCACTTCCAGCCAGTTCCTCTTCCACAAAAGTCGCAATTTATTCCAAATCCTTACGGTTCCTCTGACGAAACAAACTCAGACTGTGCAGTGTCGCTTCAAAGTCCTTAGACTGATAGTGTGGTGTGGGTGGGATAAAAGACACAGTATTTTATTGTGCGTAAAGCCCAGTTGAAAGTATATACGGACAAAATACTCCAAATTCATAATGCATGATTCACTAGTCTACTTCTTCATGTACAGGAGCCTATATTCTCATAAAATTACGACTTTATTCTCATAAAATTACGACTTTATTCTCATAAAATTATGACTTTATTCTCGTAAAATTATGTCTTTAATGTAGAAATGCTACAACTTTATTCTCGTAGCGCCCACATAATTTTTTTTTTTTTTAAGTGGCAGTAATACGCCGTCGTACAAACATGCACAAATCACTCAAAAAAACAAAAAAAACAAAACAATGAGAGGTTAAATGAGAAGGGGAAACAACTATTACATGGTTAAAAGCTCTGAAAAGTCAATTTTGCATAATAGTTTTGCTTTAAATGTTAATCGATTAAATTGCCCTTTATGAGTCTATACTTCAGAATGAACTTTTACTATTCAATTTGTACCCAGTTCCATAGTTACACCTGGTGTGGGCATAATATGTTATTGCTTTGCCTGGAATGTTCCACCGTACGGCATTAAACTTATCCTTCCTGCATACATTTTATTACAGATTTGCTCACTTCTCCACAAATCTGACTTGTAACCTGGTCTGGTGGCGTTACCTGCTAGTCTCCATGGAGTTACAGAAGTTCAATGCCATAGTGTGGAACATCTATCAATAACATCTCCATGGAAACAAGCAGGTGATGGACTCTCCAGCAGACAATTCGCATAATGGACCATGTGTTAGGTGTTTTGCCAAAGGACATCAAAACTGTACGAAACAGCAGCAACAGACCTCCCGAATTTATAAGCGCACGATGCACCAAATACCTCAGCGCACACTTCCTGTTTAGATACACATTAAAAAATCCCTTTACAAACTTCCATTACGGCTAAAGCAAATGTCCGCCGTTGCTGTAGCGTTCCCTCGTGTCCCACGCATGACTGTGCCCCATTACGCTGACTTTAGATTAAAGCTATTCTTCAAAACCAAATATAATTCTGCCTCATGATGACACAACCGCGTTCCCCTCTCCCTCTACGCTCTCCCCATTCATCACAGCCGCCATCTCGCTCTGATCAGCACACATTGTAATACATATGTTCTTGGCTTTCTGTCAAACTGCGGCGGCTAAGGGCCTTTTTCAGCACAACTATTCACGCTGGGTTCTGGCATTTACCATTGATTGTGAATGACAAAGAACGAGCCGGCGATGTCCGCGCGTCGCCACGAGGAAGACGCATTACCGTGATCAATCTTGTTAGTTTGAGATTTAGATTTTCCTGTTGTCGGAGCAGTTTTCGACGCTTTAAGAAATAATACAGGAGTTGTCAATTGGTATTTCAGTGCTATTGATTCCGAAGGCTTCCTATAGCCGCTAGCATGTAGTTAGCGTTTGGGACTATACGGCATCGGTTTGAAAGTTTAGGCTGAGAGCTAATTTGATGATGCAACACAGAGGACAGGCTCATAGCGTAAAAATACTACGCAGTTGTTTAGGGCCACAACCTCTAGGGCTTGGCACATCCTCAGAGAGACTTGCCGCGGCGTGACCAAATTTATTTTAATTAATTTGAAGCATGCCTCACACACTTGAAATGAATGGGAAAAAAACTTAGTGCTTTAACATCTTATCAGTGTCATCCAATAATTAAATGGATCCTGAAAAAAAGGAGAGAGGCTGCAGGACAAAAAAATTGAGGAAGTAAAAAGAGCGTGAAAGGAAGGTGAGTTAGCTATTGTTTTTGCAAATACTGTCATGCTAAGTTAGCATGTAAGCATAAACGATTTTAGCATACAGTGGTCCTTCATTTATCATGGGGGTTATGACAATAGGTGAAAATCTGTGAAGTAGTCAGCTTTATTTTGTACAATTATTGTATATGTTTTGCGGCTGTAAAACCCCTCACCACACACTTTATACACTTTTCTCACACAGGCATTAACATTTTATCACATTTCTCTCTTGTTTAAACACTCTCAAAGTTCAAACCTCCAGATATTATATCCTTCTTCCTTGATGATCGCTTTAAATGTGTTGTTCGCGTGTCTCTGCTCCTCTCTGTGCACAGAAACACTTTTGAGTCCAAAGCGTTTCTGAAATTTGTCAAATCAGCCCTTGTTGGCATTACATGGGCTGGGTATTGCGTGAAAAGTTCTCGTTGATGGCCTGGGCTCAACATCTTTCTGCTCCTCGCTGTCATGAATGTCATCGCTGTCGGTAAAGGTTTCAGCACTTCAGAGTCACACTGCGGTCGAACATTTATGTAAATTTGGCTGGACACATTCTGTACTGTACAGGAGACACGGCACAGAGGAGACTGATGGACAATGGTCTACAGTCCCTCTGACAATCAGGACGCAGAACACAATGCTCGTTCATACAATGTAAAATAAGCATGCAAAATTGCACCAAAAAATCTGCGAAACAGCAAGGCCGCGAAAGGTGAACCACAATATAGTGAGGCACAACTGCATCGAAGAATGCAGAAAAAAAAAAAGTGTGTAGAACTGGCCCTGCACATTTTAAAGTATAAGCGAAATCAACTTTTAAGTGCTTTTAGCCATGCTATAATTGTTTTTCCTTCTCATTTACTCACTCAAAGTTGTATTTAGAGTGATTTATTCACCTGCATTCAAGTTTGCCATTGTTCCAAAAATTCCTATTTCCCCTTACCCCCTGTACACGCCCACTGCTCTGCCCTGAAAGCATGTGTCTGTTTTAATGAAATCTATAACTATAGGTTGTCAATATAATAAATGGTAAATGGTCACATTTTTATATAGCGCTTTTCCAGCTTTAAGACACTCACTTTAAGACAAGCGCTTTACATCAAGGAATCACTCACCCATTCACACACACACACACACACACACATTCATACACCAGTGTATGGAAACACTGGGGGTGAGGTGGGTTAAGTGTCATGCTCAAGGACACAATGACAGCATTAATCTTTGGGAGCTGGAACTGCATCACCAACCTCTAGGTTAGTGGATCTGACTGTTTTACCAATGATGTTTATGCTGAGATTCAAACCACCAACCTTCAGATCACTACTGTCACTACTGTCACCCCAAGCATAAAATACAATACAATACAATCTTTTAGTCCTGGTCTGGAGCTTGTTCAAACATTCACTTAGACATTGTTGAAACTTCCTTTAGACCCAGTTTCAGACCCAGTTTAGTTCTGGTTTAGTCCTGAATAGCTCCTGGTTTGTCCTGTTTCAATTCCTGTAAAATCAAAATCTACTAGTTTGTTTTATCTCTTTAAAATCACACTCATTTTTATTTATTTATTTATTTCCATGATTGCCCAGTATTTTAAATGTAAAAATCTTTGCCTTCACTCTGGCAGTCTGGTTAGCTGACATTGCCTTTCTTTGCATAAAATCATCGGTTTTACATTTATATTATAAGAAGGAAAAATGTCACTTTTGAATGAAAATGATATACACCATATATAAACCCCATATTATCTTATCAAAAGCCAATATTTGCTGGTACAAGCTTCAACCACTTAGTCTATGTCAAAACTAAACAGCAGGAAATACACAAAAGTAAAATCATTACTTTAGAATGTGAATGGGGCTGTCAAATTGTCGAAGAATTAAGCTGTTTGAGTTAGCAGTACAGACGTCTTCAGTAATGATAGCAATTTCAATAAAATCCACCTCAAATGCCCTCACTCGCCTCCGGGATGTAATTACCTTTGTTGACATGTGAGCGCTTCGGAAAATTGTGGAAGTCAAGGTAGAGACGAAACCCCAAATGCTACTTTTCAAATGCGAAGCTAGACGGGGAGATTTAGAATTCAAATGTTTATTAAATTAACTTTTTCGAAAAGTAAAAACGGAAAGGACAAAGAGACATGGGGTCGTTTGAAAGGTGAATGGAGTGATTAAGTTCACTTGTTCTGCTCCACTGGGTTCTCACCAGAATGTAATATTTTTACGCACCTCCTCGATGATTTGTTAAAATGTCCCATTGAAAACCAATCATGGGTAATATCTCCTTGTGTTCAGCTTTTAATTGTTTCTCTAAATGAACTTGATGTACTTGTATGAGCGTAAATGTTCTCGTTTGTCAGTCTTATATAAATTAATGTCTACCGATTTCAGCAAATGGTGGTCAGGGTTCACCTTGGACACTGGCTTGTTTCCTAAAGCTAATTAGTTTCCTTCATGAACATGCGCAGTCGTTTCAGAGTATTAGAATGTGAAAAAACAGGAATATCTTAAAATACAGCAAGGTATACTTTATTGATCCCTCATGAAGAAAATAAATTCTTTGACCCAATCTTCAACACGTGCTGCCGGGCAACCAGGAGCAGTGAGCTACTGTCATATAGCGCTCTGGGACCCATCTCCTTGATCTTGAGCTGGTCTTTTTCAGGACTCAGGACTTTCTTAGCTGGAAGATTTAACCTGGTGCATGTTTAGGGTTGAAGATTTCACCTGATCCTTTCTATTAGTGACGAGACCCTTATTACAAAACAAATCTGTATTTTAAAGTGTCTATGACAGGTTGCAAAATTGTTACACTTTTTTACTAGTTTGTTGTTTATTTGGTTAATAATGACTCTTGGTTTCATCAGCGTCACAGTCTCTAAACACCACAGATTCTTAGTGCTTGGGGGTTAGGGTTTTGCACGTTTTTGGTGACAATGGAGAGATATTTGTGAGTGGCAGACGCGACCGCAGATGTCACACGTGTACTTTGGCTTTGGGGAGGATGAGACTCATCTTCGCGTTTCCCTCTTGCGTTTCTTTTGAAATCACGATTTTGTGTCACAGTAATTTTATATGTCTGCGGTCGAGTTTGGAGGGCATGCTGCCAGAGGTTTCTGTCTTGTGCTGTATCTTCCCAGGTGGCCGATCGATGTTGAAGGACTTGAGGTCTTGTTTACAGACACCTCTATAGCGAAGCCTGATGCCAGATTTCAGGCTACACAATGTTTTTTTTGGTGAGCGGCCATTGTTCGTGCATTTCACAAGTACCAGCCAGTGGAGGCGTCTTTGTCTCAAAAGAAAGAACACGGTGGGAAGATTTGCTCTCTCCAGGACAGTGGACAGTTTGTCCTTCCAGGTGATGTCTCAGCTGAATACGGAGCCCATGTTTCACTTTCATACAACAGGGTACTGATTACACTAGTTTTGTACAACTGTACCATGGATCTATAATAAGAACTGGATAAGACATTCTCCCTCCGTCCCAGGGCGAGATTGACTAGTGGCCTCTCCATAGATATTGCTGCTTCCAGGAGCTTGGGCCCAGAAAGAATACTCCCATAGAGCACAATGCTTTTATTTGGGAATTCAAACTGCCCATGTTCAGCTGACAGTGCATCCACAGCTCTCACGAAGGTTGGATTTTGTAGAGATTCTTCTGTCTTTTCACAACATGAACGTTTCAAAATTTTAAAATCCTCAAAGCGCCTAAAAGCTAGCTTTGTAAGATTTAGACTAGACTCACTGTGAGGCTGCGCTAGCTCCGGTTTAGCATCTATCTATCGCTCTGATTCTGACGTCACATGGCCCATGCGCCAATGAGCACAGTTCATCGAAAACAATACAACGCCATCTTGGATCCACATTCCAAATTTTATTATACTTCCATGACCTGTACCTTAATGTGAGGAGTGAGTTTGTTATTATCCCAAACTCTTGCTGAAAGTGTATCAAAATTAGAGGCTGCTTCGCCAATCTGACTTCTGATTTCTGTGTCCAGTGAAAGGTTGTTGTTGTGATTATCGACCCAAGGTAGTTAAAACTGCTCACCGACACCCACCAGCTTTCTACACTTTATTTCATGTCATTCTCTGGCTTGTTGTTTCCAATGCCAGAGATGTCCCTAACTAGAGCCTTGTATAGTATGTGTCAGTGTATGTATGGGTCTTAAATGAACTGCAGTGCTGTTCTAATAAGAATCACTGCTTTGTGGGTTGCTCATCGGTCCCTTTGTTTCAAGTCAAGGCCACATCGGAGCTCCCCTAACCTCTGTAAATGACTTCCCACATATACGTATACCTCCCATTCCGCTATTACTGAGCAGGTCTTGTTCTGATTTCCTGGTCTAGCTATAATTTGGTGTATTATTTACCCACTGTACAAGCAGCAGCCACATCTCCGGCTAAATCAGATCGAAATTGGGGTCAGGAGGAGAGAGCGGATCCACAGTGAACATGGCTTTTACCTGGGAGACAGCGGGGGTAGTTTTACATTGTTATAGAACCAATGTAGCTTTTCAGAAAACACAGAAAATGACTTATTGCTTGCATCTAATACTGAACTTTGAAAATTGTGAAGTAAAAATAATGTATTATTTTTCTTCGAGGTTTTGTCCAAAGATAAAAGTAACAGAAGACGCTACAGGAGTGTGTACGTACTTGATGAACTAGAAAAGTACATGTGTTTGTATTAAATGTTTCCAGTGGGAGGGACGCCACCTGCTTGTATCCATGGAGATGTTATTGCTTTGTCCAGAATGTTGCAAAGTATGGCATTAAACCTGTACGTCTAGCATTTATCTCATTACAGCTCTTTTTATCACAAGAAATATATAGGTTTAATGCCATATTGTGGAACATTCTTTTGTTGACTTTAGACAATACTGTATTTCACTGTCTATAATGAGAGGTGTGAATACTTGGTGCTGTCCTGTGATGTGTCTTGGCAAATATAACATTTTGATTGATTAGTTAAAGGACTATAACACTTTCGTGAGCTAATAGAAGCTGAAAATTTGATTATTTTAGGCATTGATAAAGTGATTGACAGTAAGGTTGGCAGTTCAATTCCCACTCTCGACATAAACATTGGTTGAGCGGTCAGATCCAGTGACCCACAGGTTGGTGGTGCGAGTCTAGCTCCCACAGATGAATGCTGTTGTTGCGTCCTTGGGCAAGACGCTTAACCCACTCACCCATACACTGGTATATGAATATGTGTGTGAATTGGTGAGTGGGTCCTTGATATAAAGTGGTTTGAGTGCCTTGAATTGGAAAAGCGCTGTTTAAAAATGTGACAATGTGAGATAATGGACACCCGTAACAGGATGAGAGTGTTTCAGGTGGTAGGGCTGTCATGGTTAGTGGTTGGTAGTTCAAATCCAGCGCTACCCTGCTCATACTGTTACTGTTGTCATTGTGTCCTTGGAAAATGCATTTGTCCATCTTACCTGAGAAAGTGCAAAAGTGACTGATTGGTGGTTGCTGTTGATGCTGAATGGCAACTGTTTACTTTAATATTATATTGTTAAGCGTGGGGAGTGAATCAAGAAGCATTTTGAGAAGTTGGCCAAGCTATAGTTTTGTGGGAAAAGTTAACAATTGACTTAAAACCTCAAATGCATGTAATATTTTGTAATCCCTCGAAATAATGGGCCTCTTGTGGTCAGATTAAGTGGGGCTGAGTAAAAGTACACATATGTCATGATTGGTTATTCACTTAAATTTGACCACAGTACAAAAGGCTGGGCCAAGTGGAGTGGAGCCGTGGGCTGTATAAGAATGGATGGTGATTGTTTGAGCTCTGTGTGAATGGTGCAGTGGGAGTGGGCATTGTGAGGCCTATTGTGTTCAGTCATCAGGGCTGCAGACAACATGCTGGACTCTGTGTGGTGCAAAGAAAGCGGTTTCGGTTACTAAAGAGGGAGGCAGATAAAAAAAAAATCATAATTTTAAGTATTTTATGCTTGTTAAGGCAGATGAAGCAGAAAACCTTTAGGATATTTCAGCACACCTCATATATTGTATTTCCATTATCCTTTCAGTGAAGTAATATAGACTAAAGCCCGCCACACACTACAGGATTTTTCCATCTTAAGCAATTTTTAAATGTGCAACTAAAAGCGCAGACCACAGACACGAGGAGAATCGGATGAGATTTTAAATCTGCAGCAGGGTATGGCAGCGAAGAGACCGCACACCACAAGCTAAAAGTTGTGAACGTGGCACATACATCAGCTCTACATATCGCCCAAATATCAAGGCTATAGACAAGAGATGATTAAATGAAACTGAAGTACTCCCCTTTATTAAAGTAGATTTTATAGACTTTAAATGCAAAGTAAAGAACCTGGTTTTGCTATAATCTGCCGTCTGAAAAAGTTCTTGAAATGCATAGAGGTGAAAATGCGGTTGGAGTCACAGATATTTCTGGTGCTTAAAATAGACCAAAAATATCTAGTGTATCAAAATTTGTTCACATTTCTTGTACCACCTTTTGTGATACGGTAGATTTCAAGACCAGACAGTACTCAAAACTCAAAACTCCCATGACACCACTGGCATTCCCAGCTCAAATAAAGCTAATAGGTTAAAGAAGTAGTATTTTATTGAACTTATAAAATATGAAGGTATGATTTTTTTTTATCTTTGAGAGTTTCACAAAGCTGTTAATGGACTCACCATAATGTGTTGGTATGTCCCAGAATCATTACAGATGTCATTTCTCTCTGTAACCTCCAGCTCCAAACCTTCTATTCCTGGAAGCACTGGGAGTCTGGTGGTAATGGTGCAGCCTTAGTCTCGTAGCCCCGGGATGAGATGCGTATCCTGGACTACACTCACGGGACCCTCCCTTCTTATTGGATCTCTGTGACAACCAGCTTTCGATTTTTAGACTGATATGAAAGCGACGGACAGGGGCAAAATGGAATAGACTGCCAGGAGGAAGGACGAGGCTCCGAGAGGCCAAGTGCAGAGCCGATGTGTACATGTGTTTAGATGAGACGCCGGTGATATTAATTGTGATTTCATTCATTCATTGTATCTATTTGTATAGTATTCATTTACATTTTGATTTGTTTAAATGCACATGGCAAGTTTTCATATTACTAATTATTACTTGGTTTGGTGGGTTGTACCTGTGGTAAATATTTGTTATAGATTTACATCAGTTTGTGACAGTGGTGGATAGTTACAAAGTACAAGTAGTACAAGTACAATTCACCTTATCCTAGAAGTTGCCATCATCATTCGGGTTGTATTATTTTGCATCGTGCTGCCAATCTTGACAGCAAATAGTTTCTAAAGGGACTACAGAGCCGTTTTAATGCTTCCCAGAGAATCGGTGCAGTGTTGATTTGTTGTTGCACATAAACACTGAACATTTGACCTAAATCAGCCTACTTTATGTAATATTTTAGCATTGGAACTTCTCCCAAATTCTCCACCGAAAGGAACTGGATTCCTACATAACTGGAAGTGTCATCTCAAAGAAAACATGGTTTAGTTGCATTTACGGAAAAAGTGGGTGGGGTTGAATAAGGTCAATACTTAAGTACAAATTTTATGGAATCTGTAAATTTTGCAGTGGGTACTTATTACTTTTACTTCACTACATTTGAGACAAGGACTGAAAAGTAAAAGTATTTTTTATCGGTGTTTGAGAGTTTATTTTTAACACGTTCATAGTTTGAGCAAACAAAAATATAGAAATAAAAACAGGAAAAAAAAAATGTGGATTCAATTCAACACAAATTTTTATTAAATTCACTACATTTGAAGTCTTAAAATATCTGCAAAATATTCTTACTTTTTACTCAGGTACTTTAATACTTTTTACTTTTACTTGAGTATGCTTTTTCTCCGGTATCTGTACTTTTACTTAAGTAACCGAATTGAGTACTTCAAAATAACGACTACTACTTTACTACTTTAAAAACGTTGAGAAGAAAAGTAGAAAAAAACGGGACATAGCAGTGAGTTCTAAAACAAAATTCCATCCAAAATGCTGCAACATTTTACACACGAAAAACCTTTTGTGTCCATTTAAAACTTAATTTATCAAAATAAAGATGTTACCATTCACTTCTTGTGGAATTTAGACAACTATTGGCCCTTGTTAACATTATTGTTGCTAGGTTACAGTTATAGGGTTACCTGTATATACGCCCTATGTGCTGCCGGGAGAATCTGACGTACTGTTCTGGGGACACTTTCAAATTCTAATAACAAAAGCAACAGAAAAAAAAAAAAAAAAAAAAAAAAGCTTCATAAAAGGCCATTATTATCAGTTTGAAGAGCGACAGAGCGCAAAGATATAAAAAACATGCTGAGATCAATAACAAATCTATATGGAGGATCCACTCTCGTACATGGTTCTAACCCGATTACTGCACCTTGGCTTGTAGAACCTTTGGGTCCTTCAAAATAAAAGCGCTGTAAAAGGATTACACCGGGGAGACTTTTATTTAGTCGAGCTCCGTGTTCACAGCCTCGAGGTGTTTCACAAAATGGACCCAGCGAAACATACTGAGGATCAAAAGCACAAGGCCGAGTCGTGTTCCAAACCACATGGAGAGGGTTTGTTATGGTTTCTGAGTAGCTTCTACAAAGTTTGGACTTGAAAACTTGACTGACACTTTAAAACGTCCATTTGGGCTAGAAAATGTTGCCATGGTAAGAGTGTTGCTATGATACTAGAATTTCAAACTCTATTTCGATACTAAGGCATAGACTGGATACTCAATACCAATTCTGAGACCATGATCATAATAAAAAAACACTTTCTTTAGACAATATAATGTGATTTTCAACATTAAACTGTAGTACTTTCTTTAATATTCCCATGTGGCCTTATATCTGTGCAATCCCTCAGTCGTCCAGGTAGGTTCCATAGTCGTCCATGGGCGTATAATAGTCTATGTGTCTTATACTTGTTCTGATACAGTTCAAAATCATTCTAAAGCTGTTCAGGAAAGGTTCATTTTTGTCCTGTGGAGGTGACTTTTTTAGTATCTCGTCTCGATACCAGTTTTAGTATCCATTCATATCTGAATTTTGATCATTTCAGAGGGTTCACCACCTGTCTCCATGAAGATGTTATTGATTTGCCATGAAATCTACAGAATGGTAAACTTATCAATCTCAATGGAGACAAGCGAGTAAGGCTACCAGGTCAAATTACAGGTCAGATCCGCGGAGATGCGACCTTTCTCACATTAAGAATTCAAGTTTTTCAAGACATTTGTGAGCAATACAAACATCTCCAGGCAAAGTAATGACATATCAAGTGGACGGTGCATTCTCTACCAGAAAAGTTACATTGTGTATCTTTAGGTTGTACAGTAAATGCATTTCGTGTTGTGTAGGGAATATTTATATCCAGTATTTAATCATGTGAACAGGCATTTAGTAAAAGTAATATATATATAAGTCTACACCTTTTTTTAAAGTTAACATTTGCCACTTACTTCAAGAAGCTTCGTCAGTTCTGTCTGGCTTGGCGTCCAAATGTTTTAGTGCGACATAAGCACAGTGATTAAAGAGGTGGCACATCACCTGCGTGCTCCCATGGAAACAGAAAGTTAAAACCACACTTCGGAACATTGTGCATGGAGAAAGACAAATTGGATGCCATAGTTTGGAATATTATAGTCAGGTTTGTGGAGATGCAAATCGCTCAGAGTCAGGACACATGTTTTATTGTTTTTTTCAACATGTTTTTTGGTAACACTTTAAAATACAGTCCGGGACTTACTGGTACTTACCCGAGGACTTACCCAGGTACTTACCCAGGGACTTACCGGTACTTACAGTGGTACTTACAGGGGGACTTACCCAAGGACTTACTGGTACTTACAGCGGTACTTACCTGGGTACTTACCCAGGGACTTACCGGTACTTACAGTGGTACTTACCCCAGGGACTTACTGGTACTTACAGGGGGACTTACCCGGGGACTTACTGGTACTTACAGGGGGACTTACAGTGGTAGTACTATGGTACTTCTGGTGATACTTATACTGGTACGTAGCGGTACCTTGGCTGGTACTTGTACTGATACTTATTGATACATACTATATAACTAATAGTGGTAGTTTGTGGTACTACAGTGGTACTGCTGTAAGTACCTGTACTTCAAAATACCAGTTAATGTAATTATAGTTACCAGTATATGTCACTGTCATTTCATTTAAAACGTATATATTTTTTATTTTTTGTTATGGAAATTTCTTTTCATCTGATTGTTCTTGGAAATTGATTTTATTAATGTGAATTTTGTCATAATAAAGTGTTTGTGTTTTAAAAATGTTTTGGCTTGTGTATTTTCTATGAACTTTATAATGAAATCAAAGATTCATATGCCTAATTACACCATATTCTTTAATACCATTCCACTTCATAGGACATTTTGCAGTAAGTACCAGTACTAGTACCAGTAGTTACTAGTCTAAGTATCACTTCTGGTACCAGTATAAGTACCACTGTAAGTACCACAAACTACCACTATTAGTTATACAGTATTGTATCATATAAGTATCAGTACAAGTACCAGCCAAGGTACCGCTACGTACCTGTATAAGTATCACCAGAAGTACCATAGTAACTACCACTGTAAGTCCCCCTGTAAGTACCCAGTAAGTCCCCGGGTAAAGTCCCCTGTAAGTACCAGTAAGTCCCCTGGGTAAGTACCCAGGTAAGTACCACTGTAAGTACCAGTAAGTCCTTGGGTAAGTCTCCCTGTAAGTACCACTGTAAGTACCGGTAAGTCCCTGGGTAAGTACCCGGGTAAGTCCTCGGGTAAGTACCAGTAAGTCCCGGACTGTATTTTTAAAGTGTTACCTGTTTTTTTTAGTCTCATTTTTCTGTCTAAAAGTTACATAATGTAGCTTTAACTGAATACGTGAGCTAGATATGGACCTCATTCTCCACAAAGGCTTTGAAATAATATGTAATTTTTTATTTTTTTTTTCCAAGGATTTTTAATTTCGACGGCCACTATTTTCTATCTCAAAACTCAAGAAATATGTTTTGGCCCTTTAAAAAAAACGCCAATTGAAGATTTAAATTACTACCAAGGTCATTCAATAACTCCCGCCCCTAAATGAGGAGTACGAAGCAGCTCCGAGTTTGTGGTGGAGGTAATATAATCTATTCTACACCTCCTGCTTTGAATTCCAAACTGCACTCTCCAATTCCAACATACAGGGTTTGAAATTCATGTGATTTCTGACCCCCGTCAATAATGTAGGTGTGTAGCTCCCACTCGGATGTGCGGGAAAAGCGTAGAAAAGGGAGCGTAAATGCCATCCCTGGAAGTGCACGCCGTAATAGAACAGGATAATGGCTTGCGCCGAACGAGTGGCAGAGGGAACATTTGTGACTCTAAAACCATTTGATAAAAAGAGGGGTCGCTATAGTGAGGCCTAATGTTTCCATGGCGACTATACATCCACTCACGGGTCAGGAGTGCACTGGCTTTTAGGATGCTTTAAATGGGTAAATCTACAGATGCTATGTGTATCAGTGGTCTATGTGCAGTGATGGAAAGAGTTCTGCATCAAATTTGTTCCCATGTATTTAAATAAAATTTGTATCATCGGGGTTAGTAAGTCCACTGTGTGCTGTCTGCATCTAAATATATAGCGTTTTACTAATAATAATACATAATCAGGAGGTGCATGGCTAGCATTCTAGTTGTTAACTTTACCTTCGCAGCAAAACTCCACTTTGGTCTCTGAGAGTTTTTGAAAAATTGCTTATAAACTCATCACCGTGAATAATTAGGGTGCTCCATGGTAATGCTGTCATGGTAATACTAACAACAACTAGCAGGCTAATTGCTCACTTCCTGATTTATGACAAAAAGAATGTATAATTAGATGCAGACTGGACAGTGCTACTTATGCAATATATTTGTACTGGGCAAGACAGATTTTGGCTCAAATATTTGGAAAAAAAACTGAACAATTTCAATTTGTACAGAGTTGTTCATACTTAAAACTTTGGTGTTGAGTTTGGGGTTTTGAAACCTGTTTTGCCTTGCGCCGTTTATGAATCAAACTATAACTGAATCAATGATCAGCTTGGATCTTTTTATTTGAGAGGTCAACAGTGAGCCCTCTGTAAGTAAAAGCTTGTGGTTTGGAGCCCAGACTTTGGAAGAAAGAAAAGTTAAACTGACTCATGAAATCGATACTGAGAGCAATTACTATTTGTTGAAAAATAGAATTGAAGATCTTGATCGATAAATACCTGGACGAATGTTTGCCATGTCACCCATACAACTGAAGGGCGACAGTAGCTCAGTTGGTAGAGTGTCCACCAATGGACTGGTCTTTTAACTACATCCGCATATTGTGTATTGGAATTTTGGTGTTTAAGCCATTCAAAAAAATCTATATCCCTGTCACCTATTCGCTTACACTTCCACATTGTAGCTTCAAAAATGGACAGTTTGTTGTGTAGATAGAAAAACAAGCTTGTGATAAAAGCCTGACCTTTGTATGGGCTCAATCATTTCGCTGTTCGAACAGGAGGGCCAAAAATGTCAGCACAAAAATACCATTGTCCACTGCGATGAGAATAACTGTACCTGTATACCGCACTTGGGGGCTATATATTGTAAACGCTGTGTTTTTTTTATATCTCGTGGATTCAGTTGCTTGAATGTATTTGAATTGGAGGCCATGGGGTTATGCCGTTTTTGGCCAGTCACTCTCCCGCTGCTACAGAGTTTAAAGCTACGGTACACAGCATGCAGACAATAGGCGTCCTGCTAGGAGCCTGAACACAAATCCCTGTATTCACCCAGGGTTATTTAAGCACATAATACTGAATATGAACATTGCCAGGGCTCAACCAGACCTGTTACATTACTCTACAAAGGATAAAAAATAGAGGTGCCTATGGGATAAATGTGGCTCATGACCCAAAGCAGTAGTTCTCAAATATGCGATGCTGCATTGTACAGTATGTTCTGATCTATGTCATAATGTCGTTTCCTCATCACACAACAGACCTGCATATTTAGGCTTCTCTCAAACAGATAACACTCCAATGTTCCAACTTGTGATGTCATGTGGTAATACAGGAAGTGCTCCCACTGTGTTTTTAAACTCCACACCCCTTCACTAGAATCATTTGGATAATTTCAGACCTGGAATTGCCAAATCTCTAATGAACTAAAGGTAAAAGGAGCTGCGTTAACTTGAAAACTATCGCTTCATGACATCACACAGTGAAACGAGAGCATTTTGAGCATAGACTCTATGTATAAATGGAGATAGCTAACCCCGCTAGCCGCTGCGTTCCAATTAGGAAGTGAGCATGGGCTCACCTCTGGCTCCATCAACTCTGGCTCCAGTTCACTTTACATTGAAAAACTGTGGAAAAAAAGTCTGTAACTGCTGCAGTGAGCCTTATAATTTTTATCTTATTTTTTGCCATATAACCCGGTCTACCTGGTGTTTTTATTTCGCTATTATATCCGTAAATCAAGATATGAACCTTCATAAGAGACAAATCAGGTGCCTTCTTTCCCCAAAGGTCACTCCCACTGGCATTAGCAACAAGTTTGATTGACAGTGTTGCTAAATGCCCGGTTCCCTGCTAAATCAGCGGTGCGGGCGGTAAGGGGCGTTACCTTCCACAGCCTCTCTCTGGATTGGCTCTTTGGTTGCTATGACACTGGCAGTCGGAATTCCAAATATGCAACATAGCCCCTATAACTGCTAGCCTCAACGAGCTTTCATTTGACTGGAGCCGAATGCTATGGGCAGCACATCACACTCACTTAGTCCACTTCTTTATCCAGGTTTAGTTCTCGGGGTTTGTGTTTAGTTTTCCGGGCGAGTGTGCCGATAAGAGCAGAGCAGCTGGAGCAGAGCAGCTGGAGCGGAGTATGGGGCAGAGGGAGGTCAGCCGGTCACTGTTTGTGAAGCCCTCCTCACATAAACCAAGTGTTTTGACAGGAGCACTCTCTCATCGCACACACAAAACTCTACAGTCAAGAGCACCTCACTACCAACACAAACAGCCAAAAACACAACTCAGATTTCAGAGGGATTGTGTCTGATTGATTTTTGCCTCTGTTGTCAAAAACTGTGTCCAGATGAGTACATTTGAAACCCTTTCGACCTCTTCAGTCAATGCTCACAGATTGTTTATAAGTGGAGTCTTTCAGCACATTTATTTTACTGCATTTAGAGTTTGGGACAATGGCATAGTGGGTTTCAGTTCTTTTTTCAGTTTCATGGCCATAGATTGTATATGTAAATGGACATAGCTAATCTGCTAACTGCCACGTTCCAAATAGTAAGTGATCATGGGCACAGTTTGGCTCCATGACTCTGGCTCCAATTCACTTTCTCTTGTAAAGTATAAAACCGCTGCCCTTCTCTCTGTAACTGGTGCTGTGAGGCTTGTAATTTTGGCCTTCATATTAACCCGGTCTACATGATCCTGGGTTTATTTCACTATTTCGTCCATAAATCAAGATATGTGCATTAATAGCAGACCAATGAAGTGCCTTCTTTTCCCAAGGTCACTCCTGTTAGCAACAAGCATTAGCAACAAGTTTGATTGACAGCGTTGCTAAGCACCCGCCCCCTGCAAAACCAGCAGCTTGGGGGGCAAAGGGGCGTTACCTTCAACACCCTCGCTACTGATTGGCTCTTTGGTTGCTATGAGCTCTTATCAGAAGCTAAAAAGCAGTTTAAGTCGTAATTCTTGTCTTTTCTGTAAGTGCAAATACCAGTAGTTACTTTCCAACATTGGGTGCATTATATTATTATAACAAAAACATAACTAGAGTATATGTAAGTCAGATTATACAATAATAGATCTGAGTTTTGGTTTAGGGTTTATCATCAAAAACACCTGGTGATATGTCAGATATTCAGCAGATATTAGCGAAACTGCTACAAATTGAATGAACTCTTTCCGTGTTTCCATGTTCCCCTTCATTTTTGTCCTTGCCACATTACTTTGCCCTTTTTGTAATCTTTTCCTCGTCAAAGCCAGCTCAAGTTTGAATAATCAGAAGTATCCAGTGCACTCACATCATACATAACGGTTTACATTTGGATAATCGGATCACTCCAGAAAATCAGAAGAACCGATTTCTGCTGTGCATGTTTGTTTTTTTTATATTCTTTTTTCAATCCCTAATAGTAAATGAATAAGTGAATCAGTATTCAAAAGATTACCTCCCTTTTATGCTTAAGCCCAGCACGTGAGACACACACAGACAGTACAGATACGGCCACCTTTCCTGCAGCTGTTGCTTTTAGATAATCGATCTAAGTCAGAATCACTGCTCGGACTTGGGTCTGGCCATATCTGAACCAGAAATCTACTAAGAGCCTTTTATATTTAATAAAGTCTTTTTCTACCAGATGCTTCCTGTCAGCCTGTTCTGTGAAGCACGAAGCAGAGACCACCAAGAGAAAGAGTGAAAGAGAAAGAAAGAGACAAAGAGAGAGAGAAATATGGGAGTTTGAAAAAGATCTTTTGGGGTTCAAAAGGAGGCACGCACTACAGCCTGAGCCAGAGAATGAGCACAATCACCCATATCATTATGACAAGTGACAGATGTAGTGAATGAGACTCTTCTTACCTGAGAGTGGGTGGGATGCTCAAGAGTTTGTGTAGGGATTTTGAGTGAAAGTTTGGGGGGAAAAAAAGGTATTTTGGCTGCGTCAGAGCATCACCTGTAGCTGTGTAGTGTGTTACCAGTGTAAACTAAAACATGCCAATAAGGCTTCTACTCCAACTTGGTACTTATCAAGATCCTGCGCAAGATCTGATAAGGTACTCCAAGAAATGTATTACTAGGGTTTCCCCATACTCCCAAAATTGTAATTTTCTTTGCAGTACAGTTCATTCTTGTGTTATTCTTTTGTTGTAGTACATACAGATCTGAAATTAAATTGATGTTTATTGCCCTATTGCTCAGATATCTCTAGTATGTTTTAATTTTTAGTCTTTCCATGGAGTTGAATTTTTTACAATATTAAACATATTTACTTACATTATTCTGCTGGGTTATCGTGTCAATACAATCATTTATGGACATATTTCCTATGGTAAATAATGTCACTTGAGCTCATGTTGCGGTGACAGTCGTGCTGCAGTGGAAGACCCTGAGCTCGCGCTGCCTCTTGTCTCTATAATTTGCCTGAAGTCGCCGTAATGGCCGCTGTCTGTGCGGTTTACTTTTCATTACACTCATGCATTCATCACGGCTTCGTTTGTTGACCTTACAATCAGAATTTAATTTCCTACAGATTTATTTTTAATTACAACTGTTTCTCTCTCCCTTCGCTTGTCCCTGGGGGACGTTTGCACATTTCGCTCCCTGTCTGTCCTGTCTGTCTGTCTGTCTGTCTGTCTGTCAGGGTCGTCCATTGCAAAAAAGCCCTTTATTTACAATGTTTAGTTTTTGATTAATTTCATGGGATTAATATACTTAATCATTTTATTTTTATTATTATTTTTATGGTTTATGCGCAAATGTGAACACGTCCTGAAAGTAGGACTAGTCAACAAACTTAAAATGAAATACCTCCACCTCTACAAATGTTTTTGGTAGTTTAAACCTTCATTTAACACAATAAAGGTCTCGTTAATATTTTTTTTTATTCTAATCAAAACTATTAGACAACTATTAGCCGTTGTTTATATTATGGTTGCTGGGAAAACAGTTATTGAATTACCTCTATGTTATATTTGCTGCCTGTGTCCAACCAGGAAGTAATATTATAAACCAAAATTACAAATAAAAAAAAAGAAAATAGAAAAAGCTATTCAAGATGTTTTTGTAAAATTTTAAAGCAGACCTATTCTGCAAAATTGACTTTTCAGAGCTTTTAACCATGTTATAGCTGTTTCTCTCCCACCATTTACTGACTTGAAGCTATATTTAGAGTGATTCGTGCATGTTTGAGTAATCTTTAATTGCTTAATTTCAAGACGCCATTTTTCCGACAAATCCACGTTTTCACTGCCACTGGTACACGCCCACTGTGAGGTACTTACTTTCTTCTTCAATTTTATTCTCTTAAACAGTGATACACGTAAGATTTGGCAGTGTCATGTAATTTTGGTACAAAGGAAAAAAAAATCTGTCCATCAGAGGTGCCCGCCTCTTTGTTGTAATGACGTTTACGGCAACGTCAGCTCCAGTTGGGCACTGCATTGTTCTCGTTTTAGATTGATATTGAGATTTAAATGTGCAAATGATAACATAATGACCCACGGGTTGTCACAGATTATAGCAATAGAGCAGACACAAGCACAATATGTCATCTTTAAATATTATATCAGCTATTTTTTAGTAAAATGAGTCGTCTCACCTGTCATATACACTTTAAACCAAAAATTTTATCATTTGAAGTCATTTCACTCTAATAGATATGCCTTTTTTACAGCGTCTGCTCAGCATTGCCCTGGTCAGAGATTAATCTACGGTTATGGCTCCCCTGCTCCTCTCTGCCGTCGGATCAGCTCGTCTAGATTTTAATTGAGAATGAAATGCCGACGACAGCTAGCGTAAAGGGCAGGCCAGCTACAGAGATCACCTTTTTACCATCACAAAACCTCATTCCACCACCCGTCACCCCACACCCGTATAATTACATTGATACAAGGAACAAAACGACCCCGTGGCCTTTGACAGCTGAGGTAAAATTATGCCAAAGTTAGTCTTACAAATGCGTAGTTCTGTCTTTTTACGCGACACAAAAGGATGGCACTAGTTTGTTGAGCGTAGCGTTGCGATAAAGATCAGAGGTTAATCAAAGTCTTTAACCCCATTTCAAGATACTCTGGCTTCGTTATCCTGAAATTTGATTTTTATTCAATATGAGGGCTGTAATCTTTCCACAAATGCGGTGTTCTGAATAGTGCAGTTTGGTTTTGTTTTAGTCTGATAATGTCTGCAATTCTCTTTTTTCGAAAATGTGGATGGAATTTTTGGAAATCTCAAAAAGTAGTGCAGTTATAAGTTGAGCGTAACTTCTCAACTTTTATTTTGTGAATATATCACTGGCCTGTGCCCTACAAGCAAAGACTGAGGAATATTGTATTGTATTTTACATGTTCTAGTTACTAAGTGTTACTTTAATAATAAACCTCAAAACATTGCACTGTGTATTACTGTGTCAGGAATGTTCCACAGTATGGCTTTAAACTATCTTGGCATAAGTGTATTCCTCCACAAAATACTTAAACAACTGGCATTCGCTGAGAAAGCTTGAATCTCCACTGATTTTATCTGTAACTCCTCTGCCTCATGACGTCACCATGGAGATGAGTAAATTTAATGCCATACTGTGGAACATTCCATGCAAATGAACAACATCTCTAGGTAACAAACACTTAAAGTAGTTGCATAATTCACTGTAAATAAATTGATGGAAAATCTAACTTAAAGGGGAAGATGGGTTTTTTTTTGGAGCTTTCTACCATGTTATATACATTGTTGCCTCGTCAAAAACATCCCTGAAGAGGTTTTATATGCGATCCATGCATGTTTTGGTTAATATAGCGATCTCTTCCTTGTTACGGTTAGCTGTAAGATTCTGTCCTACACTTCGCTCACAAGCCTATGTCACCCACGCTCCTGCACGTCAGCTTTCCATAAATATACAAAAACATCATCCAAAACATTACACTACAACTTCACAAACCCGATTCGATGTGCTGTAGTTTCATTAGCGGTTGCATGCCAATTGTGGAGTGTGAGAGACTCTGAAGGGGGGAGTGACTCAGAGCATCAAAAACGAAAGTGAAACGGATTAAACATGCTAATATGTTTATTCTCGGTGAATAGCAGTTAATACCCCAGAGAAGTGTAATACCTTGGGTGACCAGATTTTCAAAACTCAAACCTGGGACATACCTGGTTTGGGATGGGTTTGTATGAATAAAACTATGAGAAGAAGCGTGGAATACTGTCCATTCTTAAAACGCACTTGTATTAGTCATAATCTGAGGGACATTTATTTTTTTGTGCCTTATGCTCATTTTGAAGCACGGTATTCTGTCTTTTAGCTAAACAAATGACAATATATTGCTCCCTTTACTGCTGGGGGGTTTCAAATTGGTCAAAAATAGGGGACACCTGGGACATTTCTGGTATGAAACTTGGACAAATCACTGGTTTTGGATAAATCTCTGCTGGGACAGGGGACACAGGGCTCAAAGCTGGGACTGTCCCGGGTAAACAGGGACGTCTGGTCACCCTGGTAATGCCCCCTGGCCCAAGCTAAAACTTTTTAGCTCGGGCTTCTTCATAGCTTTGTGGAAACAGAGCTAACTATATTCAGCAGAATTGGCATTTGCGTTAACCTTTTTTTATTCTCCTATTTTCTTCTCTGTCTGCTTAGCTAACCTTTAAAATTCCCCACCTTTATTTTTGCACTGTCTGGGTCATAGCAATGCTACCATCAACTTTTTAAGTTTTCAGTGACATTTCGTAATACATTTATTGATGCATCCCTCCCATTGTGTTCAACTCCTATTGTCTGAATAAAAACAACACAAAAAAACTTAACGCAACAGTTAGTCTTTCAAACACTGAAGTCAGATTTGTTTTTTTTTAAAAAATCAACTCAAGTTCACGCGCAAATAGCGAGGTTAGCACTTGGCATTTAAACTTGTGCTTTTAGCGGTTAGCAACCATGTGGACTTTGAAAATTGGGGTCACTTTGAGGTCGTCTGCAGGTGTATTTTGTTTGCTTGCTCATTACCGAGAGTGTAATGCCCAAAGGCACGGCAGTAGATGAGCACTGCAGAACTCAATCAAAACTCGAAAAAGGACAGATCTTTTTAACGCTTCGTGTCATTAACCGACCGAAAATCCCAGACTTACTATAGTCGCGCTAAACAACAACAGGAAGTCATTTTGCGTGGCTGGATTGACGCGTGTAGCTAGCAACACCTTATCGGCGTTGTAGCTAAAGTGTCATGTCCCTATGGTATTGATTTGAGGATTAAGCATGTTTAGGTGTGATTGAAGCTGGGAGGAAGAAGCTTAATCAGTTTGGTGTCAAAAGTATTAGCGCTGGCAGCTATGGTTCGATCACAGTAAGCAGATGCAATGTCTCTCCAGGGAATCTACACAATGAATGGAGTGCGTTGCTCCATTTGTCTCCTCCCTTCCTGCATCAGTCCAGCACATGGCATTACTTTGGCTCTGATGGTTTGATAGTAGCGTGCATTAGCTGAGAAATAGGAGAGGCGTTTTCATTCGTTTTGCGGTTAGGGCTCTAGGGCATGGCTCAAATTGTCAATACACTAAACCAGTTCTATTAAGATCCCATCAGGGCTCTGTAATGTGAGGCACTGGTGATAGTTATTTGTGGTGGAAAAACAACTTTATGTTATTCTTTGGCACCTGAAAATATACAGTATACATAAAATACTTTGAAAGAAGAACTGTCAGTGAATTGTAACAGCCGACTAACATTGATGGGCGACAGTGGCTCCAGTTGTTTGAGAGTTCGTCCACTAATCCGAAAGTTGACAGTTTGAATCCCGCTCTCGACATGAAAAAAGCATTAGTGGTAGTCTGGTGAGATCCGTTGACCCACAGGTTGGCGGTGCAGTTCCAGTTCCCCACAGATGATACGGTTTATTGTGTCATTGGGCAAGACACTTAACCCACCTCGCCCCCAGTGTCCTCTGCGTACACTGGTGTATGAATGTGTGTGGTTCCTTGATGTTTAAATGCCTTGAAAGTGGAAAAGCACTACATATTTTAAAAAAGTGACCATTTCGGAGTCTTTTCTTGCAAAGAAGGACAGGGGGGGGCAATCAGGGACAGGTATCCGTTTTGCTTGTTTTTCTATGAATGTTGGTTAATCGTGACTGTTTTGAGTTTGATTCTCTAACTTACTGTAGATCAACATTTTCTTAAATGGTCTCATATTACATTATTTTCTATGTATAATGTTTCCTCATCACAAAACAGACCTGGAGTTGTGTTTTGTTTCATTCACACATGTTTAACACACAAATCCTGCATATTTAGCCTTCTCTCAAACTAAAAACACTCTGTCTCACCTTGTGATGTCATGTGGTAATACAGGAAGTGCTCCACTGTATTTTGAAACTACATACACCTTCACGAGAATAATTTGGATCATTTGAGCCCTGCAATTGCATATTTTCTACTAACTAAAGGTAAAAGGTAGCTGTTAACTTGAAAACTACCACTACATGACATCACAAGGTGGAAAAGAGCATTTTGAGCTAATAATAATAAAGGGTTACTCAGACACGTGTGAATGAACAAAACACAATTGCAGGTATGTTTTTTGAGGAGGTAACAGCATTATAACATGGCTAAAACTCACAGTACAGTAGCACATTTTTGTGTAACATAGACCTTTAAGCCCTGCGAGTTGACTGTTGTAGTGATTTTGGGCTATACAGAAATATACTGACGTGAATTGGGTTAAACTAACACAAGCAGAAACATAGCAGGGCTAGTATACCGTGATGCTTTAACATGGCAAGTCTGGAGGACATACAGCTGACAGTGTTCTCATTATTAAGGTGGACTTATTCTGATGGACGTCATGATTCCTGACTCCACTCCCACACACACAGGAGCAGTGCAGGCGTAGCACTTCTGACCACGGCAAAGACACGTTTATTTAGAGAGCATAACCCTGGCAATAAATAATAGACTACTTCATAAATGTGCTTTGCTAACGGTCATGCCATCACATACGGGATATGAAAGGCATAGTACCTGCGTTTTAACCGTCTTAAAAACATGAAAAACAGAACTAATAGTGGTTCAAAGTCATTCCTCACTTAACATTATGTGTTCCTAGCATCATAATTCCTCACCGTGATGAGTTTATATACGCACTTTATACACATTTCAGAGACCAGCGCAGAGTCGGCGTGAATCTAACAACAACTAGCATGCTAATTGCACACTTCCCTTTACTTGGACGATAAAAAAGTTTATAATTAGAAGCACACCACAGCTGAGTTATTTTGACCCTCTCTACTGGAGTAAGACTAATTTTGCTCAAATATATGGAAGTACAGGGCCTTTAATGCTTTGTAGTGGCCCCTTATTGCCAAACCAGTCCTGAGTTGTTGCTAGGACTCTTTGGACCTTTGAAAGTGTATTTTGTTAGAACTGTCACCAGTAACAATCTCTTGGAAGTTGGTGAGTGCTTCCCAGATGGAGCAACTTTGTTTGCCCAAGAGATTACTTTTTTTTTTTCATTTCCCTCAGAAATAGACTGCGAAAGAAAACAAAAGTATTGCCATTTTGGATCCTACAACCTTAGTATTTTATTTTTTTTCCTTTTTCATTCAAGTATTTCTAGTCTTTACCTCTAAGCAAAATAAACCTTGATGGGTTATGCCAAAGATCTTTTTAAATTATTCATTCTGATGTAGCGAGGGCTTCGACAGTGGTCATCTGGGCGCTGTGTTTGCAATCAAGATGTTTCGGCTCACATCCAGAAGCCATTTTCAATTTGATGGAACTGGCTTGAGGCGCTGGAGTTTATCCTGGGGTTTACCTTACTCTATCCAAGTACAACGCCAAAGGGATGAGTTTTAAAGTGAAACTGCCCGTCCCTTGTTTACTAGCTAACATAATTATGGGTCGTTATGCCCCTATTGTGTATTGGCTGTCTCACCTTCAGCATTGTTAAGTACCTGATTAGCATTTGATTGGCTCGCTCCTTAGGTCTTATGGGGACCACGGTAGCTGAATCGGTTGAGTGTTTGCTCACTGATCCGAAGGTTGGCGGTTCAACTATTACGCTCAAGTATCAACAGCATCGGTTGAGCAATCAAAATGCACTGACCCCACAGGTTGATGGTGCAATTCAGGTCATTAATATGCACTGTCCCCCTCAAATAAGTACATAAGTAAGCTAGTAAGTACATAAGTAAGCTAGTAAGTACATAAAGTAGCGCAATATGAGCGCATCCCCTACATGTTCATTTGTTTTTAATTATATATATATAATTTTTTTAGAAACTCAGATTATACTGCTGGTGTTCTAGTACTTTTCTGATAGCTGATGCAACATTCTCATTGTTACAATAAAGGTTATCTTGCCTTTTCTTCTCTTTATACAAGTTAGCCTGACCTTTCACATAATATTACAGGTTTCCGTATTTCCGAAGTATAAGTTGTACTGGAGTATAAGTCGCACCACGCAAAAAAATGCATGATAATTAATAAAAAACACCTATATTTCACATATAAATTGCATCTGAGTGTAAGTCGCACCCTCGACCAAACTATGAAAAAAGTGCGAGCATTTAAAATGTTCCCCGCGTGCATGTTTGAATCAATATTACAAATCCGTATTATGTTTTGAGGATAATCTTCACTGTTAAGTTTACTGCAGACCTCTCTCAGATCAGTTGCTGCCTTTCACAACACACTCGTGATCAGACTCTTTGTATGAGACACACACACATACAGTGAACAGTACAGCGACTTCAAGGTTTCACAACAGGTCAAAAGGGCTTTACTCTGAATACTGAGCTAAGTACAGCTTCAGAAACTCTCCAGGCTCCTCGTTAGCGTCGTGCACCTATCTGCCCAAACCATGCTAGCGTCTGTAATACATGTTTTCTCTGCCTTTAAAAACATGTGTCCCTGGCTGGGAATTTCATTTTTTTTTACTATTACTACTTCTACACACTGTGCCTGTGTTTGTACAAGACAGAACGCTTCATCTGGTATTTTGTGTTCTGAGATACATTTTGTTTGATGTTTTTGGTTACTTTGTTTTGATTGGACGGACCTTCAGCTCACTCATTGGTCAATCCGTCTGTCAGTCTCGCTCATTTTAACTCAGGGAGACCAGTATCTTGTCTTTATGTATAGAGCTATAAAGAGCTATAAATTCTGCATATATTTCTGTAAATATACCCCTCAATGTATGAAAAATAGAAGTAATGCACATAAGTAAAACATGCACTCATTAAAGCTGTTCTTTGTAACATTTCTGCTGGATTGCATGCCACACACTTGTTCCGTGGAGATGTTTGTTGCTTTGAATGCTTCTGCTGTCTCTGTAGCATTTCAAATAAAGGTTGTTTATATTGTGGTAACAGTACTTTGCCTGGTGCTACTACCTGCTCATCTCCGTGGAGAGGGATAAATTTAATGTCATACTGTGGGACATTTCTGGGAATACAATATATCCATGGAGACCGGCATGTTTCGGACCCTCCACCAGAGTACTGCAAGTACCGCAGTGGAAGCTCTGAGCGTTTGGTATGGCTGGGACCATAACCTATATGAGCATGGGCGTGCTTCTGGCTCCATCAACTCTGGCTCCAATTCATTTTTTATTGAAAAGCTATCACCCATCTCTCTGTAACTGCTGCTGTCAGGCTCATCATTTTGGTCTTAAAATGTTCATATTAACCCGCTCTACGTGATCATGGTATTTTAATTTCACTATTGTATCCATAAATCAAGATATGAACATTAATAACAGACCCATCAGGTGCCTTCTTTCCTCAAGGTCATTCCCACTAGCCTCAACAACAGTTTGATTGACAGCATTGTTAATCGTCACTCCTGACTAAACCAGTGGTGTAGGCGAGAAGAGGGCCTCCCCCCGGATTGGCTCTTTGGTTGCTATGATACTCGCGGTCGGGTTTCCAAATATGGGAACTCGCTCCAAATTCGCCAGCTATAAACCGGTTAGCCTTGACGAGCTTCATTTGTCTTCATTTGAGTTCATTTGTGTAGCTGAACGCTATGGGTGACGTCACACTCACTTAGTCCACTTCTTCATACAGTCCTATGGTTTGGACTTACGTAAATGTTTTCGGTTAGTAAAATTTGGTTCTAATTGTTCGTTTTCCCTGCACCGTCTTTCTCTCCTGACGCTAGCACTCGCTCATTTTTACCACACTCAGCCAAATACAAATGCGGTCTCCGGGGAGCTCCGCACACGCAGCGCTCAGCACATTGTTTTGAAAATGACAAAAAGTTTGTAATTTAAAGTTTGAAATTCTGCTCCGACATTGTTGCAGACTGCTGTAGCGCTCATGCATATTTATGGGGGCCCTAATAAACTAATGTGTTCCCATATCTGTGCTGTGTAAAATGATCTCTCACTGCATCAAGGCCACGAGCGCTGCGTTCCTGGCTCTAGTCTCATTTATATGCATTACTGTACACTTTGTATGTGGCTGCCGGGTGTCATAGCACTATAGTCTGTGTATACTCTGTAGTCCGCAGTACTAACGTCTAATATGTAAATAAACCATGGTATTGTATGCTTAAACGTCTATGTATTTCTTTCAGGGATAATCAGGTAAGTTTATAGAGAGAAATAGCAGTAGTTGTTGTACTCGCAGTGATATTAGTGTCAGTGGTGTTGGATTTCAGTGGTGAAGTACTCAGTTTTGTTAATTAAGTAAAAGTTACAGATACAGAGGTAAAAGTGTATTCAAGTAAAAAACTATAACATGAAAACAGTCTACTTAAGTAAAGTATTAAAGTACCCCGTTTAAAAATGTAGTTTTAAGAGTGAAAGTAAAAGTATTTCACCACAAGTGTTGTTGATTTGTTGCAAGTGATATTTATTTAAACGTGATATTTATTTAAAAAATGATGTATATTTTGATCAGCAGCAGCAATATGAAATAATTTCTTCATTTTTTTATGAATTTCTGTATTTATTTGTATTGCTCAAAACGAAGCTTAAACTCAAAACTTTAGTCACTATGTTACACGAACATGGTAAAAATAACCACTCAAATCATATGAAAAGTACTTTTTACTTTTCAGTCCTAGTTTCAAAAATGTGAGTAGAAAGTACAGATACTGGCTCTCTGGTAAAAATACCCACTATAAAATTGACTTAAGTACTTACAGATACCTAAACATTTTACTAAGTACAATATTTTACTACATAGACTTTGTTACCTTTCACCACTGTTTGATTTGGTAGGTTTATTAGTAGGTGTTAAAGTCGTAGTAGTAGTAAGTAGTAGTAGTAGTAGTAGTAGTAGGAGTAGTAGTAGTAGTAGTAGTAGTAGTAGTTGCAGCAACAGCAGTGGATTGGCCTTAAAAGTGGAATTTAAATTTCTTCTTTTTCAATTTTAACATATCAAATGTATCTCACCTCAGGTTAACACAGTTTAGTGTTTTGCTCATTGATTCCACAATGGGTTTTTTTTCAGCCAGGCCCTGTCATTTTTCCTTATTTTTTTTCCTTGTAAGCAGCCAGTGGTGGAATGTACAAAATAAAAGTATTAAAGGTACTGTACTTAAGTATACATTTTTAGTCAGGTGTTCTTATGTGAATACTTTTACTACTTTATTTTCCACTACATTGTGAGAGCAGTATCTGTACTTTCTCCTCCACTACATATTTTTGAACAGGACTGAAAAGTAAATGTAATTTTTTATTATTGTTTGAGACCTGCTGGAAAAGCTGAGGGTTTAAGTTAGTAACAGTAGTTTTGAGCACACAAAAATATACAAATAAAACAGCCTGAAAAACAATTGATTCAGTTGTTTCTGTTGAAAGCAAAACTCAGCACAATGTTTATCAACAATCACTACACTGAAGCTTTATTAGATCTCAAATTCATATGCAAAATACTCTTTACGTACATTTTAAGGGGTACTACTAATACTTTACTTAGTATGTTGATATTTTTACTTTTACTTTTTTTTTGTTCCTGGTATCTGCACTTTTGCTTAAGTAACAACTGAATACTTGCTCTGCCACTGTAAGCCATATTTGTTTCGATACCGCAAAAAAAATATACCGGCTGCACTTTGCAAGTTCCTGATTGGCTACTCCACCTGTCAATCACACCCATTTACAAAGGCCCTGGAGAAGAAGATTTTTTTTTTTTTTTAATACCTTTACTTTTTACTTCAATAGTTTGTTTTTTTTCGCTCCAGTATCTGCTCTTTTACTTAAGTAACAACATTGACCACTATTTGTTTTCGATAGCCGCTGCGTTATGCATATTCCCTGATTGGCTAATCCCCTGTCAATCATCCAAACTCGGGAGATCCAGCCTGACTCACAATCTTCATAAAGCCCTGTTGAAGTGTGTATCTGGATACCAGGCAACAATACAATACTGAATGTTGACAAATTCGGCTGGTGAAAAATAGATTCGTAACAGCGACTGGCACCAGTTCATTTGTTAACCAGTGATCTAGTGCTGTTGAATCTAATTTCAAGGCTCAGGGGTGGACGCGCAGCAATGAAAAACACATATTCATATATCCGCATTCAGTCTGAGAGAGAAGAGAAAGGGGAATACTGCTATTGGCAAAGCCCTCAGTAATCAAGATTAGAGAGGAGGGTGCTAGCGCTAGCGTCATTGAGTAGCGATGTGGGCTCTGGCTGGCTTGTTTAGAGAATGAGTTTTTTTGCTTGATCGCTGTTAGCGTTTGGTAAATTATTGAAGTAGTGCGTAGCAAGTCTTTTCTGATTAGCACTCGAGAGCGACCTATCGTCTTTTGTTTCTCGGCTTAAATTGGAGCGCGATTATTTCACTTAATTTCACATTTCATCCCCAGGGCGTTTTGAATCTCAGTTCTTGTACATTTTCAGGGAACAAGATTTGAGGCATTGCTGCGGGTGGAACGGGGTTAATTGTGCTGCTGCTGTTCAGAGTATAATTGTGGTAGCCTGGTATGTCCGAGACCGTGAAAACCTCCATGTAGGATTTGCATTGTTATATCAGTTGAAGTAGCAGTATTAATAGCAGTAGTAGTAGTTACAGTCGCAGCAGCAGTAAGCAGTATTATAGTAGTAGTACAGTAGCACCAGTAAGGAAGAGTGATAGGGTTGGTAGGATTAGTAGTAAGGGTTGTAGTAGTACATTTGGTGCTCGTCTGCTGATGCAAAGGTTATAGGCCGTATCGTCGCTCCTGCCGTAAAACATCATTGGTACTCCTGTATAACACCGCAACACAGCATTTACAATCCTTCCCATTTCCATTCTTTGCACGTTTTATTGTCTCGTTCCTAGTGGATGTAGAACTGAAGTAAATAAGTAAGTGAACTCAAACAGCTGCCCCCATGTGGCCGTACTCTATTATCCCTGCTACCCAAACCCAGGGCCACACAGCTGCTTTGACTCTGGCCTGGTAGGTGCTCTGCGGCGGGACGGTGCCATTGATCAAGCATGGGCACAGCGCTCCGAGACCTTCGGCGTAGTTTGAAATAAGAAAAAAAGGAACAAAAGAGGCCAAAAGAAAACATACAGGAGTATGTAGTGAAAAGTGCAGGAGCTATGGCAATATGTCAGCACCTATACAGCTTACCTGACGTTGGAATAAGTCTGTGTCAAAAGTAGGCACTGCTGTGTTTTTTTGAGATCGTCCGTCAGTTTTCTCTGGGAGCAATGATGTGGACTATTGAAAGTAACACTGTTGTTGTTCTTATCGTAAAAAGGTCAACTTTTTTCACCTCATTAAGAACATAATTTTTTTTTTTTTTTTTTTTACAATGAAGCCATTATTAAAGGGTCTATTATTTTATTA
>JAIEZT010000470.1:0-48842 GCA_019594935.1 Periophthalmus modestus | reverse complement strand
CTATAACACATGATGATTTTAACTATAAACATGATCAATTTTACTCATAGCCTAATGATCATTTACTATAAACATGATCAATATTAAACCATAAAACATGATCATTTAACTATGACCATGACAATTTACTATAAAACATGATCATTTATATAAAACAGGATAAAATTTTTATTATAAACCATAATTGGAGCTCTAACACGATGCTGATTTAGCTAAAAAAAAAAAAAAAAAAAAAAAAAAAAAAAAAAAAAAAAAAAAAAAAAAAAAAAAAAAAAAAAAAAATAAACATGATCAATTTACTATAAAACATGATCCATTTACTAGGAACATGATCCTTTCCCGATAAAACATGGACTCATTTTACTAACAAAACATGATCCATTTAACATGCAAAATTATCAATTACTATGAAAGCGATAATTTATTATGAAACGTGTAATTTCTATTAAACTGTGAATATATCCATGTTCCTAGTCAAATGTTCTTTCATATTACATTACATGTTTTAAAGTACATTTATTTTTCATTGGGTAAATTTTGACAATTTTCATTAAATTGATCATGTTCATTGTAAATTATTATAACACGTTACAGTAAATTTATCATGTTTCATAGTAATTTGTCCGTGTTCTATATAAATTTACTAACACACAAAGATAGAATGTACTATGAAACCTGATCCCATTTACTGTTTCAATAGTAAATTTATCACGTTCATAGTACATTTACACGTGGTAAAGTCTTTTCATGTTTAAATGGTAAATTTATCTTGTGTTACAGTAAATTTATCAGTGTCAATACTATTTTATCTTTTTTTTTTGTGGGAACTTTATTTCATGTGTCATAGTAAATTTAGCCATAATCAGAGTAAAGGTTGCATGTTTCAGCGTAAATCTAGTCATATTTTATAGTACATTATCGTGTTTCTAGTAAATTTAGCAATGTTTCATAGAAAATGACATATTTTATAGTAAAGTTATCTGTTTCCATTGTAATTTTTTTATATTTTTTTTGTTTGCCCATGTTTACTAGTAAATTTATCATGTTTTATAGTAAAATTTAATCATGGTTTATAGTAAATTTTTGAATGTGGTCTTAGTAAACTTTTCTTGTGTTATTGATAGTAACATTTATCATGTTTTCATAGTAAATTTCTCATGTTTCATAGTAAATTTACTATAACACAGGGATAAATTTACTATGAAACATGATAAATTTACTGTTTCATAGTAAATTTATCATGTTTCATAGTTACATTTATCATGTTTCATAGTAAACTTATCTTGTTTATAGTAAATGTATCATGTTTTATAGTAAATGTATCATGTTTTATAGTAAATTATCATGTTTTATAGTAAACATATCACATGTTAATAGTAAATTTGTTATGTTTTGTAGTCGGGTGTGTTACCCTCCCTCCTGTCAGGACCAGGGTACTCCTTCTTGTTCCTGTTCTAGTCCTGTCCGTGTGTTCTCCTGATGGTTCCTGTTTGAGGTCCTGTCATGTGCACCATACACTCTGTAATAACAAAGAGCTGTAAAGAACACATATCTGTTAAAATATAGAGCTGTAAAAACATTGAACGATTAGATTATAGAGCTGTAAAAAATATAGATCTGTAAGAATAGAGCAAACCAGAGCTGTAAGAACATAAAGAGTTAGAACATAGAGCTGTAAAAAACAGAGTTTAGTTTTAAGAACATAGAGCTTTTACAAACCACACACACACACAAGGACAGTAGGTTGGCTCCAAAAGCTCCATGAATAGGCTTTAGCCATATTAAATGCTATTTAATGGCTAAAGCCTCGTCATGGCGCTTTATCCCCTGCGACGGTTACCCCGGCGACCTACCCCGTGAGTCCTGTGCCTCCTCCTGCGGCAGCGTTTGGGCATAGCGGGGTCACTGTGGGGCATCCGTCTGCGAGCGTGTCGGGCCATCGGACCAGTGCACTGACAACCATCACCTGTTGTCTCCCTACAGTCCTCCTGTGTGAGTGTCACATTTTTAGAACTGCTCACGAAGTTTGGAAAACTTTATTTAAAACAACAAGCAACACAAGCAACATTTCCAAATTGCAAGTATCAAAAAACACCCACAAGAAGCCAATCCGGAACAAGGCTTTTGAAGGGAAGAATGCTGTCATTCAAACCTGTTGCTAAGTGTTACATGATCAACCTCTGGGAACGAAGGCGCCTGATTTGTCTGTTATTCCATGTTCAGATCTTGATTTACAGACCCAAGGGTGACATAAAAACCCCAGGATCAAGTAGAGGATGAATACGAACATTTAAGACTAAAATTGACTAGTCTCACATAAACAAAAAAAAAAAACCTCAAAAAATAAGATAATAAAGACTCAAGATAAAAAAAAAATAAAATAAAAAAAAAAATCAAAATTAACTAATGAAAATCACACAAAAAAAAACTCAGCTAAAAAAATAAATAACTCAAATTTAAAAATGAAGAAAAAAAAACTAAAACATTACTAACTAAACTCAAAAAAATAACAAAAACAAAACACAACATAAAAATTAATAAATGGACAAATTCCTCCTTCTTTCCATGTCTTTTACTAATCACACTACAAAAATATTTACATTTCCAATAGTCAGAAGTCCTCAATTTTGGTTTGTTTAAGCAGGGACAGTGCACATCAGTACATGTATCAAAATTAAAAAGTGTCTCCTGCCCCCCTCCATCTGGCAGTATGACGTCATCACACTCTACAAACTCTGTATTTATTTGGTTTGTTTAGCAGGGACAGTGCACATTCATCAACATTTGTGTAAATGTACCAGAATCAGCCAGAGAAAGCTCTTTTCCATGTGCAGTCCCTGACAGATTGAGAAAATGGTCACCCTAAAATCACAACGATAAGAAATTATACACAACAGAGCAATTCTACAAAACAGATGAGTTCAAAGGCAGTGAGAAACAAAGTGACATTAAAGACCACAATGTCCACAAGGCACAGAGAGAAAAATCAAACATAGAGCACAGAGGAGGCAGGGACAGGAGAAGCACGCTCACGTAAGGAAGGACAGCACACTAATGTATGAACACAGGTCTGATGTGTTATCAGCCACTTCTCAACATGTTTTTGAATAGACCGTATGAGGTTATGCTCTCTGATGCTGCCAGGGACTGAGCTCCTCTCCTGAGACGCTGTCAGAGAAAACGCACTCTTGTCCTCAGGGGAAACTGTGCCGTCTCCTCGGGCCTGTCCCTCCAGTGAGTCGTTGCTGGTTCTGATACTGACAAACTGAGTGAGTGGAGGAGGTGACTGGACATGGATGATTTAGTAAATGAGACAAAGCTTTGAATACTTGATGAGGTTTTCCCAGCGTCACCGGTTTGTGCTGTAGTACTATACTGCAGTGGTGATATCTCATGGGCTTTTTATCCACTATTTGAACTCTGTGGGTTTTAGGGTTGTTTTGTTTGCCTCAGACCAAGTTGTTAAATAGTAAGTGACATTTTTGCAGCCTGCAGAGACAGGTGGGGTCTGATGTACCCACAAGTTTGAGATATTTCATCTTACACTTGTTCAAATCCTTTTTTAAAATGTGAGATTTGAAAGTGAGTTTTGAGTGTGTTGTTATATCAGGTATTTGATTTCTGACACAGTTTGAAGTATTTCATCTGCAGGTTTGTTTGTGATGGTGGATTTGGAGAAGAACATTGAGACGGTTTTGCTTCTGTTGAGTTTGAGGCTGATTTAAGCGTTCTGAAAGTTGAATCATGGAGTTTGCTTTCGTGCCTCTTGTGTGGGGTTAGGCCATGTGTGTAAATGACTGTGGGCTCTGCATTTGAACATCGGGACAGACTGACGGGAGCTCATTTATGTCGAGGGAAAAGAGGAACTTTCACATCTCCAGCTCAGAGTCGTCCCCAGGAGACAGGAGTCTGCAGGGGGTCAACGGTCACCATGGCAACACGTCTCCGACAAATACTCACTACGTTAGATTCATTATTCTGTGTTAGTGGACGAGTGCGGCAGTGGCAGTTATGTTTTGGCCTCACACCAGAAGGTTGCACAGTCAGATCTCACTTAAATCACATTCTGTTGTGTTGTTGTGCCTTTGTGCAAGACACTTCACCCTGGTTCCCTTCTCCAGTCCAGCAGATACTTTGAGCAGTGGTGAAAAGAGTACTGCAAATTTGTACTCAAGTAAATGTAAAAGTACAGTTACATGGCTAAAAACGTACTCGATTACAAGTAGTCCTACGTGTACTGCTTCCAAAACTGTACTTGAGTAAAAGTAAAAAGTAGGGTCCACACATGAAAAATACTACTCAGAGCAATAGTTACTTTGAACAGACTTTTCGCCCTCATTTTAGAGCATTTTTCTCTACAGTTTAAAGTTTGAACTGAATCATTTGAAACCATCATGTGCATTTTGAGCTCTGTCCAATCAGAGCAGGCGATGCTGTGATGTGATGTGTGTTTGTGGTTTACAGCAGATACAGAGACAGACGATGATTTTTTAAATGTAACTTATTACAATTACATGGATGGAGTTACACTCAAGTACAAGTACAAGTACAAGTTTAAGAATCTAGTCAAAAAATACAATTCATACAATCAGACAATCTACTCTGTTACTCTGTTTAGCCTCAAAACAATTGACTGAGTGTGTTTCGTTTGACCTTTTGACCTATTAGATGAATGTCTATTAAAAACGTCACTTTAACACGATATATTAAACACATAATGGCTATATTTAATATTTTTAATCCACATCATAATGATTCAAATGGTTCATTTCTGGAGCTGCTGTTTCTCGTGTGTTTCCCAAACGTCTCTGTATAAAATGGTGAGTTGTTTCTTTTCCCTCCAGTTCAGAAGGTCAGTGCTTTACCATCCTCGTGAGTTCGAGCCCTTATGGTTCATCTTTGTCCATATTCATCACTGATCTTCAATGTACGTGTCTTTTTTTTATATAAGAACGAGTGTCGCTGCAGAGATGTGTGTTTTTGATTTCTATATTTACATTTGTGCAGGTTGAATTTGTCCAATAAAATGAACAGATTTATAAAGAAATACAGTTCATTTTTTGTTCTTTTTTGCAGAAGAAACACAAATAGCACCATTGTCCCCATTTTCAAATAAAGTCCTTATGGAAATGTCCTGATGTATCTGGTGAAGTCTTTCCAGAACAATGAGGAGGACGAGCAGATCCAAACAAGATGCTGAACAGTCTCTGGATGATTTTCACAATATGAGGCTTCACATCAATGTCCCCTCTTAAATATAACCACATAGTGATGAGCAGGAGAATATTTATGGATCATTTCAAAACAAATCTCTTACCTTGTTTATTATTACAGATTTGTTGGAGATTGTCCAAAGTGATTTTGAATTAATAGAAACTACACGTGGTGAACCCAGTGAGAGCACCCACAGTGTCTTTTTCATGGGTGCTCTGTTCAAATACCAATACAAACAACAATCAAACAAAACAAATGAGTATATAAGTCCATATAAAAGCCCCTTTTCCCCATCTCAGTCCTGGTGCCAGTCCTGAGCCTTATACAGTCATGTGATCTGGTGTTAAATGTTCCTGTATCAATGATTAACAGGCAGGTGAGGGATTCTTCAGTCTATGAAGTCGTCCCTTATAAATACATTTCATACAGTGCTGCTCTCTTCTAACAGACAGCAACTTCTAACTGTCCACCCCTGAGATACTTGAACCTCAACCGAGACATTTACCAGAACATTTCAGCTCATTTCAGCTCATTTCATCATTTTTGATATATTTGTCTGACCATCTTTTTGGTGAGATGGTGTAAAACACTGTTGTGATGTTTGTTCGTGTCTCTGTCGCCCCCTGTAGGTGAGGTGCGTTCAGGGCTGTGGGCTCGTTCGTGGAGAGGCGTGGGGATCGTTGTGGGTTCTTGTTTGGAGCAGCCCGAGCGCTGCAGGAGCTAAAGCAGATGAGCCCCTGAAGCGTGTGACTGGAACAGATGTGACGATATCAAACTTTAGTGTCACGATTATTGTGAGAAAAACATCACCATTTAAAGGGCCCAGATCAGGCTGTTTTCTGATCTCTGCTCTAATGAGTTTCCTCATCACAAACAGACCTGGAGTTGTGTTTTGTTTCATTCACATGTTTAACACACAAACACTAAATACACTCTGTTCCACCTTGTGATGTCATGTGGTGATACAGGAAGTGCTCCACTGTGTTTTTAAACTCCATACACCCTTCACTAGAATCATTGGATGATTTAGACCCTGGAATTTCCCATCTCTACTAAATACGTGAAATCCAGAACTGCCGTGTGCTGGCCCACGGAACGGTGGCATCACGCGGCGATTGCACTCTCAACATGGGCCGACAACTACAGCAACATGTGGAGGTGTACATGTCTCCATCACATGAACATTAAGAACTGGCTAAATCCAGGAATATCAAAATACCGGAAGTGGGTGGCATTTCAAACTGTCAATCACTCACGACCTGTGTGGGACCCCCCAAATCTAAAACCTAGTCTATTACTGTCTATTTGTCTACAGTCTATTATTGTCTATTACTTGGTCACCTGAATATAAGAAGCTTCTTATCAAAAAGCGAGCAAATTCAACATTTGTTACTGGACTCTAATCTTGATCTTTTGTGGCTTTTCCTGGCTAAATTTGAAAAAACTCCTGCAGCAGCCATAAATATCGCTGGTTATGATCTCTATAGGAGGGATAGAGAAAGTTCAAAAAGGGAGGGAGGGGGGATCATGGTTTTATGTTAAAAACTCCTTAAAAATGTTGTCCAATACAATTTAACAAATGGCACTCAGTTTGGAATGTCTAGGACTGAAGCGTTACTCTCACCACAAATGTCTTATGATGTTGTTGTTCTCTATCGACCCCCATCTGCTGACAACAGTTTTTATGACAACCTTGAAAAAATGATAGCGAATGTAATCTCAAACAGGAAGTCTTAATAATGGAGATTTTAATATAAACTGGGAAGATAAATCAAGAAGAAAGAAACTGAAACAGATTACAGACAAATGTGGCCCCCACAAGAATAACTAATTCTTCCAGCAAACAAATTGACCTAATATTCTCTAATCGGCCAGAAAGTATTGTCAAATTGTTCAATATGTTAACAGGTTTCTCTGACCACAATCTCACTCTACTGGCCAGGAATTTACCAAAAGGCGCTTCTATCCATCTGCTAAGTCAGGCGAAACCACTGGGATACCCATGCCTGTAATCCCAAAGACACACCAAGTGGACTCCAACTCACCCGTTCTCTGTTTAAAACCCCTCACAGAAACAGACGTTTCTCAGACTATCAATGCACTTAGACCATCTAGATGTAAAGACGTTTTCAGCATGAACGCAGTTATGCTCAAGGACATATGCTCATCCATCACACGACCTGTCACCAAACTCATCAATCTGTCTGTCTGTCCATCTCCCAATGTAGCTTTCCTAGTTTGTGGAAATCCTCAGTTGTAATTCCCATATTCAAAAGTGGAGATCCTTAGTCCATGGCCAACTACAGGCCCATCAGTAAGATCAAGATTGCGAAAAAACTAGTAGCAAATCAAATCACCACACATCTGAACACCACACAATACACTCTCCATCCCATGTAGTTTGGCCTCAGAACCAATCACTTGACTGGAACAGCAACTTGCTATTTTACTGAAAACATCAGAGCACTGCTAGATCGGGTGGGGTAGTGGGGGCTGTATTTTTTAGATCTAAAAAAGGCCTTTGACACTGTAAACCATGAGATATTGATGTCTAAACTCTGTACATTTAACTTCTCACCAGACACACTGAAATGGATCGAATCTTACCTGGCCAACCGCTCTCAACATGTCCACGTCCAGTCTCATCAATCTTCAGCACTGACTTTGTCCAGGGGTGTCCACATTAGCGCCACTTCTATTCTCACTATACATTAATGATCTTCCCTCCGTTTGCAACGATGTCCACATAATAATGTACACTGACGACACAGTAATAGACACATGGCAATAACATCTCCCAGGTCGCGGACTAACTCACTCGCTCCATGGCTTAAATCTCATCTTGGCTTAAATCACTCCTGTCTTAAACTGAATACATCCAAAACAGTAGCAATGATTTTCAGTAAATCCAACAACACATCCCACACAGTTCTAGACGTCCTTGTCTCTGGAGAACGGCTGCAGATTGTCCCACAATACAAATATCTCAGAATTCTAATAGACTCAAAATTATCATTCAAATCTCTCTCTCTCACATCACTGTTTACCCGTCTGGTCCCTGGCAAATACCACGACACTGAAACCTCTGCAATCACTCTGCAAGCGAACTGTTAAAATTCTGGATAAAAAACCAAACCATCTTCACCACTGTCCAATACTCCAAAAACACCACTTACTCAGCCTGGATAACATGATCAAATACTCTAAACTCTGAGTGGTGGAGATGATAGACCGTGAATGATTTTATAGATTAGGCAGAGTTCAGTTTATCTCCATCAGAACCACCACCCACAGTAGGACTAGAACACACACACACACACACACACACACACACACACACACACACACACACACACACACACACACACACACACACACACACACACACACGCTCTCACACTCACACACACAAACACATACACACACATACGTACAAAATGTATTTTTTGTAGCAACATATGGCCCGGTTTATTTATGTATTTTCCCCCCAAATACCAATTGAACCATTGATATTTATTGTATTTGTATGGTGTCCGATATGTTTGTAATTCGCCTTTTCTACAATAGAAAAGAAAGTGGGCGGGGCGGTTTAAAGGTGAGGCACCTGTGTCTGAGGGAAAGACACGAGTCAGAGACAGAGACAGAGACAGAGACAGAGTCAGAGACAGAGACAGAGTCAGAGACAGAGTCAGAGTCAGAGTCAGAGACAGAGACAGAGACAGAGACAGAGACAGAGTCAGAGCGAGAGTCACAGAGACATGTTCACACTTGAACATGTCTCACATGAAGACGTGTGCGCTGCTCCTGCTCCTGGGGACACTGGGACACGGAGCCACGGCCAGTGAGTAAAGCTGTTTTTGTGTCTAAACTTGTCCAATAAGAAGCGATAATGTGGATTTACAAAGCGCAAATATAGTTGTAATAGTGTTTAGTCCGTGTTCAGTTTGGTGTTAAAGTTGCATGATTCTACAGAGTTTTTGCAGGTTCATGTCTGGGATGGCCTCGAGTTTTGCGCAGTTAAAATAAAAATACTTTCACTTTCCATTTTGTACGTTTAAAGTTCACTTAAATAATATGCGGCGAGAATAAAGTCATCATTTTACCAGAATAAATTTGAAGATAAAAAAAAAAAAATTACAATAAAATAGGCAATTTAACCCAAACTAAAGTGTATATTTAATGATTTGGAGCTCGACACTGAATCAAAATGAAGCAGAGTGAAAAAGGTTTATGACACAGTTTAAGTGTCACTTTAACCTTTTACAATTCCGGGTCATTTTGGAGAAATTGCCTTTGTTCTGACCTCTCCAAATTAAAATGATAACCATTATTGAACCCTCAGTAGTATTTACACAAGTTTGGGCTCTTTATAAAGGAAACAGACAATAGTTTTACCCACAGGTTCAGAATCACTGTGAGTTTGTCTGCTGAGCATTTACACTGTGGAACACACAGAAAACAGGATTTTTCTCATCCTCACCTCATGTTTTTGTTAAATGAAGGTGTAGAAAGCTGCAGTAGGAGCTGGGGACAAAAATACACTATCTCTCAACTGGAAAGATTGTTAAAATCTCACATTTCAAATTTGAGGACAATATCTATAAAAATGAGACTTTTACTCTCATTTTATTATTAGTAAATCCAGGCGTTTTATGGAGGGACTTTTGACGTATCCAAACCTCTCCAAATGGACACATTTGGGAAAAAGTGCAATAACTTTTGAATGGTTTAACCCACAGACATGAATGAGGCTCTACTGAAAGCTCACACTTAGAGGAATCTGTATCTGCACATCCAGCTGCTCTATCATGATGTACAGTTATAAAACATGTCAAAGAGAATGAGGCATCACAAAGGCACTGTCCACAAAATGGTGAAAAAATGTCTTGTTCCATTTCTTTGTTTTGTGCAAAACCTGGTAACAGTTGATGAGCAAATCTGATAGGCACATGGGGGACGTTGAACTAAAAATAAACACATTAGTAAGAAGAAAGTGCAAAACTGAGAGGGGTGAAGTCATATTATATCATATACATATCCATAATCATCACAAAAAAACAATAAACGACGCACAAAGATGCAGGATTTACACACAGAGTGGAGCAGCGTCTGTGAGCTTTGAGAAATGATGGCAAAAACAATAATTGGGAGGGCGCAGGCAGTTTCATCATCAGTCGTTTATTCAGGCATCATTGAAGTCAAAGACCCCTCTCCAGTCTCCTGGTTACTGTCTCCTGTCTTACATTGTTAAAGTGACTCTTATATACTTGTGCTTGGTTAGTAATTAGCTCGACACGTACAGCTTACTAAACCTTCTGTGTTTAGCGGAGCCAAACATATGGAAAACCGGTACAAAGGTCATTTGCATCAACTTGAAACATACAGACTATTGCAGAATATAAGCAGAGTTAGCTGGAAAATGTGCGTTGTACAACATGTTATCTGCGACAGAGTTCACACAAACAGGTATTTATCCCAATCTTAAGTTCAGAGTACACATGCCACGTAGAACACACACAGACAAACATAAGTTCACGAGTATGATCTGATCATGTTATATGAAATAATCATTCCTGACATGTCTCTACACTGTGCTCTACCTGTCACAGTAAAACATGACACACTGTACAGCGTCTGCTTCAGCTGCTCATTGTTAGTGTAAAGCATCAGTCATGTGTCATGTATAAACATTGTGTGATCTGGGATTGTACAAACATCCACAGTGTCCTCCATCACGTACTTCCTTTGTTTTATGTGGGGCTAAGAGAATAAAGAATAAAGTCGAAACATTTCAACATTAAACTTTTAATTTAATGAGAATAAAGTCATAATTTTCCAAGGATAAAGTTGTACCCAAAAATGTCAAAATTTAATGATTTAGAGCTCGACACAGATAAAAATGAAGCAGACTGTAAAAGCCTGGAGCACGGATGAGTTAAAGCTCACATAAATGCTCATTAAGGATTTCAAACTTTGAAACACTGACATTTTACACGTCACATAAGTTTGTAAGTTATTAAACAGATCTACTGTTCTAAACACGGGCACTTCGCTCACACTCACTGTTCAAAGATGTCTCATTGTAGATAACTTCAGCCCCTCATTATCGGCCTGTGGAGTCGTGCTCAAAGTGCAGCCCCGGTTTTACAAACCGATTATAATGTAGCTTAATCCACTGCACTGTCCTGTTTCTGTTTCCACATGGTCAAAGTTTAGTCTAATAAATTTGATGAAACTCTCACAGACTCCTGCACCTGTGGGTGTCCTGTCCTGGAGCTCAGCTCAGAGGCTCATGGGAGTCATATCTGAGGAAATGATTCAACAGTTGTTCATGTTTAAAAGGCCAGACATATAAAGTTCTACATTTGTCGTATGTAGGTTTTAATTTAATCTTTAACTCAAATAAGGGCCGTTCTTTTACTCTCTGGTCGTGGTGGTGAGTTGCTCTTCTGTGTTTTGACATTTTTTCAGCCCCTAAATCTGGATAAAATCACGTCTTTACTTTGACCACGACTTTATTCTCATAAAATTATGACTTAAATGTCAAAATCACAACAGCAGTCGCCTCTTAGGCTGAACATGAGAATTTATTTCACCAACAGAAAGTTATAAAATCAACAATGAAACAGAAACAGACAAATTATCAACAGAAAACAAACAGAGGAAACAACATCGTAATTTTGAGACACAGATGAAAAACAGTTTAAATTTAAAGGGAAATTAAAGAAATTTGTTTATTAAACTTTAATTAAAATAAAGTTGGTCATAAAAAGGATATTTACCTGTTCATCTTGTTCTTGTTCACTCTTTAGTTACAGTTATTTAAATGTTTTGGCTCCATCTTAATCCTGCACCAGTCACTTTCTGCACTAATATCAGACAGAACTGAATATCCCTAAACTCAGTCTTTAAGGGAGGAGAGTTTTATTTTATTATAATTTAAAGCTCAGCGATATGACAAAAACTATTGTGATAAATATATATACTTTTGGATTCAGTTGTATTTTAATCACAGGGGGAGGGTCTTCTGTATTATTGATAAACTCAACTGCTTTGTGTATTCATCTAAAACTTTGGACTGTTCAAAATTCAAATTAAAGTTATTCATAAAATTCACTAATAACACAAGAGTCTTAACTGTGATTTATACTGAGATCTGAACATGGTTCTTTTGTTTTCACAGCGGTTCACACTTTGAAATATTTCCAGACTCACTCGTCTCAAGTCCCAAACTTCCCAGAGTTTGTTTCTGTTGGATATGTGGACGACCTTCAGATCACTCACTACGACAGTGACACAAAGAGATATGTCCCCAAACAGGAGTGGATGAAGAAAATCACAGAGGAGGACCCTGAGTACTGGGAGAGGAACAGACAGAACAGTTTGGGGAATGAGCATAGGGGAAAAGTAAACACAGAAACTATCAAACGCCGCCTCAACGTGACCAGAGGTTTGTGTCTCTGCACTTTTCAGATTATCATGTATCAGCTTTTTATGAATGAAACACATTTAGTCTGAAATATTTCTGGACAGTTTCTTTTTCCTTGTAGTGAAAGTACAAACTACAAAATGTAGTTTTGATGTAAATCTTTTTGTTTGTTTGCAGCAGTGGAGTTTTGTTGCTCAGGGATCAGGGCTGTGTTACATTTACTTGTTTTTCATTTTCTATTCAATCACTTTTTGTGTATAGCCCAAAATCACAGCAGCAGTTTCCTCACAGAGCTTCACAAAGTTGTAGATTTAACAGAAACAAGAATGAAACACTGACCAACTGAAGCTGTGAAATGTGAGGAATTTAACCATCACAAATGTAAATATTTCACTCCAAAATACAACTTGAGATTTATAAAAATGAAATAGAAAAATAAATGTTCCTGAAGACGTTTGAATCCTTTAAATCGGTTTTGTTTTTGTTTCAGGTCTACATCTTGTTCAGAGGATGGCTGGCTGTGAATGGGACGATGAGACTGGAGACATCAGAGGATATTTTCAAAGTGCTTTTGATGGAGAAGATTTTATTTCGTTGGATTTTGACACTGAAACTTTTGTGGCTCCAAAACAACAGGCCTTTGCCACCAAACTGAGATGGGAGAGGGAAGGAGAGGCTGTCAGATGGAAACACTACATCATTAACATCTGTGCTGAGTATCTGAAGAAATATGTGCACATTGGAGAGAGCGCTCTGAAGAGGACAGGTAACAGACGTGTACTTTTAAAACTCTATAACTATAATAAATTATGTGTGGCCTATAATTCACTGTGGAGGGAATAAGACAATAATAACTATGGACTATAACGATTATCTGCTCCCATCTCAGCTACACTACAGGGGAGGGCATCTGACACACAGGAGGATGGGAGGGCATCTGACACACAGGAGGATGGGAGGGCATCTGACACACAGGAGGATGGGAGGGCATCTGACACACTGGAGGATGGGAGGGCATCTGACACACTGGAGGATGGGAGGGCATCTGACACACAGGAAGATGGGAGGGCATCTGACACACAGGAGGATGGGAGGGCATCTGACACACAGGAGGATGGGAGGGCATCTGTAAACGTGTCAGTAGTTTGTGTAACACACTGTTGTGGTGCTGTGTAGAGCTCCCCCTGGTGTCCCTGCTGCAGAAGTCCTCCTCAGCCCCAGTCACGTGTCACGCCACAGGCTTCTACCCCGACAGAGCCATGCTGTTCTGGACCAAAGACGGAGACGAGCTGCTGGAGGACGTGGACCCTGGAGAGATCCTGCCCAACGGAGACGGGACCTTCCAGACCAGTGTGTCCCTGGACCTGTCCTCTGTCCCCCCTGAGGAGTGGGACAGGTACCACTGTGTGTTCCAGCTGTCCGGGGTCAAAGAGGACTATGTGACCAGACTGGACCGGAGCAAGATCAGGACCAACGGTGAGTTTGTGATCACAGGGACGATATCACATTTTAGTCTGACGATTATTGTGAGAAGAAATATCACGGCTTAAAGATTCTTCAGTTTTTGACTCTGACCAAACAAGAGTTACATCCTTAATTGAGGGTCATTGTTTCTGCTGAGTTTCTTCTTATTATTATTCTTTTTCCGCCCAAACTCGCCCCGTTTTCACCCCCTAAACGTGGACGAAAAGTCTCACATGGGGGTATCAAATCGTCCAGCTCGGTGAAAAATTCGATAAAATACGCATCACCAAAATGTCCAACGCACACCGGCTCAACAGCGCCACCTTGAAATTTTGAGATTTTCAAACTAATAGGGAGCTCCGACTCAGAATTAGCTGAAATTCATATTGGATCAAACATTCGCCAACGCGTTCGCACAATGTTTTCAAAATGTAATCAGTCACAGGTTTTCCATCCAAAAGACGTCAGGTTTCACATGTCACATCTGGACACATGGGGTTTCATGAAACAGCCTTTTTTTTTGGACAATTTCATGCCCTTTGCCCGCGCTCCGCCATCGAAAAACGCCTTCGTTTCCTGTAATTTCGTTGTCCTCTCACGACCAGGGGCATTGTCCTACAGATCTCACATTCACATATGTGTAATTATGTCATGTGTGGAATGGACTATAAAGTGTAATGAAAATGAAAACTCTAGCGCCCCCTAGCATAGACGTGAAACGTCAACATTATCAGATTACTACCAAATTTGGGGAATAAATTGGAGACGTGACGTGGACAAAAAAATTATATTACGAGCATGGGTCATTTCTCACAACTGACCACCAGGGGCGCAAAGAGTCCAACAAAAAATATATTACTCACACGGGCTTCGCCCGAGACATCTCAAATTTCAGTCACATATGTTTCATTTGGTCCTGAATCAAATACAATATAAAGTCTAATCAAAATTAACACTCTAGCGCCCCCTACCATAGACGTGACACATCAATTTTATCGGATTCATACCAAATTTCGGGAGTACATTGGACACCTCAGAAGAAGCAAAAAATCATATTACAAGCATGGGTTATTTCTCACGGTTGGCCACCAGGGGCGCACAGACTCCAAAATAAATCATTGAAAAATCTCACTTTTGCATACATGCATATGAAACCTCTCTAGTCATACATGTTTCATTCAAATGACCTCAAACTCCACATACTACATCTATACAGGTTTTTATAGACGTAGTTTATCAATAATCATCCATATTTTTAATATATTCATCATGGTTTTTGCGTAGCTCGCCATCAGAAACTACTTCAGTATTGGATCGAAATGTCCACGCCAGTTTCACATACGTCCATAAAAAGCCTTTCTAGTTTTACGTTTTTCATCTCAATGACCTCAAACTTAACAGGCCACATCTATAGAGGTTAGAGGAAATAATATAGGTTATAGAGGAAATAATTGTGGATCTCAAAAGGAGAAAAACACTCCATTACACCATAGCTGTATTATGCACGAGTTTGCTGCTTCAATGCCATGAAGCAGCAATATGATGCCATGTCCACACTGCACTATAGAAACGGTGTGAAGGGGGGTTGGGGGGGGCGGGTGAGCGGCCGGGCATTGGCCGGGAGGGGGGAACGCTGCGTAGAGGTGGTGACAGGCCCCCGGCAGTCGCGAGGCGGGGCGGGCGCGCCGTGGCGAGGGCCATCATCGCCGCTTGCGGCTTTAATTGACTTTGTTGTGGTGAATAGCAGACACTTGAGCCACCTTGCCTAGTATGAATGTGGTGTGTGAGTGTTGGTGGTGGTCAGAGGGGCTGATGGGGCAGATTGGCAGCCTCACTCCTGTCACTCTTCCCCAGTGGCTACAATAGTATCTTACCACCACTGAGTTTGGAGTGAACGGATAATGCACCAAACTGTAAAGTGACTCTGAGCATCTGGAAAAGCGCTGTATAAGACTCATGCATTATTACTTAGGGGGCGCTCACACTCACCCAATGGAGCCCAAGCACAGACAGCCCCTAAAGTGCTGTACGTTTGTCCAGTGTGAGTGGACTTTGGCCTGGTTTATGTTTACGAGCCCTGTGTTGTGTGTCACAGAACTATTCTGAACTAAATGTTTTATGATTAGATGCAGACAACATCAGTCTGATTTTGACATGACTCACCTGTTGTACCTGTGTCTGTGGTGTTAGTGTGACTCACCTGTTGTTGTGCTGCCCCCTGTCTGTCACAGAGAAGAACTACACAGCTCTCATCTCTGCTGCGTCGGCTGCTCTCGCTGCTGTTGTCCTCGCTGTGGTCGCCTTCGTCTTGTACAGGAGATGTAAAGGTAACACAACATTTAGTCATGTGCTTCTCCTTTTGGACAAACTTCAAACATTAAACATGTTTTTTTGTTTGTGTTTCAGCCAAACAGCTCACGCCTCGTAAGTAACACTTTTATTTACTACTACTAATATTGCTACTACTACAGTACTGTGACGACAAGTTAGGAATGTGCGGATCGATTTTAAGTATCGATACTTTTGATACCAGCTGTTCTAATTTATGGTATCGATAAAGCTCTAAAAGAATCAATACTTGTATAAATTTCAAATAAGTCTTTATGACTCATAAAACAGTGTTTACGTGATTTCCAAAATAGATGTGTGTTTTAAACTGGTGTTCAAAGAGTAAACTCGAGGCAGAAGCAGTGCTTCACTGTGTGTAATGAACTGTACTTTTGTGTTGTAGCTCCGAGTGAGCCGGAAGGGCAGGAGTTGAACCCTCAGCCACAGTGAGTCTAACACTTTACTCTGTGTTTATCATCTGCTCCAAACCTGCTCCTTTAAGGCTGCGCTCACACTCGCCCAATCCAACCGTGTCCAATCAGAAGTAGAGGCAAGATCGGGCCTAAAAAATCCGGCCCGACCCGGCCCGAGCCCGACCAATTAACATGATTTACAGGCCCGAGCCCGAAGCAAACCCGAAATTTCATATTTTATTTGTGAGGAGGAGGAGGGGATTTATGATAACAAGTCCACGCACTTGTCTGTGAGGCCTGCTTAGCGCGACAAGGGGCGTTTTTTGAAACAAATGATAATATAGATGTTTGACGATCATCAATTTTGCCAGTACAGCTGTTTAAATGCTGCTCAGCGTCGAGGTGCCAGTCTTTTTGCTCTCGTATGAAAGCAAAGCGCCACATTGACACATTCAGCGAAGCCAACGCAAGTTTCTGTAGCATTTTCTACAATTAATTTGAGCTCTGGCTCTGCGGCTCCTGTTTAGTTAAATAGCAATTACATTACAGCGCCTTCTGTTTTATCCAAATTATTTATTTTAAAACAAGTATTCCTTAGTTTAGTATCCACACATCGTTTTAGTATACATTTTTATAAACATATATTTATTTTTTTTAAAAGTCAGTGAGAGAGAAGCCCGAGCCCGACCCGGGTTCGGCTCGGGCTCGGGCTTAAGATCTTACCTCTAAGACAGTCACAGTTCGATGGGGGAGTTTGCTGTGTCACTGTCAGATGCAGATGTGTTGACCTGGTTTATGGTTCATATCTCTGTAATCACTGGGCCTGTCCACATGAAACAAACACTGGAACCAGCAAAAGTGAACTAAGGGAGAATTCTGTTTTCACAATAGAAACTGAAAGAACTTTAAGCCATAAGATTAATATGACAAGTTTGAGGAGCCAATCTCAAGCTAATAATGAGAAGGTGGATGATAAATTTGGAGATTTGTTTCAAAAACGGTGAATCTCCCATAGAGTTATATAAGCCCCGCCCTCCATCTGAAACTATGACATCATCAGATTGTAGAACGGGACTGTGTGAGCTGTATTTCTCATTCTGACACTTGTTTGTTCACAGGTGACATTCGTTTGGACAAATCAGCGCTCCATCCTGAGGCTTCAGGAGTTTTCACAGTTTAATATTAAATTCAAACTTTCTCCTGCTTGAATCTTCTCAAATCTGACATTATTGTGTGGCAGAGTGGTTAGCAGTGCTCTTGGCTCATATCTAGAATGTGTTTGTGACTCCAGACCAGGATCCTGGCTCAGACCTGGTCCACTGCTCCTGACGGTTTAACCCAGAGACACTGAAGGAGGGGCAGATGCAGAGGACACATTTCTTTCCTTTGACTTTTACTGGAGCGGGTGTTTAAAGTCTTCGTTCTCTTTAAATCTAAACCTGGGTTATAGGGCGGGGCCGTGTCGTATTGGTCGTGATAAATCGTTGTTTTCTTTGGGGCTGATATGAAATTTGGAATAGATTTGGAAATATCAGCAAACGTCTTCCACTTAGGCCCAGAGCAGCTTAAACACTGACTGTGGAAGATCTTATATCTATAACATAAAGAGAAAAACAAGTTTCACAAATATTTGAAATGCCACAGTTAAAGGAGCTGTACCTGATTTTTACAATATTAAAAACATGAAAAACAGAACTAGTTCATTTTAAAGGGTTTGTAGTGATCCAGAGTTATTCCTCACTTACCTTAAACATTCAGAGCATCCTGATTATTCACCATGATGAGTTTATAAGCACAACTCTCCCAGACCAGAGTGGAGTTTTGTCCTTGTCATTATCTGGACCAGACCGACTCTAAAACACATATGAAAAGACCTTTTTATACCAAAGACAGAGGCATTATTACATCAAAATGTCCAAAAAGAATATTCTCATCACATAGTTTGTATTTAGAAACTTTCAGTCTCCATATTTCAGCCTGTATTTGGTTGATAATATATTTTAAAAGTCTCCAGTGTAAATGTTTGACTAGTCGAGTGTTAAACTAATCATTAGCTGCAGTTCTAGTTTATACTGTTATTGTAAATCTTCTTTTATATTGTGATCAAACTGTAGGCTCTGCTCTACTGGAGCAACTGTAGGAGACAAAGGACAGATTTATGATTTAACTTTGTTTATTAAGACACTGAAGACGTTTATTGATACTTTGCAGCTGATGTCATCAACATTCCCTGAGGCTGTGATGCTAACTGTAGGCACTGCTCTGTCTGAAGCCCTGTTATTCAAGTTAGACTTTTAATCTGAGCTTTGTCTTAACACAATCTGACCAAAAAGAGCTGACTTAGAACTACAACAGGTGAGATGATTTGTGCTGTTAAACAACTCCCTCTAAATTTAAAATATCATCACCATTACAAGCTAGCGAGCATTAGCCAACAGCTTTTCAGTTAGTCACTCACCTTTTTGTTGAAAATCAAACTCCTAAACAGGACCTTGAACGCTCGGATTGATCACAGGCTCCTTAAAATGTGTTTAAATTTTGCATTTTGCTTTTTTTCTTGAGTTTCAGACCATTTAAAAGCTTGGCAGTGTTTTGCTAATGTGTGCATCGTGTCACCATGGTAACTGCTGAACATTCCTCCATAGACATATATGTAGTCCACCTCCAGCGTCATGTCACTGTATCTATCGTCGTTGTTTTTCTCCGTTGTGAAAAAGTGTGATTTCTTCAGTTTATTTAAATATCTTCTGGATCAGTTTGTTTATTCTATTTCATTTTGGTTTATTATTGTGTGATTTGTTTAAACTTTTGTGGAGGCTCATTTTCTTATTATCTGTAGATTCACTGTTCAAACTCATCTGCACATTTTTACTTTTCAATAAAATCTATTTGGGTGAAAAATATTGTCTCCAAACATCTGTGATAAACGCTGGACAGAACGAGACAGGAGCGCCATCTAGTGGTGCACATGTCACTTTATAGTCCAGGGATTTGTGCACATACTCGGCCAGTTTTATCAACTACTTTTCACTCTAAGATGTATCTACCTGCTCGTCTCCATGGAGATGTTAGTGCTTTACCTGGAATGTTCCACAGTGCAGCATTTACAGTTTACTGGGGCGACAGTGGCTCAGTCGGTAGAGTTTGTCCACTGATTTGAAGGTCGGTGGTTTGAATCCCGCTCTCAATATAAACGTCATTGGTTGAGCGTCAGATCCACTGCCCCACAGGTTGGTGGTGTGATTCCAGCTCCCACAGGTGAATGCTGTTGTTGTGTCGTTGGGCAAGACACTTAACCCACCTCACCCCAGTGTATGTGTGTGTGTGTGTGTGTGTGTGTGTGTGTGTGTGTGTGTGTGTGTGTGTGTGTGTGTGTGTGTGTGTGTGTGTGTAAATGTGTGTGTGTGTGTGTGTGTGTCTGGTGTGTGTGTGTGTGTGTGTGTGTGTGTCTGGTGTGTGTGTGTGTGTGTCTGGTGTGTGTGTGTGTGTGTGTGTGTGTCTGGTTCCTTGATGGTAAAGTATCAAAACTAGATCCTCACTGAGACAAAAATGTGACATAACTGGATCAAACTGGACGTTTCCTGAACAGTTTGAGTTTTATCAGAACTAGTGTCAGACACATGGTTTAATAAACAAACACTATTATTTTGTGATGAAAATGACAATATTGTCTAAAAAAGAACTTTTAAAATGATCATTTGGATCAAGATCAGTATCGAGTCAGTTCTGTAGTATCAGAATCAAAATTGAAATTTTACTATCATGACAATATTAATAGCATCAAATGTGTCTGTCTCCATGGAGACAAGCATGTGCCACCACCAGGCCAATTGACAGGTCAGGTCTGTGGAGAGGCGAGTCCATTCTGAGCCTGTAATTAATGAAATCCTATATAGATTCATTTAATGTCTGACACTGGAACATTCTAGGCAAAGTATTTTTATTCCATGGAGATGAGGAGAAAAGTTCCATAGTGCACCTTTAAATAAAGTGCTTCTAAAAGGATTAGTTCTGTGTCACGGCCCCATCCTTGGATGTTTTGTCGTGCGTTATTACTTGATAATTATTCAAACATTTAATTTTAAAGAGGAGGAATTTTACTTCTAATAGATGTGAACAGGGCCGGCCCGAGCTTTCAGGGGCCCTAAGCAGAATGTGTCTCTGGCCCCTGGGCAGTGGATGTACCTGGGCTCAGCTGTTGGAGACTCACATTTGACATTATGACCAGGCTCTCATCACCTTGTCCATTTGTGTTTCTATTTATATGACCAAAAGACTGAAATATTTCAATCTAACTTGTAAAACAGCCATTCAGAAGTACCTCAGCAGCCTCAGCGCTCCTCAGAGGTTAAACACACAGATAAAACAAATGTAGGCAGCAGATATTTTTCTATGTATAAAAAACAAATGTAATCTTTAAAGAGGGATATTTAGGCTGCTGCAAACACCCGAGCACTGTTTCTAGGATAACTTTGCATATTGTATTATTTCAGTACAAATGTGCTCTTGGGGGCCCCCTGGTGGCCTTGGGGCCCTAAGCAGCTGCTTCGCCTCTTATAGGCCCTGCACAGGAATCACAAGAGATTAGACAGACACAGACTCACTAGAAACGAGGTCCAAGTCTGACACAGTTCACAAACAAACCAACACAGACTTAAAATGCTGCTTTTTTCTTTCCTAAATCATTTTGTAGGCCTGATGTTGTCCACACATTTACAGCATGTGCCTCACACTCAAACCATCATAACCAGAGTGATACTGGTCCTACAGGTGTGTAACTCCCACACAGACTTGGGCTGTGAGGGAGTTACAGACCTGTAGCACCAGTCCTGGTCTAGTCCTGTTTTAGTCCTGGTCTATTCCAGTTTAGTCCTGGTTTAGTCCTGGTTTAGTCCTGGTCTAGTCCTGGTCTAATCCTGGTTTAGTTCTGGTTTAGTCCTGGTTTAGTCCTGGTCTAGTCCTGGTCTAGTCCTGGTCTAGTCCAGGTTTAGTCCAGGTTTAGTCCAGGTTTAGTCCTGGTCTATTGCAGTTTAGTCCTGGTTTAGTCCTGGTCTAGTCCTGGTCTAGTCCTGGTTTAGTCCTGGTTTAGTCCTGGTCTAGTCCTGGTTTAGTCCTGGTCTATTCCAGTTTAGTCCTGGTTTAGTCCTGGTTTAGTCCTGGTTTAGTCCTGGTCTAGTCCTGGTCTAGTCCAGGTCTAGTCCAGGTCTAGTCCAGGTCTAGTCCTGGTCTAGTCCTGGTCTATTCCTGGTCTAGTCCTGGTTTAGTCCTGGTTTAGTCCTGGTTTAGTCCTGGTCTAGTCCTGGTCTAGTCCTGGTTTAGTCCTGGTCTAGTCCTGGTCTAGTCCTGGTCTAGTCCTGGTTTAGTCCTGGTCTAGTCCAGGTCTAGTCCTGGTCTAGTCCTGGTCTAGTCCTGGTCTAGTCCAGGTGTAGTCCAGGTTTAGTCCAGGTTTAGTCCAGGTTTAGTCCTGGTCTATTCCAGTTTAGTCCTGGTTTAGTCCTGGTCTAATCCTGGTTTAGTCCTGGTTTAGTCCTGGTCTAGTCCTGGTCTAGTCCAGGTTTAGTCCAGGTCTAGTCCTGGTTTAGTCCTGGTTTAGTCCTGGTCTAGTCCTGGTCTAGTCCTGGTTTAGTCCTGGTCTAGTCCTGGTCTAGTCCTGGTCTAGTCCTGGTTTAGTCCTGGTTTAGTCCTGGTCTAGTCCTGGTCTAGTCCTGGTCTAGTCCTGGTTTAGTCCTGGTTTAGTCCTGGTCTAGTCCTGGTCTAGTCCTGGTTTGGTCCTGGTCTATTCCAGTTTAGTCCTGGTTTAGTCCTGGTCTAGTCCTGGTCTAGTCCTGGTTTAGTCCTGGTTTAGTCCTGGTCTAGTCCTGGTCTAGTTCTGGTCTTGTCCTGGTCTAGTCCTGGTTTAGTCCTGGTTTAGTCCTGGTCTAGTCCTGGTTTAGTCCTGGTTTAGTCCTGGTCTAGTCCTGGTCTAGTCCTGGTTCAGTCCTGGTCTAGTCCTGGTCTAGTCCTGGTTTAGTCCTGGTTCAGTCCTGGTCTCATTCTGGTTTAGTCCTAAAAAAATGTGAATCACCAGGTGTTGATCCAGGAGGGGGCCCCAGAGACACATTCAGCTTATGGCCCCTGAAAGCTAAAGCCCTGGTTATACAGCAAGTCCTCACCTCTTCCCCTTTCCTCCCTCTTCTCCTCCTCCTCTCTCCTCCTCTTCCTCCCTCTCCTCCTCCTGTCCTCCTCCTCCTCCTCTCTCCCTCCTCCTCTCTCCTCCCCTCCTCCTCCTCTCTCTCCTCCCTCTCCTCCTCCTTTCTCCTCCTCCTCCTCTCCTCCCTCTCCTCCTCTCTCTCCTCCTCCTCCTCCCTCTCCTCCTCCATCTCCTCCTCCTCTATTCTCTCATCTCCTCCTCCTCCTCCCTTTCCTCCTCTCTCTCCTCCTCCTCTCTCCTCCTCCTCCCCCCTCTCCTCCTCCATCTCCTCCTCCTCCATCTCCTCCTCCTCCTCTCTTCTCTTCTCTCCTCCTCCCTCTCCTCCTCCTCTCTTCTCCTCTCTCCTCCTCCTGTCCTCCTCCTCTCTCCTCCTCTTCCTCCTCCTCTCTCTCCACAGCTCTATGAGAAGAGCCTCCATGGCAGCATGTTCAGAGATGGTTTGGGGACAGTGGCGTTGGGCAGCGCTGAGCTCCTCGAGGAGGTCCTGAGGAGAGACGAGAAGTTCCCGGTGCGAGGAGACATGTCCCTGTGGAAGGAATACCGGGACACGCAAGGAATCGGATACGGCCCCTTCACAGAGTAACTCAAAATCTTTTTAAAGTCACAATTTTTGTTGTAGAATAAATTGCAGTAGCCCGAGAGCTTAAGAGAAGAGACGTGACGCTGGAGTCTTGTGCAGTTCATTCTGGTTATGCTTCTGATGTAGGGAGTATTATACCTCTGACGCAGGCTGAGTTAGGGTGACAGATTTTCAAAATTCAAAACTGGGACACACCTGTTTTGAAATGATTCGTATAAATACAACTGTGATTAAAAAAAAACCCAAAAAAACAATAAATCTATCAGTACAATGTTTTGGCCTTGTCATTTTGAAGTACGATTTTCTGTATTTTATCTAAACAAATAAAAATATATTCCATTCTTTAGTGTTGGCATGTATGAAATTGGTCAAAAATAGGGACACCTCTTTTTCATTTCTTGAATAAAACTGGGACAAATCACTGTTTTGTTTAAATCTGCTGGGACGCGGGACACCATAGAGAAGTGTAAAGGTCATTTTAACTCTTATGTACTAAAACATTCAACATAAAGTCTATGAAACTTGTTAGCAGGTTTAAACGCTTTTATTTTGGTAACTTCCGGTGTGAGCGGAAGTAGTGGGTAAACGGAAATTAGCTTGATATACAGTACTGTACAGAAAAGATAATAATTAACAGTGAAAAACAGAAAAAATATGGTTAAAAATTGCAGAAAACCCAAAGATAACAACAGCCGACAGAGGAACAAGGTTTGTTTTATTTATGAATGAATATCTGAGCAACGTGAAATCTGTACTTATAAAATTAACGGTAGAATATGGATAACAGTTATGCTAATGCTAATGCTAATGAGCTAATAATACGAGGATGATATGGGCACATGCTCATTTCTGTTGTTTTATTCTAGCTCTTCTGTTGGTTTTATGGGGACTGAACTTACAGTGTCTCCACAGAAAATTAAGTTTCTAACAATTATTATTTTTATTCATTTAATTTATAGTTGAATGTTTTATTTAATGAATTCATTCATTACTAAATACATGTTTGTGTTTCCCTTTTTACTCATTAAACTAGATAGAGTGCAGGGCCTATATAACTCTATGGGAGAGTCACTGTTTTTAAAGTAATCTCCAAACTTCTGATCTACAAATGTTGAACCTTCTCATTATTTGTTTGGAATCGGCTCCACAAACTTGTCATTTTAATCTTATGGTGTAAAGTCCTTTCAGCTGACGACACTCACGTCTTTGGGGCTGAAAAATGGCTCCACTTTCTGAAGCTTTTGTGAAAAAATCATTTGACGTTTGTTCATTTCAAGTCAGTTTCTGTTTCATGTGGATAGACCCAGGACTTACACAGATATAAACCATAAACCAGGTCCACACATCTGTATCTGACACAGACACAGAACTTCACCTGAGAACTCTCAATCTTAAGCTTCGTATTAAACTGTAGTTATTCTAAAATGTTGTGATATCACGTGAACACAACCAATTTTTCCATATCCACAAGCGAGAGGTTATTTAGATGTTCTGACAACAGGCTTGGCTCACAAAACATCACAACATCGTAGAATCCTCATAGTTTAAACAGAAAACATCATGTTCCACCTTGTGAGGTCATCATGTGGTGATACAGGAAGTGCTCCACTGTGTTTTTAAACTCCAGACACCTTCACTAGAATCATCTGGATCATTTTAGCCCTGGAATTTTTTACCTTTACTGAACTAAGGTTAAAGGTAGATGTTAACTTGAAAACTACCACTATATGACATCACAAGGTGGAACAGAGCAGTTTGAGCTTTGAAGATGTGTGAATGAAACAAAACATAACTCCAGGTCTGTTTTTGAAGAGGAAACAGCTTTAGAATATGTTTTAAAGTTCACAAGAGTCAGTTTTGTGTAATACAGGACCTTTAATACTCCAGCCTCTTTCAAATGTAAAATAAACTGTTCATTCTTAAGCTGATCTTTACTCGTGTTGGTTCAGGGAGGGCGAACGTTGGTATCGGCTGCGCTCGGTGCTGAACAAGAGGATGCTGCTCCCGAAGGAGACTCATCAGTTTGGGCCTGTGATCCGGGAGGTGGTCCGAGACTTCACAGACCGAGTCCAAGTCCTGAGGAAGTCCAGTCCCAGCGGAGATCTGGTGCACGACATCGCCAACGAGCTGTACCGCTTCTCTCTGGAGAGTGGGGAGCGTCCCTGAGACAAATCTTATTATCATTTTTAAAACAATACCAGAATGATGAGTTCTCTTTGTGTTTTTGTCTTAGGTATAGCCTCCCTCCTGTTCGAGACGAGGATCGGTTGTCTGGAGGAGCCGATTCCTGACGGCACCCAGGACTTTATTAACTCCATCGTCCAGATGTTCTCCAACAGTCCCCACGTCATAGTGCTGCCCAAGTGGAGTCGCCCCCTACTGCCCTACTGGCGCCGCTACAACACCGGCTGGGAGGGCATCTTCAAATTTGGTCAGTGGGGGCAACATCTGATTTGTGTTTCACTTAATAACCCAACGGATGGAACATTAAAGAAGAGATAAGACGTTTTTTACATTTGTTAATTGTCAGCAGCAGTATTGATCTACAGTTGTTTATAACAGAAACAGGTCTGTCAAAACTGCAAACTGATTCTCTGCTGCGGGTCAGTAATCAGAGTTAAAAGCTCATAAAAATACATTTTACATATTATGTCCCCTATAAAGCAGACATAGCGCTTGTGTTTGCTCTATAGTTATAATCTGTGACACCCGTCAATCATCATGTTATAATTTGAACGTTTTAAATATCAGTAATCATCTGAAACAACTTAATAAAAGATACATGTTGGACAACACGGCTCCTTCCACTGACCGCTGTTTAATAATGATGTTTTTAAGTATTTTCATTTTGTATGATTCATCAGTTCATTTGTTTTATTCTTCCTCTTTCAGCTAAGGTGTTGATCGACCGTAAGATGGAGCAGATTGAGTGTCGGGTGAGCCAGCAGGAGGCGCTGGAGGGCGAGTACCTGACGTACCTCCTGTCGAACACAAACATGAGCCTGAAGGACGTGTACGGGAGTGTGGCCGAGCTGCTGCTGGCCGGAGTCGACACGGTAACAAGCCCCTGACACGTGTGAACAAAGCCACAGCTGATTTCCTGCATAAATGACTGAATATGTGTGAATAAGGCCAGAACATTACCGTTTCTTCTCACTGAGCCTCTGAAGTTGTATTTGGAGTGATTCATGTTTGAATAATCTTTATTCTCCTGTGTTCAAGAAATCATTGCTCCGATCAGTCCATGTTTTCACCTCCACTGGTACACGCCCACTGTGACATACTTTGGTTTTCGGTGACACTTGTAGGATTTAGCAGCGTTGCGTAGTAATTTTGGTACAAATGAAAAAAAAAGATTCACTTTTCGCTAGTGTGATGTCCAGCTATCCATAGGGGGCGCCGACAGCATGCGGCGCTTTGTTGTGATGACGTTTATGGCGATGTTAGCCCCCACTGGACACCACAGTTTTCCAACCCAGGGAATCAGATGACTTGTTTCTTTTATTAATATATATATATATATATATATATATATATATATAATATATATATATATATATATATATATATATATATATATATATATATACACACACATATATATGCGCACTAAAACAGCAAATCTGTAGTCCGACAATTCAACAAAAACAACAAATTCAACCATAGAATTCCGACCTGTCTCCAGCTCAGGTTAAACTAGACGGATAAGAGACTCACGTAAATTCAACCTTTGGTTCTGTTTCCGTGTCTTTCTCCCCAGACGTCGAACACTCTGACCTGGGCCCTGCACCTGCTGTCCCTGAACCCCGAGGTCCAGAACACACTCTACAGAGAGGTGTCCCGGAGCAGCCCAGAGCCCTCTGCTGAGGAGGTAACCCGGATGCCCTACCTGAAGGCCACCATTAAAGAAACACTACGGTAAATGAGGAGATGATTCCCCTGGGTTAGCTGCTTCACTACAGGTCATGACACATGTACAGTGTTCACTACAGGTCATGACACATGTACAGTGTTCACTACAGGTCATGACACATGTACAGTGTTCATTACAGGTCATGACACATGTACAGTGTTCACTACAGGTCATGACTCATGTACAGTGTTCACTACAGGTCATGACACATGTACAGTGTTCATTACAGGTCATGACACATGTACAGTGTTCACTACAGGTCATGACACATGTACAGAGTTCACTACAGGTCATGACACACGGACAGAGTTCACTACAGGTCATGACACATGTACAGTGTTCACTACAGGTCATGACACATGGACAGAGTTCACTACAGGTCATGACACATATACAGTGTTCACTGCAGGTCATGACACATGGACAGTGTTCACTACAGGTCATGACACATGTACAGAGTTCACTACAGGTCATGACACATGGACAGAGTTCACTACAGGTCATGACACATGTACAGAGTTCACTACAGGTCATGACACATGTACAGAGTTCATTCCAGTCTGACTGCAGCAGGACAGTTAAGCTGCAAAATGTCTCCTTCACACAGCGATGGTGGATCTGTCATTGAAACTGCTCCAGAGCAGATCGGTCCTACATCTGTGCTTCAACACAGCCTCCTTTTAGCCTCCTGTCCTCCACCTCCTGTCCTCCAGTTCCTGTCCTCCACCTCCTGTCCTCCACCTCCTGTCCCCCACCTCCTGTCCTCCACCTCCTGTCCCCCACCTCCGTTCCTCCACCTCCTGTCCCCCACCTCCTGTCCTCCACCTCCTGTCCCCCAACTTCTGTCCTCCACCTCCTGTCCCCCACCTCCTGTCCCCCACCTCCTGTCCCCCACCTCCTGTCCCCCACTCCTGTCCCCCACCTCCTGTCCCCCACCTCCTGTCCTCCACCTCCTGTCCCCCACCTCCTGTCCCCACCTCCTGTCCTCCACCTCCTGTCCCCCACCTCCTGTCCTCCACCTCCTGTCCCCCAACTCCTGTCCTCCACCTCCTGTCCCCCACCTCCTGTCCCCCACCTCCTGTCCCCCACCTCCTGTCCCCCCACCTCCTGAGTCCAGAGCACAGCCCAGGACTGGACTGGAGTGTCCAGTTTCTCCTCTCTTTCTTTGATGCTGCTGCAGACCACGCTCCAAAAGGCCTCAGTCTCCTCAGGAGGTAGCCCTGCTCTGGCCCTTTCTGTACAGTGGAGCATTACTGTTCATTAATCAGGAAGTGTGTGTTAGCATGCTAGTTGTTGTTAGCTTTAGCGTGATGTCAAAACTCTGTTTTTCAGGATGTATCCAGTTGTTCCCCTAAACGCAAGAATCTTCTCAGAGAAAGACGTCATAATCGGTGGATACTATTTTCCAAAGAAGGCAAGTCTGATTTTAATCAAACTTAAAGCCACAGTATGTAACTTTTTACCCCCCCTAAAAATACTAATAAAAAGTAACACACTGAGAACAGAGAAACTACATGTACATCTACTGAATGCACAAATGAAGCACAAAACGCTTATGTATCTAAGATAAAACAAGTTCTGTGTTTGTTCTGAACACGAGGAGATTCAGAGACGTCTTCTGTGTTTGAGACACACGTGATATAAACGAGCGTCTATGATTGGACCATCCAAAAATGGTACGGTTCTGGTTTTAGTCGCATTTGAACAGCTGGCTGTTGTAGTACATTCATTCAAATACTTGATGTGCTGATGAAATGTTTCCCATAGTTTCATACTGAAACAATAGTGGCACAATTGTTGCATATTTCAATAGTTTTATTTAATACAATTGTACAGGTTAAATATTTTATTCACGTCTATATGTTTTTTTGACAGTGCCACATGTGTAAAGTATTATTTGTATTTGTAAAGTACACAGACACATGTGTAAAGAATTATTTGTATTACCATTTTGTTCAGCATGTTTTGAGACTACTCTCCCTTAAAAAACATTTGCTCAATTTGCCGCGTTTGTCTTGAATTCAGTCGATCTGATAATAGCCTTATCTGCAGCAAAATATTTATTTATTTATGACTTTACTGCTTAAGTAAAGTTTGTTGAGAAAGCTGCAGTGCATTGTGGTCAATTTGCAGCGCTCCTAGGTGGCTAAAGATCCAGAAGTGCATCCTGGGTAAATGAGTCAAATCGAGGACATGAACTCTTTGGGGGAGGTGGAAAACCACTAGGCGGAGCTCTGGTGACACGGATCCCTCCAAAGTGATTCAGAAGCTGAGGATCCTGGGAATTGAGAAACACCCTGTGCATCAAACATCTTAAATAAACAATGAAAACAGAAAAGAATGATACAGAGGGGAGTCCTGCGTTTGGACAGTGAAGTGAAGCTACAAATGACTTTAAACTACAAAATGTACAAATCATAAGAGAAATGCTGCTGAGAAACAATGTGTCAAAATATTCCGACATCTGGCCGTGTCCAGACTTCCCTCGGATAAATGATGAGATCACCAAACTGCTGCAAAGTTGAAACCGATACGAGGCAAGTACCGAAAAATGTGGTGCTGCTGTTTTACAAAGTTTGTGTGAATCGGCAGATTTAAAAGTGAAAGCTCTAGATTTTAAAGTAGACGTCATTTGTGACTTTAAGTAGTGCAGTTTCTGTGGTGAGCTCTGAATCCTGATTGAAAAACTTCAAATGAATTATTTGCCTGTAGGTGGCGACAAAGCTGCTTAACTACAACTCTCAAGGTTTTTTGAGACAAAGGGAAGGTTATTGTCAGCTAAAAGATCAGGTTCAAGATTAGGTTTTTCAGAAGCGCTTTAATCACTGCATATTTGAAGGACTGGGGGACAGAGCCATTTTCCAAGAGGTATTTATTATATTAAGGACAGGATCTATAATTAGAGCAGTTCTTTGAGGAGTCTGGTCGGTGTAGGGTCTAACATACAAGTTGATGTTTTTGAGGACATAAAGGCTGAGTCTCTGTTTGGTTGACAGCAGTAAACCTGACTAGTATCACTGGTGGATTTATATGGGACACTCGTTTTACAACTTGGGCTGTAATTGCTGGAGTAACTTCATTTAATGTACCTCTAATGATTGTGATTTTTTTGCAAGCAATTGAAGAAAGTCATTGCAGCAGAAAGTAGGAGGCACTGAAGGTTCAGCTGCGCCTGTCGACGGTGCATGACTTTTATTGTTTATCGTGTAAACAACAGCTGTTTAATCTGGCACATGTTTTTATGAAAGGAATCATTTCAGAGTTTGACTTGTTTCGCAGGCATTTTTACAGCTTTTCATTTGGTCTAGTTGAGTAATAACTTATTTTACTTACACAAAACCCTTTTTATTTATATAGACCCACTGTACTCATGGGTATCATCCTCTGTGTATAGCCGCCATTTTGAGTTTTTACATTTTTGGGGGATACGTGTTTTAGGTTGTCATTTCTACTAAAAGCAAACTCAAACGGGCTGGTCAAATACCACATTTTAATGTTTATTTATTTCCCCCAAAAAATATGCAAATAAATAAATATACAGACACGGAGAGATATTTAGAGTAGTTTACACTTTCCTTGTTCTGTCCTCTTTAGGGATTATTGGGTCTTATATACGGTCAGTGGCATGTAACAACAAAACAAATATAATGTACATTTCTCAAAAGCAATAGTATGAACACTGGCTGTGGTTATATGCACACTCAGAGCAAGACTTTTTTTTTTTTTTTACAGTTTGCAGTACTATCCAGAACAGTGTTTCTGTGCATTTTTGCTAAGGCATATATGAAAACGCTATTGTTGGGTTTTAGATGACATCACAATAGTCCAATAATGTTTAATGGGTACAACTAAAAATGCAGATTTGTGTCATAATACAGTGAGTTCTTAAGTCGAGTCACTGATAGAAATGATCAGGTTCAACATTTGTGCTTTTACCTTTTGTATATTTTATGGTAAAGTACAGTGTAAACAATGGTGAAATCTGTCACTTCACTTTATTTGTGTCCCCCATGGGGCAATTAGTTTTGCAGCAAGGAGAAATACAAAAAGACAAACACATATAAAAACATTAAAAGGACGTAAAAAACATTAAAAGGACATAAAAAACAGTGCATACTTGTCCATCCACAGAGCAGGAAAAAAAAAACATACACAGCGGTAAGTAAGATTAAAATGTATTTCTTCCCTGAGCAGCCTGTCTGTCGTCCCTCATCTGGGAGAACAACATCATCACATTCAAGAATCTAAAAGCACCAGTCAGTCAGTTATGTAAATACTTTCTAACATTTTGAATATGTTTTGTGGAAATTGTAAATATTTTTGTAATGTATACTTAGACCTACCACTATAATCCATGTTAACAGGAGAGCTGTGTAGACCTGAGCTGCTACACATTAAACCAGGGTGTGCAGAGCAGTGCTGTGTCTGCTCTCTGTTGGAGCTGTAGGAATAGTACATTTTATTATGTTGTTGTATTGTACAACACAGAAGAACTCACCTGTTGTTTATGAAGAATATTGATACGGTGCAGCTGATATAACAACATTCTGGGGGTGTGATGCTAATCCAGCTTTGGCTCTGCTCTGTCTGTTACTCAAGTTAGACTTTTATTTTAGCTTTATTTTAGCACAATCTGACCATAAAGAGTTGACTTAGATGCAACAGGTTAAGCAAGCCCCTCTTGAATAACATTAGTCACAAGCTAGCTAACTGAAAAACTGCCGGCTCACCTTTTTTGTTGAAAATCAAACTCCTAAACACGGCCATGAACACTCTGATTGATCACAGGCTCCTTGGATCTTAAAATTATCACTATCTGCCAGTGTGTGCTAATGTGTGCATAGTGTCACCATGGTAACTGCTGAACATTCCACCACAGACATACATAAGTATCAATTGAAATAATCTGATGTTTTCCTCACAGACGCCGTTCTGCTTCTATCACTACTACTCCCATGACGAGCGCACGTTCTCGGCTCCGTTCGAGTTTCGGCCAGAACGCTGGATCAGGGACGGACACTCGCTGCCTCATCCATTCGGGTCCATCCCATTCGGGTTCGGGGTCAGAGGTTGTGTGGGTCGCCGCTTCGCAGAGCTGGAGATGAACATGCTTCTGTTCCAGGTAAAAGCACTAGTAATGACCATAGGTGGTAGAGTAACCAAAAACGTGCTGAAGTAAGAGTGACTTTGCTTCAAAATAATATTACTCAAGTAACAAAGAAGTGGTCCAAGAAATGACTCAGGTAAGACTAAAAAAGTATTTGGGAAAAAGTATTACTCAACTAAGGGTAACTTAAAGAGTAGCCTTTGGGACGTGACATCTGATTATTTGAAGTGAATTTGACCAAACATGAAATAATGCACATCTGGAATTTTCAAACAGACACAAAAATGAGCCAAAATAAGTCATCTCTGAAGCAGCTGCAAGAAACACAAAAGTTCAAATCATTTCATATTGTTACATAAAGCTCCAGTCACTTTAGACTCACAGAGAGAAGAGGAAACACAACTTTTACTTGAGTAAGAGTACTGTTACTTCTCAAGTAGAAAGTATGCTGCCAGAAAAGTACAATTTCTTAAAACTAACTGTAAATGAGGGCTACCCAACCTGGTAATGACTTCTGATTTTGGTGCTCATGTAGAAGGACACATGGCAAAACAAGTTCACTGTTGAGTTTAGATCAGAATGTGGTTCTGCTGGTCTGTCAGGCTCATTAAAATGACACGAGTCAAGTCCAAATGTCTCATGTCTTTGACTGTTTCTACTGGCTCTATATCACAAGAAAAAGAAATCATACAAATGAAACAAAATGACACGAGTACAAGTGCTGTCCTCACCTGTCCTCACCTGTCCTCACCTGTCAGAAATACTGTGCCCTCTGTCAGCAGAGGGCACAGTATTTCCTGGTTGTTGTTTCCTTAAAGGGCTGAACTATATATCGACATGTCATTGAGTTTTCAGACTAATCGTCTAATTGTGATTAGATTTGAAATATATGAGCTTGGTTCAGGCGACATCACAACATTATAAGAGCCAGAGGTTAAAACTGGTGAAGGACACACAAGAATTCTACGGTGTAAATTCTCTTTCTACTGTCAAACTGCAGATGGAAATAAAGCCACATTTCCATGTAGAAAGAGCCTGATGAAGGTGGTGTTTGTTGATAAGTTTATAAAGCTGCCTCCTCACACCAAAGCACTGTGGCACTACACTGATCCTTTACACTTTGTTCCTCTTTGATTCTCTTTGATTCAATTTTGCTCAAAAGCCCCAATTTGTAACCATAGATGTTAGTCCAACGATGCCACCCTGAAGAGAACAGGTAGGTAGTAAAAGCTATTTAAAGGCTAACACAGGTAAGTATGCAGTGACAGAGACATGAAATATCAACAATATACAATTTTATTAAGTTACTTACTGGTATACAAAGTCTTTTTTTTTTTTTTTAGATAATTCATAAAAGTTCTTTCACTCACTCTCTCAAACATACAATAACATTCAGTGATGGCAGTATTTGGCTTCATTAAATCTACAGGGAAAAGCACTTCAATACCCACAGCAGCTTAAGTTGGAGTTGGACTATAGTTCTGAGTGAGTCCAATTTTTATGAGAGACAAAGGGGGAGAGAAGAGGAGGCTCGAGGAGGCTCGTGGAATCTCCAAATCTAAAACTTAATGTGGAATTTAGAATAGGAACTGTTAATAAAAATATATGTAGCAGGACAGGGGCCATGCAATAACCATACATACCAAAGTTCTACGAATGCACCACTTGCACAGAAGGACCCAGCACTGAGAGCAGGTGTAATCTGGTCGGCCCACACTATAGACAGCACGAGATTAATTACTTGAAATGTAACAGTATATTGTATTTGAGCTGAAAAAAACAACAACTTTAGAATATTGTGTGTGTATGTGCACACATCAGTGGTCTCCGAAAGCAGAAATGTATGTTTGTACACGGCCAATAAATAAATGAATGGATAATGATCACATAATACTCACTGATTGAACGTCCGCATTCTGCGGACAGGGTCTGGATGACGCTTACATGAGTTTATAAACTGGGGACTGTGTTCTTATTTTAAAATGTTTGACATTTTATTCACAAACTGAACTTTTTCAAACCTTGTGAAATGTTTTGTGTGAATAGTTTTGCAAAGTGTGTGAAAGATTTACCGGATTTATGAAAAGTTTTAAAAAATGCACCAAAACTGCAATGGATTTGTCTGGAAATAAAACAAATAGTGAAATTTCAGAGGCCCATGCAGCACCAGAGGTACACCTAAACGGAGCAGGCCCAAACTGTGGCCCGGGGGCCAAATGCGGCCCTCAGACCAATTTTTCTTGGCCCTCAAGCTTCCAGGTGAATTGGACCATGTTACCTTAAACAGGCCAGTGATGACTGAATTACACAAATCTGTGTTCTACTCTATGTACTACTGTTCTACTAGCCAAACTGTTTTTTGTTTTTTTTTATGTCTGTTTTTTAAAACATGCTTAAATGTGGTCCAATTCACCTGACTGTTAGCTGCTTTGTTAACTGGCAGCTTAGCAAACAAGAGAAACAAATATAAAGGGAAATAGAATAGTTGTTTTAAAATATGTTGTTTTACACACTTACATTTTGACCTTGTTATCTTTTTAGCCTGTTTTTTGTAATGTGAATCTGCTGAGTTTCCCATAGAGGCTGAAACCAGCTGCTCTACTCCACAGGCTGAATGAAGGAGCTGAAACTGAAAACATAATGGGCCGTTTTCTTACTTTTCTTTGTAGGTGCCTTTGATTGTGGCTCCACGAGTTCACATACTCCTGTGATACTGACTATCACAGTGTTCTCATCAGTGGAGTTTTGAGCCACACATTTGTACTCTGAGATGTTATTCTGCAGTTGGACAGTGAGGGGCAGAAGTGCAGAGCTGCTGCTGTCCACAGGCTGCTCTCCTCTGAACCAGCTCAGCCTGGTCTGCTCCGTGAGAGACACTGAACACTGAAGAGTGCAGATGTCAGCGCCCACGTTCACACAGGACACTACTGGACGTGACACTGGCTCTGGAAATGTAAAAGAGATATTATTGCTGGGTTTCAGATGACGTCACAACATTCTGGGTCAGTATTGGGCCTATTACAGATGGTGGACAGGCAGCTAAAATGAATATTGTTGTAGAAATCATCAGACTAAACATCTGTGAATTTACCCTTTACATACTTCGTGGCAAAGTATCTTTTATTAATCAGGGAAATCTGTCTCTTGCCCCCGTCTGAGAGTATGACATACATTCTACAATCTGAAAACCACCATTAAAGTGACCGTCTCAAACTGTAGAAAGAGAGGGACAGTTTGTTGAATGTCATGGGACTTATTCATGGTATTGCTCGTCCTCCCATAAGAAGGTTTGTCTCACTGAGCTCAGACAAAACAACTCGAGTCACTAGGGCGCCCTCTAGAGGAGAGGGCAGCATTACAAAATGTAGGACTTCTTTCTCTAAATGGACTTTCTCTATTGTTGCTGTGAGTCAGTGGAATAGTTAAAGCCAAATGAGATTATAACAGGCACAAGTTTTCAAAAAAAGTGACAAAGAAATGGGTAATGTCAAAGTGAGTTTGTGAATGTGCATGAAAGAAAGAGTATTTGTATATCTGAGATTGGGTGATTGTGTGAACTGAATGTTTTTATAAATGTCGTATTTGAGGGGCGAGATGTGTTGTATTTGGTGTATGTACCATATGTTTACAGGTCTTTCATCCACCTACACCAAACTGTGACTCTTACTTAACATCAGCCTGTCCAGGGACGACAGGTGGAAATGATGTTTTTGCTATAACCTGGCACCAAACATCTGTCCCGTTTAAGGTCAGTGTTTTGTTGTGCACTGTCCCTGTCCAAATAAAAGCAAACCACACCAAACATGGAGGGATGGACTCTGGAAATGTAACTCAGAGACAAAAACGCCACATGACTTTTACTTTTTATCAGTAGTGACTATGATGGTAACGCACACAGACACACTGAGACGCCGACCCTCTAAGTCAGTAATGTTTCATAAATCATCTTTATATGTACAGGCCTAAATCTCTCTTCTCTAAATAAGTGAGGCGAGGGACAGGCGTCTAAGTGGCTGTGAACAAGACCCTGAGACACAACACCAACGCCCAGTCTGGTTTGTCTGTGGGGCCCATATTATCTGTTTCATTTGTTTCATTTTTCTGATTTTGTGAGTTACTTAAGCGTCCTCATTCTCACTCAAACTCCACGAGCCACTACTACCAGCGCCCCACTGGTCACTCACTCAGTACAAACATAACTGCAAAAGTGTGCTGAGGTGGAGGAATATGGCAACTCACATTTATACTCGTCTATATTGAGTTTATAACGTGAAACAGTGATTTAAATAATATGTGATGTGACTAAATGTGTTGTGGTTCTGGTGGTTTAGTCACATATGTCAAACAGGAAAAAACATGTGATCCTGCAGTGGATTAATGATCTGTATGAAGAATAATCATTTATATAAAAGAAAAGTAAAAAAAAAAGCTTGATCTGAGTCATCAACAATTTATAATAATCCTGGTGATTATTGTTCCCAAACATAGGGGCCTCTGCTGTTACCATGGCCTTATTTGAACAAAGTGCTGCCTTTTTTATCACTGTTTTGTATAGATCTAGTTCAGACTAATACTATTGAACAGTTATCAGTTATGTGTCTTTCTTTATTGGGTGACCTTTTGTAATAAAAATGCTTCAAAGGTCACTCACCATAGACTTTTAGTTCATATCATTTCAACACATTTCCTTTTCTAGAGTCAATGGTATAAACTCCAGAGTCATTTTTCTGTCGCTCTGAGAGAGTGAAGCGTCCAGTGCTGCTGCTCCAGTGACGTCTGTTTGTGGAAATGTCTTGTTCAGTCTCAAAAACTCCATTGTGCATAAAAGCAATGGTCTTTATCCCAAAACAGGACAATCCTCTGTCCTTCACCGGGTCTGGGGATGTTATGGATGATCCCACAGCAGCTGTTAGGTTCACCCTCACTTCAGATCAACTCAAAGAGAAAACTGCAAAGAGAAATGCAGAGGAAGAGTGGGACTTTTGAAAATTACAAGACCATCACAGGCACAATTACTTGAGTGTTTTCCATATAATAATGACTGTATATAGTTGTGATGAATACTTTAAATACACTTTTCACATTCAGCTCTTATTCACACTGGGACTGTAAACTTATTCTGACACTTCTGTCTCTGTTTTTCCCCTTTCTGTAGTTTACTTTTGTGAGCAGTGTGAGCTTTACTTGTTTACAGGACACATTTTGTAAGTTATAAAAAAGTGCAATACCAGTGATAGGTGCAAATACAGCCTATAAATGGAGTACACTTTTGAGCAATAAATGTAACACATTAAACTCAAGATCAAAAAAACAAGATCCAAACCGTTATGGAACTTTCACTTTTATAATAGTAATTGTAAAAAGATTTGAACTTTGTATAAACAATAAAATGAGAGAGATTATCTTCAAAAATATTAAATAACTATTATCCAAGTGTCCTCTGCACTTTCTCTCTTTGGAACTGGTTGAATCTGCAGAAAACAGGGGCCAAACATGAAGTGCAGAGTGCCGACCACAAGACCTCACAGAGAGAGGAAGGAACATAGGTGACATAACATAGGCACTAATGTCATGTAATGACATAATGCTGATGCTGCCTCTGCTGAAAACGCACTTGTCCTCAGGGGAACTGTGCCGTCTCCTCCCTCCATATTTGGACTGTGGGTGGGCATGGTGAAAAAAGAGGCATTACACAAACTGTCAAAACTATTCATTAGGCCAGTGGAGTCTTAATTGACCAGTTTTGTTATTAATTGACCAATAATGTTATTAGGATTATAAGAATTTATAAGCACAACAGCAGAAAGGAAAAAGCACAGAATGAGTGAGGAGTTTGGAGGAACTAGACACTTATGAAGAAGCTGTTCACCCATAATTCTCTTATGTAATTGTTTTGAGCAAGATCTGAAAAATTTTCAGAGTTTTAAGGCTCCATTTTAGTCTCTTCATTGATGCACAGGACAAGTCTTTAGACAACCAACAATTTCTTTAGTCGACTGTAGTGCTACTATTCAGTAAATCTAAGCTCTGACAAGGTTTCTTATCTCACCCAAACTGTCCTCACATGATGCCCTCTAACTAAACAAACTGCAACTAAACACAGAGACGTGCCACTAAACAGCATTTTCATCATGTAAAAAGACTAAGATCAAACTCGATTCACTCCCTAAACTCACACCTGCCTCTTTCTGCTTCTATCCCCATAAAACAGTTAGTTGACTATTAAAATATCATATAATAACATTATAATAAATAATACAACATTATAATATAAGTCAAAGTTTACACAATTCTCATTATGATTGTTCAGCTTCACTTTTTTATTATTTGAAACAAACTTTTAAATGACGTCCACATTAAAGTTCATTGACAGGTTTTCATGTTTTTCTTTGTTTTTAATAAATCTGCCTTGGTTTGGTGGGATAGTACCTGTGCTAAATATTTATCATCGTTTTACATCAGTCAAGTGGCAGTTTGTGAAGAAAAAGCTGAAAATGCAAAATTGAAAAACTAGAAAAAATATACATTTTAGTAATATCTTAAATATAATGATTGTAAGTGTTTTAGTAAAATGAATAACCTGTCACATGTACTTTAAATATCCCAGAGCTTATTAGCTTCAAACCCTTTGTGCATTTTGTGGAAGCTCATAGTAATATTCATGTGTCACAGGAGAAGCTTCTGTGGAAGGTCACCTCCAGAAACAATGATTTGACCAGTGGAAACTACCACGGATCAAGCTCACGTCATGTGCAGACTTCTCTTTGTGAAAATGATGCTTGTGTTACACCTGCAGCTGAAAAACAAACTGCACCACTGTGTCCACTGTGCAGCTGCTCAGAGTGAAGCATCTCCAGGAAAAATGATGCAAATAATGTTACAATAAATTGGTTTTAATGTGACCTCACAAAAGTGCCTCAGATTTGCAATTTTGTGTCTAAATCCTGCAGTTAGTGACAGAGATAGTGATCTTATTTAAATTGTGCTAGATTTTAATATATTACATGTAATAAAATAAAAAATATACACTATCGTTCAAAAGTTTGGGGTCACCCAGACAATTTTGTGTTTTCCATGAATAGTCACACTTTTATTTACCACATGAGTTGTAAAATGAATAGAAAATATAGTCAAGACATTGACAAGGTTAGAAATAATGATATTTATTTGAAATAATAATTTTTTCCTTCAAACTTTAGTCAAAGAATCCTCCATTTGCAGCAGTTACATCATTGCAGACCTTTGGCCTCTGGCTGTTCATTTGTTGAGGTGATGTGGAGAAATTTCACCCCACACGTCCAGAAGCTTGTCCCACAAGTCTGGATGGCACTTCTTTGTACCATACGGTCAAGCTGCTCCCACGACAGCTCAATGGGGTTTAGATCTGGTGACTGGACTCTGCATTAGAGACAGAATACCAGCCTCCTGCTTCTTCTCTAATGAGTTCTTCACAATTTGGAGGTTTGCTTTGGGTCATTGTCCTGTTGTAGGATGAAGGTCAGCATCCCGGAGTCGCCTCTTCACTGTAGATGTTGACACTGGTGTTTTGCAGTTTCTATTTAATGAAGCTGGGTCTAGTTCTCAAACTAGAGACTCTAATGTACTTATCTTCTTGCTCAGTTGTGCAGGGGGCCTCACACTTCTCTTTCTACTCTGGTTAGAGTCTGTTTGTGCTGTTCTCTGAAGGGAGTAGTACACACCATTGTAGGAAATCTTCAGTTTCTTGGCAGTTTCTCATATGGAATAACCTTCATTTCTAAGAACAAGAACAGACAGAGTTTCACATGAAAGTTCTCTTTTTCTGGCCATTTTGAGCTTTTAATCAACCCCACAAATGTGATGCTCCAGATACGACTGATGCTACTTTTATAGCTTCTATAACCAGCTAAACTGAGCTAACATGATGCACAAGGGTTTTCTAATCACACATGAGCCTCTGACACAATGAGCAAACACATTGTACCATTAGACACTGGAGTGATGCTGGAAATGTGCCTCTATAAACCTATGTAGATATTGCACCAAAAAACAGACATTTGCAGCTAGAAAAGTCATTTACCACATTAAACTAATCATAAATACACTCTATACATTGTTAAAGTTATATTCATTGAAAAAACTGCTTTTCTTTAAAACATAAAGAGATTTCTAAGTGACCCCAAACTTTTGAACGGTAGTGTATATATATATCATTTCTTAATAATGTTGTTTCTATGTATTTTAATGGCTTCTAAATTTCCTGTGGAGTAAATAAAGTGGCATGTTTCCCTAAAGTGGTCTAAGCCTACAGCCTTTATGATGGTCAGAGCTGCTCTGTTGAAATAGTTGTTGTCTTTACACATGTGGCCTCCTCTGAAAACACCCCACTGCTGCTCATTTTTCACAATGACCAAACTCATTTACCTCTAAAGAACAGTGACACTGTACAACACAGATGATCTCAGACTATCTGTAATAAGTGTTGGTCTGAAGCTGAACAGTGTTAAATCTGATGTTCAGATGAGTTTGTTCAAATCCGACTCCAACTTGTACAACTGTCTCTAAAAAACAAGAGCACTTCACTCCAGTTTTAAAATCCCTGCACTGCTCACTCTTCCTTTTCCTATTGATTTAAATTTCTGACCTGCTGCAGACGCTGGAGTCAACTCCCTTTGTGCTTTTAAAAAATGACATTTATTCATTTAGTTAAAACATAAGACAATGAGAGGAACAAATAACTGAAGAAAATCACTTTTTTTGAAGGAACAGATTGAAACAGTGCACTTTGAATCACGAGGATCAGTTCAGAGAAGCTCACGTCCCGTGTGTAAAAGCTCCGTGTGTCTGTTATGACCCGGGTGGACCAAACATATCACAGAGGACACGGGAGTCAAATGGGTTCCGAAATGTGAAATAGATTTTATTTTCAGTTCATTTCAATCTACTTAAAGTAACAACAGAAAGGTGGATCTGATGAGCCAAACAGAACAAAAGGACGCAGCACCGGGCCATAAACCCCGGAACCGACATCTCAAACGTAAAAACGAGACGTCCCCAAACTAACTTTATCAAACAAAAGGCGAAAACAGGAAGGTCCCACCAGGTCAGACACAAATGTTTCATTGTAAATTATCATGTTTTATACTAAATTCATCATGTGTTATAGGAAATTTTTGTTTTATAGTAGATTTATCATTTTTTATGGTAAATTGATAATTTTTTATTGTAAATTGATCATGTTTTATAGTAAATTTATCATGTTTCATAGTAAATTATCATATTTTATAGTAAATTTATCATGTTTCATAGAAAATTATCATGTTTCATAGTAAATTATCATATTTTATAGTAAATTTATCATGTTTCATAGAAACTTATCATGTTTTACAGTAAATTTATCATGTTTCATAGTAAATTAACATATTTTATAGTAAATTTATCATATTTCATAGTAAATTATCATGTTTCATTGTAATTTTATAACGTGTTATAGTAAATTGATCATGTTTTATAGTAAATTTATGTTTCATAGTACATTTGTCATGTTTTAATGTAAATTAATCATGTTTCAAAGTAAATTTATCATGTAATATATTAAATTTATCATGTTTCATAGTAAATTTATCATGTTTCACAATAAATTTACTATAATACAGGTTAAATTTACTATGAAACATGATAAATTTAATGTTTCATCGTAAACTGATCATGTTTCATAGTACATTTATCATGTGTTATAGTAAATTTATCATGTTTTATAGTAAATTTATCATGTTTCATAGTGAATTTATCTAGTGTTACAGTAAATCTATGATGTTTCATAGTAAATTTATTATGTTTCATAGTAAATTTATCATGTTTCATAGTAAATTCATCATGTTTCATTGTAATTTTTTCATGTGTTATAGTAAATTGATCTTGTGTTATAGTAAATTTATCATGTTTCTTTGTAAATTTATAACATGTTACAGTAAATTTATCATGTTTTATAGTACATTCATCATGTGTTATAGTAAATTTATCATGTTTCATAGAAAATGTATCATGTTTTATAGTAAATTTATCCTGTTTCATAGTAAATTGATCATGTTTCATAGTAAATTGATCATTTTTATAATAAATTGATCATTTTTTATAGTAATTTATCATGTTTCATAGTAAATTATCATGTTTCATAGTAAATTTATCATGTTTCATTGTAAATTATCATGTTTTATACTAAATTTATCATGTTTCATAGTAAATTGATCATGTTTTATAGCAAATTGATCATGTTTCATAGTAAATTGATCATGTTTCAGAGTAAATTATCATGTTTTATACTAAATTCATCATGTGTTATAGTAAATTTATGTTTCATAGTAAATTGATCAAGTTTTATAGTAAATTCATAATTTTTTATAGTAAATTGATCATGTTTTATAGTAAATTGATCATGTTTCATAGTAAATTGATCATGTTTTATAGTATATGATCATTTTTTATAGTAAATTTATCATGTTTTATAGTAAATTTATCATGTTTCATAGTAAATTATCATGTTTTATAGTAAATTTTTTCATGTTTCATAGTAAAATATAATATTTATAGTAGTAAATTTATCATGTTTCATAGAAAATTATCATATTTATAGTAAATTTATCATGTTTCATAGAAAATTATCATGTTTTACAGTAAATTTATCATGTTTCATAGTAAATTTATCATGTTTCATAGTAAATTATCATATTTTATAGTAAAATTATCATGTTTCATAGAAAATGATCATGTTTATACAGTAAATTTATCATGTTTCATAGTTAAATATCAATATTTTATAGTAAATTTATCATGTTTCATAGAAAATATCATGTTTTACAGTAAATTTATCATGTTTCATAGTAAATTATCATATTTTATAGTAAATTTATCATGTTTCATAGTAAATTGATCATGTTTAATAGTAAATTTATCATGTTTCATAGTAAATTGATCATGTTTTATAGTAAATTGATCATGTTTCATTGTAGAAATTTATTATGTTTATGCTAAATTGCTCATGTTTCATAATAAATTGATCATGTTTTATAGTAAATTGATCATGTTTCATAATAAATTGATCATGTTTTATAGTAAATTGATCATGTTTCATAATAAATTGATCATGTTTTATAGTAAATTTATCATGTTTCATAGTAAATTGATCATGTTTCATAGTAAATTGATCATTTTTTATAATAAATTGATCATTTTTTATAGTAAATTTATCATGTTTCATAGTAAATTATCATGTTTCATAGTAAATTTATCATGTTTCATTGTAAATTATCATGTTTTATACTAAATTTATCATGTTTCATAGTAAATTGATCATGTTTTATAGCAAATTGATCATGTTTCATAGTAAATTGATCATGTTTCAGAGTAAATTATCATGTTTTATACTAAATTCATCATGTGTTATAGTAAATTTATGTTTCATAGTAAATTGATCAAGTTTTATAGTAAATTCATAATTTTTTATAGTAAATTGATCATGTTTTATAGTAAATTGATCATGTTTCATAGTAAATTGATCATGTTTTATAGTATATTGATCATTTTTTATAGTAAATTTATCATGTTTTATAGTAAATTTATCATGTTTCATAGTAAATTATCATGTTTTATAGTAAATTTATCATGTTTCATAGTAAATTATAATATTTTATAGTAAATTTATCATGTTTCATAGAAAATTATCATATTTTATAGTAAATTTATCATGTTTCATAGAAAATTATCATGTTTTACAGTAAATTTATCATGTTTCATAGTAAATTTATCATGTTTCATAGTAAATTATCATATTTTATAGTAAATTTATCATGTTTCATAGAAAATGATCATGTTTTACAGTAAATTTATCATGTTTCATAGTAAATTATCATATTTTATAGTAAATTTATCATGTTTCATAGAAAATTATCATGTTTTACAGTAAATTTATCATGTTTCATAGTAAATTATCATATTTTATAGTAAATTTATCATGTTTCATAGTAAATTGATCATGTTTTATAGTAAATTGATCATGTTTCATTGTAGAAATTTATTATGTTTTATGCTAAATTGCTCATGTTTCATAATAAATTGATCATGTTTTATAGTAAATTGATCATGTTTCATAATAAATTGATCATGTTTTATAGTAAATTGATCATGTTTCATAATAAATTGATCATGTTTTATAGTAAATTTATCATGTTTCATAGTAAATTATCATGTTTTACAGTAAATTTATCATGTTTCATAGTAAATTATCATATTTTATAGTAAATTTATCATGTTTCATAGTAAATTGATCATATTTTATAGTAAATTTATCATGTTTCATAGTAAATTATCATGTTTTATAGTAAATTGATCATGTGTGATAGTAAATTTATCCTGTTTTATACTAAATTGATCATGTTTCATAGTAAATTGATCATGTTTCATAGTAAATTATCATGTTTTATAGTAAATTGATCATGATTTATACTAAATTGATCATGTGTTATAGTAAATTTAACCTGTTTTATACTAAATTTATCATGTTTCATAGTCAATTGATCATGTTTTATAGTAAATTGATCATGATTTATACTAAATTGATCATGTTTCATAGTAAATGTATCATGTTTTATAGTAAATTTATCATGTTTCATTGTAAATTATCATGTTTTATACTAAATTTATCATGTTTCATAGTAAATTGATCATGTTTTAAAGCAAATTGATCATGTTTCATAGTAAATTGATCATGTTTCAGAGTAAATTATCATGTTTTATACTAAATTCATCATGTGTTATAGTAAATTTATGTTTCATAGTAAAATTGATCAAGTTTTATAGTAAAATTCATAATTTTTTATAGTAAATTGATCATGTTTTATAGTAAATTGATCATGTTTTATAGTAAATTGATCATGTTTCATAGTAAATTGATCATGTTTTATGCTAAATTGATCATGTTTCATAATAAATTTATCATGTTTTATAGTATATTGATCATTTTTATAGTAAATTTATCATGTTTTATAGTAAAATTTATCATGTTTCATAGTAAATTATCATGTTTTATAGTAAATTTATCATGTTTCATAGTAAATTATCATATTTTTATAGTAAATTATCATGTTTCATAGAAAATTATCATATTTTATAGTAAATTTATCATGTTCATAGAAAAATTATCAGTTTTACAGTAAATTTATCATGTTTCATAGTAAAATTATCATATTTTATAGTAAATTTATCATGTTTCATAGTAAATTGATCAAATTTTATAGTAAATTTATCATGTTTCATAGTAAATTATCATGTTTTATAGTAAATTGATCATGTGTGATAGTAAATTTATCCTGTTTTATACTAAATTGATCATGTTTCATAGTAAATTGATCATGTTTCATAGTAAATTATCATGTTTTATAGTAATTGATCATGATTTATACTAAATTGATCATGTGTTATAGTAAATTTAACCTGTGTTTTTTATACTAAATTTATCATGTTTCATAGTCAATTGATCATGTTTTAGTAGTAAATTGATCATGATTTATACTAAATTGATCATGTTTCATAGTAAATGTATCATGTTTCATAGTAAATTGATCATGTTTTATTGTAAATTTACCATGTTTCATAGTAAATTTATCATGTTTTATAGTAAATTTATCATGTTTCATAGTAAATTTATCATGTTTTATTGTAAATTTACCATGTTTCATAGTAAATTTATCATGTTTCATAGTAAATTGATCATGTTTCATAGAAAATTGATCATGTTTTATAGTAAATTAATCATTTTTATAGTAAATTGATCATTTTTCATAGTAAATTTATTATGAAACATGATAAATTTACAGTTTCATAATAAATTGATCAAGTTTCATAGTAAAATTATGTTTTATAGTAAATTTACCATGTTTCATAGTAAATTTATCATGTTTCATAGTAAATTGATCATGTTTCATAGTAAATTGATCATGTTTCATAGTAAATTATCATGTTTTATAGTAAATTGATCATGTTTCATAGTAAATTGATCATGTTTTATACTAAATTGATCATGTATTATAGTAAATTTATCCTGTTTTATACTAAATTGATCATGTTTCATAGTAAATTGATCATGTTTTATAGTAAATATATCATGTTTCATAGTAAATGTATCATGTTTCATAATAAATTAATCATTTTTTATAGAAAATTGATCATGTTTCATCGTAAATTATCATGTTTTATAGTAAATTTATCATGTTTCATAGTAAATTATCATATTTTATAGTAAATTTACCATGTTTCATAGTAAATTTATTATGTTTTATAGTAAATTGATCATGTTTCATAGTAAATTGATCATGTCTCATAGTAAATTTATTATGAAACATGATAAATTTACTATGAAACATGATAAATTTACAGTTTCATGATAAATTTACCATGTTTCATTGTAAATTTATCATGTTTTATAGTAAATTGATCATGTTTCATAGTAAATTTATTATGAAATATGATACATTTACTATGAAACATGATAAATTTACTATTAAACATGATCAATTTACTATGAAACATGATAAATTTACTATAAAATATGATAATTTACTATGAAACATGATAAATTTACTGTAAAACATGATAAATTACTATGAAACATGATAAATTGACTATAAAATATGATAATTTACTATGAAACATGATAAATTTACTGTAAAACATGATAATTTTCTATGAAACATGATAAATTTACTATAAAATATGATAATTTACTATGAAACATGATAAATTTACTGTTTTTGTAAAAACATGATAATTTTTCTATGAAACATGATAAAAATGACTATAAAATATGATAATTTACTATGAAAACATGAATAATTTACTATGAAACATGATAAATACGGTACTGTTTTAAAACATGATCATTTTCTATGAAACATGATAAATTACTATAAAATATGATAATTTACTAGAAACATGATAAATTTACTGTAAAAACATGATAATTTTCTATGAAACATGATAAATTTACTATAAAATATGATAATTTTCTATGAAACATGATAAATTTACTATGAAAAATGATAAATATACAGTTTCATGATAAATTTACCATGTTTCATAGTAAATTATTATGTTTTATAGTAAATTTATCATTGTTTCATATTAAATTGATCATGTTTTATAATAAATTGATCAGTGTTTATAGTAAATTGATCATATTTTATAGTAAATTTATCATGTTTCATAGTAAATTCATCATGTTTCATTATAGAAATTTATTATGTTTTATGCTAAATTGCTCATGTTTCATAGTAAATTGATCATGTTTTATAGTAAATTTTATCATGTTTCATAGTACATTGATCATGTTTCATAGTTAAATAGTATCATGTTTTATAGTAAAAATTGATCATGTTTTATAGTAAAATGATCATGTTTCTATACTAAATTGAAACATGTGTTATACTAAATTGATCATGTTTTATAGTAACATTGATCATGTTTCATGGTAAAGTGAATCATGTTTCATAGTAAATTTATTATGAAACATGGTCCAATTTTACAGTTCATAATAAATTGATCCAAGTTTCATAGTACAATTATCAAGTTTCAGAGTAAATTAATCATGTTTTCATAGAAAATGGATCATGTTTTATAGTAAATCGATCATGTTTTTATAGTAAAAATTAAATCATGGTTTCATCGTAAATTCTATCATGTTTCATAGTAAATCGAATCTTTTTTTATAATAAAATTTATCAAGTTCATAGTAAATTTATCAAGTTTCAGAGTAAATTATCATGTTTTCAATAGTAAATTATCATGTTTCATAATAAATTGATATGTTCAAGTAAATTGATCATGTTTCATAGGTAAAATTGATCACTGTTTTTATAGTAAATGATCATGTTGTATACCTAAATTGATCCGGTTTATCTAAATTGATCATGTTTCATAGTAATTGATCATGTTTTATAGTAAATTGATCCTGTTTTATACTAAATTTATGTCATGTTGCATAGTAAAGTGATCAGTTTCATAGTTAAATATCATGATTTATAGTAAATTGATCTGTTGTATAGTAATTGAGCATGTTTATACTAAATAAACATGTGTGTATAGTAATTTATCCTTGTTGTTATACTATTGCTCGGTTTTCATAGTAATTGATCATTGTTTCAGAGTAAATATTCATGTTTTATTAGTAAATGTT
>JAIEZT010000047.1:52016-320001 GCA_019594935.1 Periophthalmus modestus | reverse complement strand
AGTTTCACTTTCCCCTGTGTCCTTCCTGTTTCTGTCGTTAAGTTGAACAAACCTGATCTGTGGAGCGGCGAGTCCAGACGTCTTCACTGTGTCTGAGAATCTGCCTCTGAATCATATTTACATGTTCTTCATCATCCTCGGAAAATCAGTCTGATTCAGTGGCTCCCGGTGGCTCCTTGTGGCTCCTTGTGGCTCCTGGTGGCTCCAGTGGCTCCAGTGGCTCCTAACGTCGTATTATAAAATGAACATTATAAATCTTTTCCAGACTGTTTGAGAGTTTGTGGCTCGGTGCAGTTCTGGTGTTTCTTGTGTTTGACCTCGACAGTTTTTTGGTTCTAATTTTTACATGATGAAGTTGGTTGAGTAGAAAAGTTCCACAGTGCACCTTTAAGACGGAGTTTCTGCTCTGAGAGGTGGAGGTGTTTATCTGCAGTTTGTACTTGTGAAAGTCGACGCTCGTTGCCTGGCAACCCCCAGAGGAAGAGAAAAACTCGTTTTACATCACGACTTTAATCAACTGTTGTGTGTAAAGAAACGACTTTATTTATGTCACAAACAAACTGTGAGTCACAGAACTGAGAGGTCAAAGGTCAAGGACGACCCCGCTGCAGCACAGAGGCCTTTCACTGAAGAGGAACGATGTAACATGTATGTGAGCCGTATGTGAGCCATATGTGAGCCGTATGTGAGCCGTACAGGAGCCGTACAGGAGCCGTCCTCTGAACTGTACGTGAGCCGTATGTGAGCCGTATGTGAGCCGTACGTGAGCCGTATGTGAGCCGTACGTGAGCCGCTCGTGAGCCGCTCCCTCACCTCTGGTCTGAGCGTGTGACGGACGGGCAGATGGACGCCGTGACTCTGTGCCTCTTTTTCTCCGTCGGAGCCGTAACAGGAGCCGTAACAGGAGCCGTAACAGGAGCCGTAACAGGAGCCGTAACAGGAGCCGTAACAGGAGCCGACTGTAAATAGTGGGAGCTTCTTGACAAATGAATCCATTAACATTTGCCTGTGTCGCCTGGCGAGCAGATTTGCTGTTTTATGGAGCACGGGAAAAGGAGCTAGTAAATCTGAGGGCGCTGCGAGGGTGAGGAGCCGGGAGAACACTTTTCCCATGATGCACCACTTTATCTCTCTCCCAAATGGCATCTTTATCTGCCTAAATTAAGTTTTGATTCCTTGCCACATACGGCGCCGCAAATCACTTTTAATACTGATATCAAGAGCGGCTGTAAAGTTGGCCCGAAGCGGCGCCGAGCAGCTTTACGGCGGGGCGCGCGCCGTCACCGCTCGCCGTCTCCGAGGGCGTAAAAAACACGCCCTAAACTCCCGCTTTGTGTGCACATCATCTACATTAGCACGTGCCGCCGTCTTTTCAATATCCTGCGAGTTTGGCGGCGCAGGTGACTCCGTTTACACGATTCATTTCCATTTTCTCGGCCGATGTTTATCTGTAAAATGAGAAAACGAGGTTCAGGCGCTAAGACCAGAAGCACGGCTCAGACCCACATTTACAAACCACATTACACAGAATTATCATCCGTCTGAAGCTCTGTGTCTGTGAGACTGGACGTCGCTCCATCCTCGGCGAAATCGACCGGCCGCCTGACGGGAACCGGAGGAAACGTCTGACATCTGCCGAGAAACCCTCAAGAAACAGAGGAGCAGAGGGTCTAATGCAGAAAAGATTTTTAATGTTGTAAATGTGTTTGTCCTTTTGAACTTGAGCCGGACGAAGGTTAAAGATTTAAAGACGGAGGCTCATTTATCTGAGTAAAACTTAAACTAAAGAAAGATAAAAAGTGTTTTATAGAAAGAGAAAGACGTGAAAATCACAATGAAACTAATTATAACAGAAATAAAACATTAAAAGAGAAAAAAGCAGAATAAAACTCACAAGCAGCAAAACAGAACAGAGACTAGTCCCGGTGTAGTCCCGGTTGAGTCCCGGTTTAGGCCCGGTGTAGTCCCGGTGTAGTCTCGGTTTAGTCCCGGTGTAGTCCCGGTTTAGTCCCGGTTTAGTCCCGGTGTAGTCCCGGTTTAGTCCCTATGTAGTCCCGGTGTAGTCCCGGTGTAGTCCCGATGTAGTCCCGGTGTAGTCCCGGTTTAGTCCCGGTGTAGTCCCGGTGTAGTCCCGGTGTAGTCCCGGTGTAGTCCCGGTGTAGTCCCGGTGTAGTCCCGGTGTAGTCCCGATGTAGTCCCGGTGTAGTCCCGGTGTAGTCCCGGTGTAGTCCCGGTGTAGTCCCGGTTTAGTCCTAGTCTAGTCGTGGTTTAGTCCCGGTTTAGTCCCGGTTTAGTCCCGGTGTAGTCCCGGTTTAGTCCCGGTGTAGTCCCGGTGTAGTCCCGGTGTAGTCCCGATGTAGTCCCGGTGTAGTCCCGGTGTAGTCCCGGTGTAGTCCCGGTGTAGTCCCGGTGTAGTCCCGGTGTAGTCCCGGTGTAGTCCCGTGTGTAGTCTCGGTGTAGTGGGTGTAGTCCCGGTGTAGTCCCGGTGTAGTCCCGGTGTAGTCCCGGTGTAGTCCCGGTTTAGTCCTAGTCTAGTCGTGGTTTAGTCCCGGTTTAGTCCCGGTTTAGTCCCGGACCGTGATTAAACCAGGACTTTTCTAACTAAATAAATAAATAAATATAAAACATGTAAATCTCACAATAATCTGATCTTCTTCTTCTGGATCAGTTTCTCTGATCACAGAACGAACAGAACTGACACTTTGTGCTTTGTGTCTGTGAAACTTTAAATGTGCAGATGATGATTAGATCAGTTTAAACAGTGACGTGAGGAGAGTAAAGTTCAGATTCTTTCGTTTCATTGTAGATCTGATGGTTCATGTTCGTTAAAACTCTTCCGTCGTTAAAGTCTTTGTGTCGTTTGTCACATGAGTTTTATTCCCATTAAACGCTCCATAAAAACATGAAGTTGTTCTTCACGCTGACAGTTCAGGAGTTTCCTCTCGTTTCTCTTTGAGTCGTTTCTTTGTGACGTTTCAGATCCGGCGTCTCTCCTGAGGCTGTGGTCACTTCAGTCACAGGGTCGAGTTTCCTCAGAGACGTGGAGAGGAGCATTTACACCTCAGAATCACACCCACGATCAGGCTCTTCACTCCAGCCTCGAGCTCCTGCCGACACAAACCCCCAGACGTCACACCGACAGAGACTTTTCATTCATAAATTAAACTCAGACTCATTTCTTCTTTATCCCAACCACAGAATCGGGTCAGTACCAGGTTCCAGTTCTCGTCTGCCGATACCAAGAGCCGATACCACTGTACCCGAGTCATGTGACTGTACGCTGCTGAATCTGTCCAGAAGGGGGCGCATGTCTTTTATTCATCGTTTTGTGAGAGTTTATAACAGTCACAAATGGAAACAGGAAAAAAAGTCACAAATCTTGATGTCTTTACATTTATTTTACTGTTATAATTTTATTTTGAAGCTCTACAAAATGATTTCACTTGTTCAGTCGGACGAGGTGCAGGTCACACCTTCGTTTTATGGCTCTGTGCCTCCGTCTTTCTCCTCGTCACTGAAGCTGCTGGACTTTTACTTCAGTGTGTGGAGTTTTTTAAAGTTGATTCTGAGTCGTTTTTCCGCCGCTGGTCGAGTCGGAGCTTTTCAGACAAACTTCAGCTCAAAGAAATGTTTTTATGTAAAGTGAGAAGCACCGAACTGAACCAGAGCGTTTCACACACGCTTCAGCAAAGGCCTGGATTATTCATGCTCCTCTACAGAGGAGCCGCTACAGAGGAGCCGCTACAGAGGAGCCAGAGGAACCGCCACAGAGGAGCCGCTACAGAGGAGCCGCTACAGAGGAGCCGCCACAGAGGAGCCGCTACAGAGGAGCCGCTACAGAGGAGCCGCCACAGAGGAGCCAGAGGAACCTCCAAGGAGGAGCCGCTACAGAGGAGCCAGAGGAGCCGCTACAGAGGAGCCGCTACAGAGGAGTCGCCACAGAGGAGCCAGAGGAACCTCCACAGAGGAGCCGCTACAGAGGAGCCGCCAAGGAGGAGCCGCTACAGAGGAGCCAGAGGAGCCGCTACAGAGGAGCCGCTACAGAGGAGCCAGAGGAGCCGCTACAGAGGAGCCGCTACGGAGGAGCCTCCACGGAGGAGCCGCTACAGAGGAGCCGCTATGGAGGAACCAGAGGAGCCGCCAAGGAGGAGCCGCTACGGAGGAGCCGCTACAGAGGAGCCGCTACGGAGGGAGCCGCCACAGAGGAGCCGCTACAGAGGAGCCGCTACAGAGGAGCCGCTACAGAGGAGCCGCTACGGAGGAGCCAGAGGAGCCGCCACAGAGGAGCCTCCACAGAGGAGCCGCTACAGAGTGACAAAACCTAACTAAGGGTCAGAAACGAGCTGGTCTCAGGGTCAGAATCGAGCTCCCTGTGAGAGCCGTCGGGACTGAAGTAGTAAAATAAAGAGTCTGAGATGTTTTTCATATGACACAGTGATTCTGTCAGAAGTAAAGTGACGTTTACTTCATTTCACTAGTGTTTTTTAGGATTGTTGTCTGTAAAACTGTAAAAATACGTGGACAGTTATAGCGGCCATTTTGGAGCCGGAATTCAGACCACGAGGATCACAGCGACTAAAGAGCCAATCAGAGCGAGGCTGCTGAAGGACACGCCCCTTCACGCCCACACCACTTTAACAGGGAGCAAGCGCTTAGCAACGCTGTCAATCAAACCTGTTGCTAACGCTAACAGGAGCGACGTCGGGGACAGAAGGACCTGATGTGTCTGTTTTTAATGTTCATATGTTGAAATAAAAACCCCAGGATCATGTCGAGGGTTCAGAACATTTTCAATGCAAAGTGAACTGGAGCCAGAGTCGATGGAACAGGAAGTGCGCACGTGATCACTTCCTGTTTGGTACACTGCGGCTAACAGGTTAGCTACGTCCATTTATTTAAACAGTCTGTGGTTTTAATCCATCAATCCAGTTTTTATCCATGTGCTTTTTCACGTTTCTTCTCACATTTAAACATTTCTTTGTATAATCCGTGAGCCAGTTCTGTTGTTTATCGCTCGACTTTAAGAGGATTTGAAGTTCTTGTGCTGATGCGGCTTCTTTTTTTTAAATCTATTACAAAACAATTAAATAAAAACCACTTAAATCACATCCAGTCCAGGCCATGTCGTTATGTTGAAACTTCCACTGTAACGAGTTTGGACTGAACACGAGTCGTTCTTAAGTAAAAGTGAATAAAACCAAAGAAAAGATGCTTCAGACGTGACCTCAGCTCGCTCCTGAAGGTGGCGCTGTGTCGTCTCTGGGACAAACACCTTCGGGAGTCACTGGATTCACACGACCGACCGTCTCGTTCAGACTCCAACAAACTGAACCACGACGCCATTTATCAACCAGAAAATTCAATTATGAACAAACTCATTTTCTTTGTTTTAAAAATAGATTTGTCACAGGAAACGATCGGCCTCAGCGCGAATCGTTTATTTAGAAATAAGTTTACACAAAATGACTCGAGTTTTAGACGAATTAATGGACGACGAGACGGAGAGAACTGTGTTAAATCTACAGGAAACACAGGGCGGCCCAAAAGTCACCGACACTTTTAAATCTTCAGTAGCTCCTTTAATTCTTAAGTTAAACTCACCAAATTTCAGCAACTGATAAACTGAACCTTAACAGATTTTTAGGAATATACACGGTTATAATTGTTCACTTACACTTTACATAACATTTAAATCATTTCCGGCTTATGTCTCTTATTTGATCCTGATATTACGTTTGAAGTGGTTTATTGTCTGAGGTTTATTCACAAACACCTTTTCTTTAAGATAGACCCACAGGAAGAAATCAGGACGAGTCAGGTCTGTGGAGATCACATACTGCCCCCTGTCTGTGAAAAACACTTATTATTCCTTTAATGGCATTTACTCTTGGGGCATCTCTGGTATTAAAATGTGGACGGTAACACCGCTGGGTTTGTGAATTTGACCCATGTGACTCAAAGTCCCACTGTACAATGAGGGTTGGTTCCTCGTTGCTGGATTTGCTCAAATTAATGTCGGAAGAGTCGTTCTAAATGCTCTTAAAAAATAAAAGACAAATATTTAGAAACAAAAGAGTTATGAAGTTTTTTCAACTGTCAGTGACTTTTGGGCCGCCCTGTATTAACATTCCGCTCGTCTTTACATAATTTCCTGCATCTTTAGAACAAAACTGTTTTTAAATTCAAATATACAAAGGTACAAACGAGAACAAAGCAAGAGGCTTTAGCTTTTACATTTATATTTACATCCACAGGCCAAGATTTTCATTATATTAAACAAATGCAGAGAAATAAAACAATATTACACTTTATATTTCAGATTCTGCACATGGAGCTTTTGTTTCAAGACTTTTGGGTTTGGACAATAGTTCACAGAGTTTATAAACCGCTTTTTTCAGACGATTAGTTTGTCCAGGGCTGCGACTTACACTCAGACAAGTGAAAATCAAGTGAAATATGTTTTTTTCTTCATTATTCTGCTTTTTGGCTGGTGCGACTTATAGTAAAAGGATAAAATGGATAAAACGCAACAAATTTGAGTTTCTGGCCTGAAAATTTACAGCAATTAATGTAATATTTTAATAGGATCAAGACAAAAGACAAAAACACCATAAAGTTCACGTCATAAAGTTCTCCCATGTCTTTGTCCATCTTAAATCTGTCCATCTGACGTCAGACGATCAAAGTTTAAGCGAAATGTAGCTCAAAACTGAGCTGCACGGGGACCACGCTGTGACGTCACTGAGTTGTGTCGAGGAAAAACCGTCAGAATCAGTCTCATCTTTAAAAAGTCACAGTATTTGATGTGTTTTTTGATGCAGAGAAAGTGTGAAGTCGTCTCTTACATAAACACTGGGCCTTTTCTGGTCCCGCTGCAGTAAAAGTCGTGAGCATCAGAGCCTCATTATATCGATCCGCTTCAGACACAGGCTTTAACTTCCCCTAAATAAGAATCGGAGCGGCCTGAACGAGGCGAGCGCGAGGACCCGGCCGCACAAATGATGGCTTCCTGCTCCACTGCCTGTCTTAAAATTAATGAGGATTTATGTCCCGAGCGCAGGACGGAAACACCTGTTTGAAACACTAGAGCCTCATGGTAAATACTACCCACATGTGACGAGGAAACACGCAGAAAAATACAAGAACAGCAGATAAACGAGCTAATAATCATGATTACTACTCGAATATGTCATGTGACGAGCAAAAGTCTCATAATTACGGCTGTACAGAGAGTTAAACTGGAGGAGGATCATGTTTAAACCAGAAAAACTCGGCACAGATGAGTTAAACCTGCTCCGACGAGGCAAAGACACAGTTTAATTATAATAAAAGACTGAATCATGTGGGTCAAACACATTTTACTCCAGTTTACAGCAGAAAACTTCATGTAATTCTACCTAAAACCGGAAAAACCTTTAATGTGACGAGCAAAAGTCAATAATCGACTGTACATGTGTCAAACTCAAGGCCACAGGGTAAATGAAAAGGTCTGATGGAGATTCACAGTTACACAGACATATTTTTACATCCAGGCAAATGTATTGAATAAGTAATAAATATAGAAACAGTTAAGTAAAAAAAAAGAAGTTAGATTTATTTTACATCTGCCATTTTGCTTTTGTGTTTAACCCCGTGGTCGACTCTACAGAGGATCATGTTTGGGTCGGTCACAAGCCTGGAGAAACCTGGAGAAACCTGGAGAAACTGTTGTGTTCAGGATGTTTAATTATAACATGAGGCACAGGGTCAAAACTCAGAATTTTACTCCCGTCTCTTCACAGAAAATGAAAAACTACAAGAGTTTACAGCAGAACAACGTGATGTTCCACCTAAAATATGTTACGTGACGTGTAAAAGTCTTTGGTCTTCTGTGCAGAGGAGAGGTGATGGAGTAGGATCATGTTTGGGTCGGTCACAAGCCTGGAGAAACCTGGAGAAACCTGGAGAAGCCTGGAGAAACCTGGAGAAACCTGGAGAAACCTGGAGAAACCTGGAGAACCTGGAGAAACCTGGATGACGCTGCACAGACTGTAAATCTGCTCTGAGGAGTTGAAGTTTCTGAAGCCGTGTCGTGTCAAAACACAGATGCAACATTTTCCTTGTATTTTCTGAGGTTAGACTCTGAAGTGAGACAAATCCAGCTCTAAATCTCTAACTCTCTGCACTGACTCTTTCTCTTTCTCTGTTTCCATTTTGCAGATGCAGACTCCTGTGCGCGGGCCCGCCTCCACAGCGCGCGCTCGTGTCCATCAGTCTCTGGATCTCTCCTTCTTCTTCTTCTTCTTCTCGGGCTTAATCTTGTGCTTCTTCCTGGTTCTTCTTGTCCTCCCCGGCTCCTGTCCTCCCCGGGCTGCTGTCCTCCTGCTCCTCCTGCTCCTCCTGCTCCTCTGCCTGTGATTGGCTGATGCGCGCGGTGCCAGTCTCCCTGGGAAACGGCTCCTTCGCGGCTCAGTCCACGGCGCGCGCACACACGGAGCCTGCGTGCGCACTGGAGCAAGGTGCCACTTCCCCGCGGACTTTGGCTTGGACTGGGCCGGAGCAGGAGCGTGCCATGTTCGCATCGCGCTGTGAATCGTGAGATTTTGCAGGAAAAAGCCTAAAACGCGCAGAGATTTGAGCTTTGACGAGTCCGGATCTGTCGAGGGGCGATGCGCACGGCTCTTTTCCCTTAAACTGCAACGTTTCAGGTGTTTGTGAAGCCACGAGTCTGGAGATATTTCAGCAGGACACACGCTCTGAGCTCGTTTTTGTGGCTGTAGTCGTTTTACGCAGGACCACAGCCCCGCGGTGACGCTCCGGCTCGAGCAGAATCTGTGAGCGCGCGGGACTCGCCTCTGACCGGGAGTTGGAGTCTTCTGGAGCGTTCATCATGGGCCACGGCGCGCGGACACACCGGGACGTGGGAGCTGGAGCCCGGGCGCACGGACACGGCGCACACAGGCTGCAAACTCTGCGCTGTTTGTGTCTTTTCCTGCTGCTGGAAACCGCCTCAGCTCAAGGTAAAAGTCGAGCTTCGTGTTTTTGCGCAGTTAAAGTTGGACTAATTAAAAGTTGCAGAATGGCCCTGATGCGTAAAGATGAACTGAACCAAAAGACAAAACTCCCCAATCTCAGATATTAAAGTGTAAAGGCGGGAGTCCAGCAGAAATGAGCTGGAGCTGGAGTTAATGAGGTCCTGTCCAGGTGCGTAATGCGCCTGTAATTGACTCTCCAGTTTCTTTACGCGTAACGTGAAACTGGTGATAAATGTCTCTCCAAACTCTGAGGCTCTGTGTTTAAATATTTACGCATCAGTTCTCCAATTCCTCTCTGCAACTTTCTCATAAGATTCAGCCCAAGTGTCAGTGTTTTTATTATATTTACACATTTCTCTGTTTGTGCGTAAAGCTCCGATTCTCTCAGACAAAACAACATGAAGTTTCAAATCAAAATCACTGAGAAATGAGGAAACATCTCAGTGGAAATGTTTAGTCTCAGTTTTGCTCCATGATCCCAGTTCACATTTCACTTTGGCATCGTGGAGGCCAAACGTGCTGCTTTACAAAAGAAAAAAAACACTTCTTTTCCAAATTCTTTAGCACTTCCTTGTTGTGTTTCTAAATGAACAGTGATTTACAGCCGTGGATGAGATAACTCCTGTTTGGTCAAGCACCAACTCAAAAAAAAAAGAAAAATGAGGCTAAAGTCCTGAAAGTGCTGCTCATTTCTTCTGTTTGCTCAAAATACATCCACAAAAGTCAATCATTTTCAGACTGGAGCCGTTTGCCAAAGTGTAACTGTAACTTCCTGGAGTGAAAGAGCCATTTTGATGCCACAGTGTTGTGTTTGTGCGGCGCTGGGATGTGTGCTGCTGAATGATGCTTTGTGTAAACTGGAGGAGCTGTCAGTTCTGGAAAGCATTAAGATAATGCCACAGCACCTGAAGCCGTTTACTTAATCTGCCGCTCTCTGCGCCGAGTGGGATCCTCGGTCAACAAAGAGCTGCCTGGAAAAACCCATGTGTGGGTCGTGTGTGTTTAGTATGTGTTTGTACATGCACCAAACACGCCAAGAGTGTGTGTCTCTGGAAGGTTCTGAGGGTGGTCCGACTCAGGGCTCTCGACTCACCTCTCCTCTGTTTTTGGCTGGTTTTGGCTGGTTTTGGTGCAAGAAGGAGACCTCAGCGGTGCTAATGACGGCCGCTAATAACCATCAAACATATTTCCACATTTAAAAGGTCACAGAGAGTAATAATAGAGACCCCGGCTGATGTTATAACTGTGTCTCGTAAAGCGAAACGTGCCATAATAACTCGCTGACTGATGGAAAATGTGGCGTTTTTTACATTTAAAGTAATGAATGACAAATAGCGTAACAGCTCCAAACCGTTTCATAATGTTCTGGTTCAGTTTGGCAGCGTTTTAGCCCCAGTTTTTCATTAATTAAACATATATTTCCTCACAGTTTTGTCCTGGAAGTGTAAATGTTCAGTGTGTGTGAAGAGGACACACAAACACGAGTAAAAACCGTGTGTTTGTCTGTTGAAACCTGCACCTCCAGGTCGTTTTGATGCCACTTTGTGTGATTATAATTCCGACTTTGACCACGTCTCTCGTTTGTGCACCGGCGTGATCTTTGTGGAGCACTATCGATCCGGAGTGAAGCTGCCCGCCGCGCTCAGGAGCCTCGTCCCGCTGTAAAAGTGACTCTGCGTTCCGAGCACATCCCGGCGCAGGCCACAGAGTGCATGACTGAGTAACCTTATCTAGCGTTTGCAGACCTTCCATCTTCCTCGCTCCTACATAGTTAATGAGGAAGAGGAGGGGGCCGAGGAGGAAGAGCAGGCCAGAGCGGCGCAGAGAGGTCCAGTTTCCGAGGGGCCAGGGAGTCATGACATAATAGCCGTCCCGGGACCCCCCCCCCCCCCCCCGGAGACCCCCCCGTGTCGCTGACGAGATCAGAACACGAAACACGGCCCCTCTGTCCATTAACGAGTCAATGCAGCGGCGGAACGTCGTTGGGGGATAATTAATGGGGCTGTTTTGGTGCCACAGGAAACTCACTCATGCTGCAAGTGGCTCACGTAGCTCCAGAGTCACAGTTTGGGGTTCGATTCCCACCGTGTTTGTGTTTTATGTGGAGGCGAAAGGGCAGGACATGGACATTTACTCGTCTTACACGTGATTATTCATTAAGTGATTAAGTTATGTAACTGTTATTAATCTTTAGAAATGTAAATAAGCAACTTGCATCTGCAGATTTCACTTAACGGTGTGACGTCATCTGAAAAGCAGCCACACAGGATGCATTGTGGGTAGAATGCTTAATGTGAAATGACAATGTGTAAAGGTAAAAAAAAAAATTAAAAATTAACAAAGAGGTCCATTATAAGAAGAAATAAAATTATTTATTTTGATTATTTTTTTATTATTATTTTTACTATTATTATTTTTGTATTTTATTTTTAGATTTTTTTTTTAAATTATTTTATCATTATTTATCATTATTTATTTATTTATTATATTTAAGATAATTTCATCCTGGCCTGATTTTAATTCTTTAATCCCTGACACATTTGTATATTTTTTCTAACTTGCTAAAACCCAAAATTCTATCCGAGCCAAACCCTGAGCACGTGGCTCCAGCAGCTTTACTTTCTGTTTCTTTTTTAATGAATGCAAATCTATGCTTCTTCTGGCAGACAATAACTCGGAGCTTCTTAAACCAACTCTGTCCGTGTGTTTGTCTCGCGCCGATGTCGATACGTTTCATAATATCTGTGACTTACAGACGTCACTGTGTCGACCTGCACGAGTTTAGCTCCGAGACGCCGTGGAAATGATGGAGCTCATTAACCCGATGAACCCGGGACAAAGGCAGACAGGTCGAGGCAGAGAGGAGCTTAGGAGCGGACGGCGAGGAGAAGGGGAGCGAGGAGAAGGGGAGCGAGGAGAAGGGGAGCGAGGAGAAGGGGAGGAAAGGGAGGAGGAGGAGAGACTCGTGTGACAGTCGCTGGTTTGGATTCGCTCCTGGTTCGTCGGGCTGTGGGGAGCGTCACTCGTCTGTTTGGTCTGTGAGCGGTTTGTGTGGTTTGTACAAAGCTCACGAGAGCGAGGGGGGAACACGAGGAGCGAACTCGTGGAGCGAACTCGAGCGGCGGCCGACGTCTCGGGCCTGGAGAGCGTCTGTCGAGGCTTTGAAACGCTGACGTGACGGTGGAATGATGTAATGTTGGTTTATGCTCAAGATAAGTCTGGAAGATGATAAAGAGACGGCCATTTTGTTCCACAGCGTCGTATTTTTGTGGTTTTCAAACGTCAGAAGATGATGATGATGATGTCATTCGTGCAGATGAGGTCAAGGGTCACGTTTCCATCGGCGTCTCGTTGCACTTTCATGACAAACATTTATAAGGTTTTATTATTATTTCGTCAGTTTTCACTTCAGCCGCCTGGGTTAAATATTATTGGCAGATTCTCGTTATTCCGGAAGTCGCTGTGGACGCCGCCATCGCCGTCTCGTACAGACTCGAGAGCCGTTTGAAGCCTCAAAGAATCGGCTCAGTGTCGGTCACAGAAACACTGAACGTTTTACACAAACTCACGCCGCTTTAAATCAGATTTTAGCTCCGTTTCTCCTTTAAAATTCGATTCTTTCTGAAGCAGAAGTGCCACCTCAGAGAAAACGAGGTTTCGTAGCGTTTCGTGGAAAAAGGGGAAAGGGGGCGGGGCCAAATACGATCAATATAACGGCGTGACGTCATCAGAAAACCAGGAAATGTTTAAACAAAGAGGCTCATTATGAGAAGAAATAAATCACAATGAGATGATTTGAGTTTTGCTTTGTGAAAATACGTCATAATTTTGTTGTGATGTTGTTTTTTTTTCATATTTTTTTTCGATTTTTTTAGCCTGAGAGTTTCGCACAGACGTCGTGTTTTCGGAGACTCAGACCCGGGCAGAGCTGTGATTCTTGTGATTCTTGTGATTTTTGATGATTCTTGTGATTCTTAGCCACAGTTTTGATATCGATTTCACATTTGAGTTTGGCTCCAGCTGCTGAAAAGGAAGCAGGAACCTGAGGAAAATCTGGAGTTTTAAATCATCTTTAAGCTTCTAAATTCAAACACACGAGTTATGGGCGAGGAAAGAAAACATTTGGACGAGTTACTTTGAAGAAAAGCTTTGACTTTGAAGGGTCTGATTTACGCTCGTGTTTTTTGGATGTATTTTGTGTCGGGCCGTTTTGAGCCTCTGAGGATCGTGGTTAGAAGCAGGACGGTGACTTTTTGAACTTTATAAAGGAATATTGTCTGAAAATACAGTTTTTTATTGATGCGTTTGTCATTTCATCGGCTCAGTCATGACCTACTTCTGTTTATTTTTCCATTCGAAGCTGATTCACTGCTGTTTTTGTCCACACTCAAATGTCATGGCACTAGTTTACACAGCACTTTGAGTCCGTTTTGAGTAATACTACAGTAAAATACTTGAACTTAAAGTCAAACTACGTAACTATCCCGCCTGATTCCATGGAAAACGAAAGTTAAACCCAAACTCGGGAGCGTTCTTCACGTCAGACTGTGCACTCTGCTATTACCCACCTCAGATTTGAAGTGAATCAGTTCAGTTTTTCCACAATGCTTCCCCTATATCCTCCATATTTCTCCTCCTCCCGTTGATGTGTCCTGAGAGAATCGTTTATGAGGGGAAACGTTACAGGATCTTGACTATAAATGGCTGTTAAAATATTGTGAGTCACTGCACAGTACGGCGTCTTCCCCTTATTTCTAAACTGACATGAACCTCAGACCATTACGTACATAGGTAAAAGTGAATGTTATTCCGATCATTATTACTCTAAAAGTCCTCCCCGTGGCCTGACAGCTGACTCCGTGGGGAACGCTAGCATTACAACCGCCGCGATCATTCCATAAACAGCGGCCGTGTGCACAATGAGCGGATTGTGCTGCAGAAACCCAGACTTCTACTGTAAATTAGCTCCTGTGATAGCGCCGTGAACCCAAAAACACGACTCAGGACAGCGGTTTGCAGCAAATATACGGACGTTTAAAGTTTCCCGGGCAGGTAAAAGGACGAACGCAGCGATGTGAGGGGGGGATGTGACCACGGCGAGGGCGAGGACGAGGAGGAGGGGGTCGGGAGCCAGCGTCGAGAGCGAGGCTGGTGATAATTACTGTGAAACGTGGCTGCTGACTTGGCCTCTCTGCTTCCTTCATGTCATATTGCATTGTTATTACAGCACAAAATGTACAGGGAGCTATTTCAGGGCTCGCTGTCGTGGAGAGGGTCAGGAACTCGTCCGCTGAGCCGCTGGCGTCAAGAAAATAACAGTTTTTGACAAAGCCAGGCAGTATTTTGGAGCTAACGTGATGTCATGTTTTATATACGGCTCCAGCAGCTTGTATTTTCTCATTAGGTTTAGTCACAGACGATTTTCAGTCACTCAACGACCTTCAGCTGTGTTATTTCTACCAGATGCCCTTCCATTATCTGCAGCTTTTCGTTTCTGATTTTACCACCTGAAACGATCTTTTTTCACTCTGTTTTTTCAAATCTTAAGTCTGGAATTTGAATAAAATGAGCGTTTGAAACCCTCAAAACCCCCACGTTCCCCGAGTTCTTGTTTACCCACAGACCCAGAGTTTCCTTTGTCCGCCTTAATATAAAAATGTTCTTTACCATCCGCTTGGCAAATGAGGCTTTCCTTGGCTGCGTTTAGCGAATCAGACCAGTTTTATTGTTGGCTCTTGAGAACCGTGAAGCCATTTACAGCTGGCTCTCTGCAAATAAACTTGACTTGCGCAGTTTAATAATGATTTCAGATTCCCCCGTGCTATCATCTCCTCTGGTTTTTCCTCAGAGTCGCACAAAAAGGCGACTCGTGCGGCTGGTGCAAGGGCATAAAGGAGGCCAGTGGGACGGGAGGAGGTGGAGAGGACAGGGACAGACAGGCAGAGGAGGGCTATTAATCACACGCTGTGACACTCCCAACCACAGGGGGAGCTCCACGCCGCTACACTCACACCTATTAGCGCTCCATTAGCAGCTCCACTGTCTCTGCATGTCCTGAGCGGGACCAGAGACGGTTTACAGACGAGGACTGAGTGTGACGTGAAGAAAATGAGGCTAATCCAGGCTAGCGCAGGTATAGCGGCTAATTTGGAGTCGATGGAACGCAGCAGCTAGCAGGTTAGCAATGTCCATTTATATTTACAGTCTGTGTCTATGGACGCTACGTTCTAAAACACCTGAGAACATTGACATTTGGCTAAAAAATGATTTACTGGATCATGTGGCATAAATTTGTCGTTTTGGATGAAAACTGCCGTGTTGTTAGCGAAACATCCATGACCAGGGGCGGCGCTAGAGGGGCTTGAGGGGGTCTTAGCCTCCTTTAGGATGCTCCACCAAAGCTCCCCCTGAGATTTTTATCCCACTTTCACTTTCACAGCACATCCCGTCTCCACGAAAAATGTCCAAAATGAGACTCAAAATGAACTTCAGATCTGTAACTGGACAAAACGTAGTTGTAGTTTGTAAAAATGAACGGGGGGGGCCCCTCATTGAAGACCGTAGCCCCCCCCCAAATACAAATCTCTGGCGCCGCCCCTGCTCATGACACATTAGACAGAATCATTAAGAGAAGCTCGTCACTTTTGTTGTGGTTAAATAACAAAAATAACACGAAATAAACACGATCCCAAACAGGACGGGTGTAGTTCATGCACCAGCCTGTGTGGGGCGCTGTTCTGAGCTTGTGAGCTTATATTTGGGGGCCTCTGTGAAGCACTAAAGGTCCAAAAGCAAAACTCACATTAGCATTTTAATCTCAGACAAATCAAGAACAGATACTTTTTAAAATGCCAGACAGATTATCCAAAAAAAGAGTGAATGTGCTCTGTCCAATACAGAGAAGGTTGAAGGTTTTTGTAGATTTTGCGCCTGATGCCCTCCCGCTCCGCCCGAGTGGGGGTCTGAGGGGGCGGGACTTACCCCCAGCGGCTCCGTTTTCAGGGTTACGCTCAGACGACACGAGCTGAGTGCACTCGACCGGAGCAGCGGGGCACTTTTGGGCTTTGTGTGGGGCAAATAATTATGAAGGGGTCAGTAATTGTTGTGCAGGAGAAAGGACAGAGCGGCGGCGGCGACAGTGACGCTGCGCTGACCTGATTTACCCATGATCCTCCTCTGCCACTCACTGACTCTTCAAAGTTGAGGTGCATTAGAGTGGCAGTCGTTTCGGTGTGATTACAGGACCTCAGCCTGCGGGAGACGAGGGGGGGAGGAGGAAAAAGGGAGACGAGGAGAGGAGAGGAGGAGGAGGAAAAAGAGAGACGAAGAGAGGAGAGGAGAGGAGGGAGACGAGGAGACGAGGGGAGGAGGAGGAAAAAGGGAGACGAGGAGAGGAGAGGAGAGGAGGGGAGGGAGACGAGGAGACGTGGGGAGGAGGAGGAAAAAGGGAGACGAGGGGAGGATGAAAAAGGGAGCCAGGAGAGGATGGAGGGGAGATGGGAGAGACGAAGGAGTAGACACGGGAAAGGATGGAGGAGGGGAGGCAGGAGAGATGAACAGGAGGTGGGAGAGGCGGAGGAGGGAGAGGTAGAGAGGGGAGACGGGAGAGGATGGAAAAGAGACAGGAGAGGCAAAAGGGAGATGGGAGAGACGAAGGAGTAGACACGTGAGAGGATGGAGGAGGGGAGAGAGACAAACAGGAAACTAGATAGGAGAAGATGGAGCCGGTGGAGATGGGAGAGGATGGGTGGAGGGGAGACGTAGAGGCAGAGGAGAGGAAGCGAGAGAGACAGAGGGGAGACGGGGGAGGGTGGAGGAGGGAGAGGAGGAGCTGGAGACGGAAGAGGTGAAGGAGAAGAGACGGGAGAGGTGGAAAGGAGATGGGAGAGGATGGAGGGGAGGCAGGGGAGACGGCGGATGGACGGGTGAGGCGGAGGAGCGGTGGAGGAGGTGGAGGAGCGTCACTGTCCCGCTCTTGATCTCTGGTTCATTTTTGATGAGAGATCAGAGTCAACAGAGGCAGAGTCTGATCTGAGCGAGTGCAGCCAAAGGGGAGAGTGCAGTGATTATGAGCTAAGTGGCTCTTCTCCCTCCATTAGCAGCAGAGACTCAGCTCCGAGCCACACGAGAACGACCCACTCCACGACCCACTCCGCGGCCCACTCTACACCGGCCCACTCCACTCTGGTCCACTCCACGCCGGCCGCTCGTTTGGCGTCCTGAAACAGTGTCACCTCTAGATCAGTAATGCTCTATATAACCACAGAGACGACAGTGACGCCGCTTTAGACTGGACCATAGTGACTCATGTGAGGCACCACCAGACAAAGGTCCAGGTTAATGTACAAAAGGCACCACCACAGAAACTCAGCATAGACAAAAACATGGGTAACTCTGTTGATTTCTGTTGAATATTCGTGATGTAACGACATCCAAATCTATTATTCTGATTATTATTCTGGTGACTCTAGTTCTGTGTCGTTCTTGGTCTGTCTCCTTTTCTCCTTTAGCTCTTCTGTTCTTCTTCTTCTTCTTCTTCTTCTTCTTCTTCTTCTTCTTCTTGTTCTTGGCAAAAACAAAATGCATCTAGGACTTAAATGCAGTAGGATTTAAGTCCTGGATGCATGGGGCGTCGTCAGGGTGTCGTGGAGGCATCGTGAAAGTATTGTGAGGTGCATCGTGGGGACATCGTGGGGGCATCATGGGGGTGTTGTCAGGACATCGTGGGGCGCATCGTTGGGGCATCGTTGGGGCATTGTGAAGGCATTGTGAGGCGCATCGCGGGGCTCATTGTTGGGGCATCGTGGGGCCATCGTGGGGGCATTGCGGGGTCATCGTGGGGCTCATCGTGGGGCGCGCATCATGAGGGTGTCATCAGGATGTCATGGGGCGCATCGTGGGGGCATCATGGGGGTGTTGTCAGGACATCGTGGGGCGCATCGTTGGGGCATCGTTGGGGCATCGTTGGGGCATCGTTGGGGCATCGTTGGGGTATCGTTGGGGCATTGTGAAGGCATTGTGAGGCATTGTGAGGCGCATTGTGAGGCGCATTGTGAGACTGATCGTTGGGGCATCGTGGGGGCATCGTGGGGGTGCCATCAGGACGTCGTGGGGCTCATCGTTGGGGCATCATGGGGTCATCGTGGGGGCATCGTGGGTCTCATTGCAGGGCTCATTGTGGGGCTCATCTTGGGGACATCGTGGGGTCATCGTGGGGCTCATCGTGGGGCACATCTTGGGACATTGTTGGGGCATCGTTGGGCTCATCGCGGGTGCATGCAGTGTCTCTATTCAGTTTCACTTTACCCATCCACTCTTCTTCTCAAACACTGTCATCCGTGCGTCGCTGCGTTGTTGTTGCGAGCGTGTGCAGCGTGCCGTCGCATTGGCTCAAACTGCAGCTGTGACGGGTGACGTGCCGCAAAGGATCATGGTATATGTAGGCGCAGAGACCACTTCCAAAATCAGTCAGGTCAGACTTTTAACATCATTTTTAGATCAACGTGGTGAAGGTGAAGGTTTGTGTTTAGCTTCCAGTGAAGGTTATGCAGGTTTATCAGCGTAAGTCGATGTAATTCCCCTAAAAAGTGATAGAAACATGATATTTTTGTCAGTGTTTAGTCACTGTACAGACTCACAGCTTTGTCAGAGCCGCACTTTTGAAGCGTTAGGACCAACCCGTCTTAAATAACGTTATGTAATAATGTGCTTATCATGAGACTTAATAATTACGTGCTCCAGAGTCTTGTATCGGTGCCATTCAAAGAGGATTATCATGAAACGAGCGTCAGAGGGAGCTGCGGTCGCTCTGTATCTGCAAACACGTTATAAAAGGCTAAAGTGCTGATGACGAGGAGCGAACGGCCGAGTCAGAAGAAGAAGCTGTTATTTCCCCACAGTCCGGTAGCAGCGCTCCCTCAGAGCCGCTCCCATGATGCCGAGCGGAGTGGGTGGAGTGAGGGGTGGAGCGAGGGGTGTGGAGTGTGGGGGAGCCGTAATGCCACAGAGCGAAGGCTTTTTCTGAGCACTACATTTTTAGGCCAAACGTGCTGAGGAGCCAGTTTGAAGGTGTGTTGCCTGTTGAGATAATCCAAGCTTAGCTCCTTCGCTTCATGTCGGCTCTGTGGGGCCAGAATGTTTTCAGAAACTCGGAGTAATGCAGGTGTATCAACAAAGAAGAAACTCATTTACTGCACTTTGATGCAAGTTATTTTGGGAGTTTACTTATAGACTCACGTGTGCAGGAGCTTCAGATTCAGAGAAACTTTGGCTCCAAGTCTTAAAGTTCTGTGGCGTGACATCGAAACAAAACACAAGAGCTTTAATTTTTACATTATTCTCTCTGTTTCTTGTCTGTAAAACCCCTCACCACACACTTTATACACTTTTCTCACACAGGCAGTAACCTTTTCTCACATTTCTCTCTTGTTTAAACTCTCTCAAAGTTCAAACCTTCGTAGATTTTAAAAATAAATCTAGTATTACAGAACGAAACCATGTTATTTTCCTCCTTCTTTATAGAACAAACCAAAGGTTGATTAATCCCGTAATGGCGCCCCCTACAGCTGCAGAACTTTTACCTTCCTTCAGCATGTCCAACTTTTTAAGCATCTTCCTCGACCTTTTGGGAGCGACCGCAGGCGTCTTTGAACGTTTCATCGACATTGTGGGTTTTGTCGGGGAGAAAACTTGCAAACATACAGCACTTCAGAGTCACACTGATCCAACATTTATGTAAATTTGTCTGAAGCGAGGGACGACTGTACAACTACACATGGGACGATTATCACAGCCAAAATAATTAACATCCTGGTTTTTTTTTGTTGTTTTTTTAAGTTATTTTGAGTTGTTTTTTGTTTCTGTTTTTTAAAGTTTATTTATGATTTTTTTTTTTTTTTTTTGCTGTTTATTTTCTTCAGTTATTTTGAGTTTATTTTTTTTTTTTTTGAGTTATTCTAAGTTCATTTTAATTTATTTTTTTTAGTTAATTTGAGTTAGTTTTATTTAATTTTTTTTTATTAGGCAATTTTGGGTTTATTTATTAACATTTTATGTTATCTTGAGATTATTTATTAATTATTTTTTGTTATTTTGAGTTGTTTTTTGTGTATTTCTTTTATTAAGCAATTTTGGGTTTATTTATTTATTTTATTTAAAGTTGAGTTGTTTTTTTATTTATTCAGCTTGTTTTTTTCTTTGAACAGCGCCCCCTCATTTTGGTCTTAAATGTTCGTATTAACCCTCTACATGATCCTGGGGTTTTTATTTCACATCTGTGTCTGTAAATCAAGATAAGAACATTAATAACAGACACATCAGGTCCTTCTTGACAGCGTTGCTAAGTGAAAGGGGCGTTACCCTCGTCAAACTCGCTCCTGATTGGCTCTTTGGCTGCAGTTATAGCTCTCGCCGAATACTCAGTCCTCTTCTTTACTCCGTCTGTGAGTTTTATAAATTGTAAAATGGTAGTTTTATAATTACGGACGCTCACACAAACATAATCCCACCTCAAACACGTGCCTCTTTCCTCTTGAACCATCCAGTGTAATAAGTGGCTCTTTGGAGTGAGGACTTTGAATGAATAGGCTCTTGATTGGCGTGCTAATCCGTAGCTGCCGGTGTTAGCGTTCCTTTGAAGCTGAAGCTGTAGGTGAAGCTGTGATGAGAAAGCCTCACGTTGAAGTGGTACAGTGATAATGACTCACCTGAGTCAGTCCTGCACCTGTCTCCATGGAAATACAAACCGACGCTTTAATCCTCCATCGTCTTTGGAATCTGAGCGAAGTGTTTGTGCGTTGTTGAGTTTTGTTTTGTTGTTTTGTTTTTTTTGGGGGTTTTTTTTTGTTTTGTTTTTTATCTGTTTTTGTTAGAGGTTGTTTTTTTTTTTAGTTATTTTCAGTTTTTTTTGTTATTTTGAAGGTTTTTTTTTTCTTTTTTTTTTTTTTTTTTTTTTTTAGTTATTTTGATTTTTTAATTAACTTTTTTATTTTGAGTTTTTTTTTTTTCTTTCTTTGGTTAATTTGAGTTTTTTTGTTATTTAGATTTTTTTAAATCTTTAAATCTTTTATTTTGAGTTTTTTTTTCCTTTTTTTTGTTATTTTGAAGTTTTTATTTATTTATTTATATTTTAGTTATTTAGATTTTTTTGGGGGGTTGTATTTGTGTGATATATATTTGCAAAGTTGTTCTCATTATCTGTCTACGACCCATGATGCAACAGTTTGGCGTTGTTGGCAGTGGACAGTAAAGCTGCGACTTTAATGAGCCCGGCGATGTCTCGGGCGATGTCTCGGGCGATGTCTCGGGCGATGTCTCGGGCGACGTCTCGGGCGACGTCTCGGGCGATGTCTCGGGCGACGTCTCGGGCGACGTCTCGGGCGACGTCTCGGGCGACGTCTCGGGCGACGTCTCGGGCGACGTCTCGGGCGACGTCTCGGGCGACGTCAGACAGTAGAAATGCCAGTTCTTCTCAGACTCCACACACACTGTGAACCATGTTTAAATACTACGATGTAAAGTCGAGTGAGAAAGAGCCGCAGGTCCAAACACCAGAACATTCCTCGTTTAAATTGTCGCCGTGTTAAATCCAACCACAGAAATGATGAAAACGTTTGTCAGTTGCTATGATTTGTCTCTTTGGTTTTGTTTTGCTAAATTTCGTCTCCATGGAGCAGTTATTGCTGTGTCTGGAAAGTCCCACAGTGCAGCGGAGCACTGTGGAAGTAAATACCTCCTCTTTAATACCCCTCAGGAGTAAATACCTCCTCTTTAATACCCCACAGGAGTAAATACCTCCTCTTTAATACCCCTCAGGAGTAAATGCCTCCTCTTTAATACCCCACAGAAGTAAATACCTCCTCTTTAATACCCCTCAGGAGTAAATACCTCCTCTTTAATACCCCTCAGGAGTAAATACCTCCTCTTTAATACCCCACAGAAGTAAATACCTCCTCTTTAATACCCCACAGAAGTAAATACCTCCTCTTTAATACCCCACAGAAGTAAATACCTCCTCTTTAATACCCCTCAGGAGTAAATACCTCCTCTTTAATACCCCACAGAAGTAAATACCTCCTCTTTAATACCCCACAGAAGTAAATACCTCCTCTTTAATACCCCTCAGGAGTAAATACCTCCTCTTTAAATAATCGTATGATGATAACTTGCAGTTGGTTACGTCAGGATGGGCATCTGGGTTAAACCCGTATTTCCCTGTGAGTCTGTGGCGTGTTCAGTTACGCGCCGCGGTCGTGGAGACGGTGTCACATCCCGTCACTGTGAGGAGTGATGGTGCTTTCCAGACTCGGCTCCCACGTCTGCACCGGGGCAGGGCTGTGGTGTATGTATGTCAGCGGAAGAGAGTGGAGCGGGGGGACGGTGAGGAGGAGGTGGAGGAGGAGGAGGTGGAGGAAGGCGGCGGGACGGGGGGGGCGGCGTGACTCTACTCCGGGTCTGAAACTCGAGAGCCTGAACCCACGCTCCCCATTTCCTGTCTCCACTTTATCAGCATCTCTCTGCGTCTTTCAGGCCCTGCCACAGACAAATGTTTGTGTCTTGTTGTTTTTTATGGGGGCGCTCTGTAGCTCCGCCCACCCCCTCTTCCCGCCGTCCTGCGTCTCCGCTTCATTCCTGCGTCTGCTTTGAGATGCCACAAGAAAAGTTATTGGCTCTGTTTTACATTAGGGGTCCTTAAAGATGGGCCGGGGACAATGCAGCTGCTTGTTCTTCTGAGGAATATATTTTTACAGGGCTTAAGAACGGCTTTGTTCCTCCTCACCGCAACATCATTTGGACTCATACATCTGTGTCGTACTTGAGAAATGAAAAGCAGTTTTTCTTTTATGTGACTAAACAGCTCTTCGTTCCCTGTCCTCTCGCTCGAAAAGCTTCAAACTCGTGTCTGGAGCCAATTAACGACTCAGATGGTGAAAATAATAACACGCATGGGAATAAAGCTCTGACTGTGGACTGTTTATGTAAATGGACAGGGCTAACCTGCTAGCATAGCCGTGTTCAAACAGGAAGTGATTATGTCGCACTTCCTGCTCCATCGACTCTGGCTCCAATTCACTTTCTATTGAAAAACCCTCTGTCTCTCTCTGTCCCTGCTGCTGTCAGACTCATGTTGGTCTTAAATGTTCTTAACCCTCGACATGATCCTGGGTTTTTATTTCACTTTGTGTCTGTAAATCACATCTGAACATTAACCTCCTGGTCCTGGGCTGGTCAAACTTTCTGACACAGGGGCCACAATAATAATTTAGTCACGTTCGGCCGGATTAATAAATCCAAAGGGTCTGATGTCTGACCTGGCTCCTCATGTGGACGACACATTTTGGTTTAAATTTTTAGAAGAAGAAGAACAGCAACAAAACAGAAATGTTCCATTTAGAATATTTTATATGTGGAATAGTTTAGAACGTTCAGAATATTTATTTTTTGTCTGCTCTTGTCTGCAGATCTTCAGCCACATTCTTCCAAGAGGCACAAATGTTGTTTGTCATTTTGTTTTTACTCAGGACAAATGTTGCTGTTTCAGGCTCTTAAATGATCTTATTATCTCTATAATTATCTTATTCTCATTATCATTCTCAACTGTTCTACCAAAATGATTCAAACGTAGACCAGACGTCCTCATATGTGGACGTCACTTTTCTCAGAAACTACATCATGTAAAACGATAATTCTTTATTTTTTACTGATCAGGTTCAATCAGCCCAAAAAACAGAGAAATGAATAAAACCCCGAACGATCTCGAGTCTGAGGAGGATAAAAATCAGATCCTTTTTCCCCCGACGTTGCTCCTGTTAGCGTTAGCAACAGGTTTGATTGACAGCGTTGCTAAGCGCCCGCTCCCTGCTAAACCAGCGTTTGCAGACAGGAAGGGCGTGGCCTTCAACATCCTCGGTCCTGATTGGCTCTTTGGTTGATACTCGTGGTCAGACTCTAGTTCCTTTACACGTCTCTCGTCGCAGATACTTCCACACGTCTCTTTTAAACTCGTTGAATGTTTTAATACGGTGTGAAGTACAGGTCGGCTCCTCGTTGTTCTGCTGCTCGTTGACTTTGTGGCAGATTCGCAGCAGATTCCCTCCAGACTTCAGTGTTGTCTGTGTTGTGTGTGCAGACGACTCGAGCACACACGCCCCTGTTTGTCTGCATATGGACCGTGCGCTCGCTCCTGTTTATTCAGTAATGACGGAGTCCGAGAAAGTCTGCTTCAAATAAATCTGCCTGAATACCAGACCATTCATCCCAGCGAAATCAATCTTTCTCATAATTCCCCTCATTTTTCTTCCATCTGTTATCAAGCTCGCTGCCAAACAGACTTTTAAACAGAGCAGACCATTACCACAGGGCACATTTCACTGTGTCACTGTGCCAGCCTGTAAACTTGTTGTTTTTACTGAGTGAAACGAGGTGCTAAATTAAAACCTCACAATCGCTTTGCACTGGGATGTTCTCTGGTGAAAGCTCACGTCAACTAATGCTGTCAGAGCAGAGCAGATTTTGAGGGTTTTTTTAAAATCTTTTTTTGTTATTTGGAGGTTTTGTTGTTGTTTTTTTAGTTATTTTGAGTTTTTTTTTTTTGTTATTTAGAGTTGTTTTTTGTTATTTTGAAGTTTTTTGTTTTTTTTTTAAGTTTATTTTTTTTATCTTTTTTTGTTATTTGGAGTTTTTTTATTTTGAGGTTTTTTTTTATTTAGATTTTTTTTGTTATTTTGAAGTTTGTTTTTTTTTTTTTTTACTTTTTTGTTATTTGGAGATTTTTGGTTGTTGTTATTTTTAAGTTTGTTTTTTTTTTTAATTTTTTTTTTTTTTTTTTATTAATTAATTTTTTGTCTTGTTTCTCTGTACCTGCTGATGTTTGTATTAACCCTCTACATGATCCTGGGGTTAATTTTTTTTTTTTTTTTTTGAGGTTTTGAGGTTTGTTTTTTTTTTAAACTTTTTTTTTTGTTATTTTGAGTTTTTTTAAATTTATCTTTTTTTTGTTATTTTGAAGGTTTTTTTTTTTAATCTTTTTTTGTTATTTGGAGGTTTTTTTTTTGGTTTTTTTGAGCGTTTTTCCATGGACGATGCCGATACCGATCGTTTAGAACACATAGAAGCTCTGTCGATGTTTTTGAGTCGACAAACGAGGTGGATTTTGATGATTTATGTGCTTTTAATTAACGATAAACTCACCTACAGCCTCATTTTACCACCAGAGCATCGCAGTCACGCTCTGGGCTCTTACCTTTGTGAGTTTAAGTGTTCAGATAAAGCTTTGTGCGTCGTCTTTACGCAGCAGAACAAAACATGAGCTTGAGCTGAAGACATAAGACCGAGAACTTAAGCTAAGACCTGCAAATATCGTCCCGTCGGAGCTAAAAATGTCCACTTCCCAGCACTTTGACTCACGTGTGCTGCGTATTCAGGATATTTTATTTTGTAACATCCAAACCGATCAGAAAAAAGCAGGTTCAGTGCGAAAAGAGCGAAGCGAGCGGCCATTTTGTTGTGTTTCGTGCATGTACAGTGTATTTGACCTCGTTCCTTCATTTGAGCTTCAGCGTTACTCTGAGAACACTAATAGTTTGCAACTGGCATGTTTTGTGTCAGCACTTTGCCGTGTTTGTTCGGCATGTGCCATATCTGCTCCATCAGTCCCCGGTGACCTGCCTTTAACTGGGCCAGACTCAGCGGGTTTAATCTAAAAGGGGCCCAGACAGAAGCCCCACGGGGAAGGGCAACTTTACGACTCCGAACATGTAAAACACACTGTTCCAATCTCTGCCTCTTCAGCGACTGGCATTCTTCTCCGCCTTTATAATCTGTCACCGAGCTCAAACTGCTAATGTTTCAAATCTGCCCAAATGAAAGGGGAGAGCGTGAGGAACGAGGCTGTTGCCTTTGATTCGAATTCTTCAGCTTAATGAATGTGAAGGAGACGGGACGATAATGACAGAAGAGCAAGTCCGGACGGAGGGATCAGAGCCGGAAATGTCACGAGTATCTGGAGCTCGGAGGCGTGAGCTGCACCACAGGATCGAGGATCGAGAGACGCTGCTCTGGGAGTCGACAGGGGAGGATGGAGGGGGAGGAGGTGCTCTGGGAGTCGATGGAGGATGGAGGAGGTGCTCTAGGAGTCGATGGAGGAGGAGGAGGCGATGGAGCTGGAGGAGGAGGTGCTCTGGGAGGCGATGGAGGATGGAGGAGGTGCTCTGGGAGTCGATGGAGGATGGAGGAGGTGCTCTGGGAGGCGATGGAGGATGGAGGAGGTGCTCTGGGAGTCGATGGAGGGGGAGGAGGTACTCTGGGAGTCGATGGAGGATGGAGGAGGTGCTCTGGGAGGCGATGGAGGAGTCGATCTAGGAGGATGGAGGGAGGAGGTGCTCTAGGAGGCGATGGAGGATGGAGGAGGCGATGGAGGATGGAGGAGGTGCTCTGGGAGTCGATGGGGGAGGTGCTAAAATAAAATAAAATAAATTAATAAAATAAAATAAAAAAATAAAAAATAAATAAATAAATAAATACAAATAAATAATAACATAAAATAAAATGAAAATAAATAAAAAAAATACATAAAATGTAATTAAATGCCATAAAATTAATTAAATAAATAATTAAAAATAAATAATAAAAATAAATAATAATCCACAGTCCTGAGCTGATGGTGACAGACCAGTTTTATTAATCAGTATCTCAGTATAACTTTTTATCACAGCTTGCTCAGGAAGAAAATCAGTAGTAATTAAAGTTTTAGCAATTAACAAAAACATTTTTACATTACACTGAAGTTAAGAAATGTGAATAGTGTATAAACTGTCCAGAAGTACAGTGGAGTTTGATTATTTCAGAACGTCGTCGTCACTGTCACAGCTGCAGGTTCTGTTTCTGTGCTTGGTGATGTGAAATGTGAAATATTTCCAGGATTTGTGGTGGAGTAAAGAGAGGCTTGTCAGAACAAACATAAAAACAAAATTAAAACATAGAGAAGTGAAGTGAAATAGACGAGCCGTGACACAGTGAGGGTGGAGCGGGCGGAGGCTCCAGACGTTCAGGGTAAAACTGAAAAAGTGTTGATTTCGCTTGGTCTTTGTTCTCTGGTCTTTGACATTTGCAGAGTCATGGAAATCAAAGAGAGATTTGAGCTGTTCCTAAAACACGACTCGGCCCCTGGAGAGTTTTGTAAACGGACGAGTCGTTTGGCGTTGAACCTCCACGAGCCTCAGCGCCGCCGCTCGGCCGTGAAGAGCCGGATCATTCACACAAACAGCGATTCTGATCCTGATACGAATCGTTTCTGCAGCTGCACCGACTCACGACTCTCCTCAATCAACCCCAGAAACGAGGGTTTGGAGAGACTGAGTTATGACTCCAGACCAGCGTGAAAGGAGCGAGGAGGTGCACTGAGGAGGTGCACTGAGGAGGTGCAGTGAGGAGGTGCACTGAGGAGGTGCACTGAGGAGGTGCACTGAGGAGGTGCACTGAGGAGGTGGTGCAGCGGGTGGTGTAGTGGTCTGTAAGCTGATCCTCTGTGGAGTCGTGGCTCAGAGTCTCAGATCTGCAGCTTGATACGAAACAAGAGACTCACAGTTTAGTCGGAAACTTTTTACTAAACTTTACAGTCACACGGGGGAGTTTAGAGAGGGGAGAGTTTAGAGAGGGGAGACGGGGGAGTTTAGAGAGGGGAGACGGGGGAGTTTAGAGAGGGGAGAGTTTAGGGGGAGAGACGGGGGAGTTTAGAGAGGGGAGACGGGGGAGTTTAGAGAGGGGAGACGGGGGAGTTTAGAGAGGGGAGACGGGGGAGTTTTAGGAGGGAGTTTAGAGAGGTGTTTAGAGAGGGGGAGTTTAGAGAGGGGACAGGGGAGTTTAGAGAGGTTAGACAGGGGAGTTTGGGCGAGTTTACAGAGGTGAGATGGGTGAGTTTGGAGGTGAGTTTGGGTGAGTTTAGAGAGGTGTGATAGATGAGTTGGGGTGGGTTTAAAGGTGAGTTTGGAGGTGAGTTTGGGTGAGTTTGAAGAGGGCAGATGGGTGAGTTTGAAAGGGGAGATGGGTGAGTTTGGAAGTGAGTTTGGGTGAGATTGGAGGTGAGTTGGGGTGAGTTTAGAGAGGTGCGATGGGTGAGACGGGTGAGTTTAGGGGTGAGATGGGTGAGTTTAGGGGTGAGACGGGTGAGGATGGTCAGGACGTGTCTGATTTGCTCAACAGTGACTTTTTTGACCAGTTTTACTTTTAATATATTTTTACATATTTTAAACTTTCATTAGAACCTTTTTTTTTCACGACACTTTCACAAACTGCTCATAGTAGGACTGGTTTTGACTATAAGATTTCCACTTTTTCTCGTATAATTCACCTTTATTTTCTGACATTTGTTCCTTTTGGTGTTTTTCGTTGATTATTTGTCGTCTCTGAAGCAGCAGCAGCCTCGTTCTGCTCGTGTTCGTTTAATCTCCGTCTGCTGCACATTTTGGACGATCTATTAATAAACTCAACAGTTTGATAATTGAGCCGAGGAAAAACGAGACGTCGGTTCTACTGCGAGACACTGAGCAGGAGCCGTAGTACGAGGAGTATTAGCAGTAGTAGTAGTAGTAGTATTTGTAGTAGTAGTAGTGGTAGAGTTTCATTGATCTGCCTGAAAATCTGCCAAAAAATGTAAATAAATAAACCCAAAATTACTTAATTTAAAAAAAAAAAACTAAAAAAAAACTCAAAAAAACTAAAGAAATTTTGAAAATGAACTTAGAATAACTAAAAAAAAAAAAAAATAAGAAAATAAACCAAAAAAAAAAAAAAAAACCCCAAATAACTCAAAATATCAAAAATAAATAAATAAATAAATAAATTAAAAAATACCCCCCCATGTAGAAGGTTAAAAAAAAACACAAAAAAAACCCTAAAATAAACAAACAAAAAAAGAATAAATAAAAAAAGAACTCAAAGTAACTAAAAAAAAAGAAAAGAAAACTCAAAATAACTAAAAAAAAAAACAAAACAAAACAAAAAATAATAAAAAAAATCAATAAATCATCTCAAGATAACAAAAAATATGAATAAAAAAACCAAAAGTGACTTTAAAAAAAAAAAAAAAAAAAAAAAAAAAAAAAAAAAAACTCAAAATAACTAAAGAAATTTTGAAAATGAACTCAGAATAACTCAAAAAATGAAGAAAAAAAAAATGAACAAAAAAAAAAAAATCATAAATCTAATAATCTGCCAGGCTTTTGCTCAGGTTAAGACTAAAATATGAGAAAAAGCAGCGGCCTGTAGTGGAGATTTATGAACCACGTCTCAGAACTCTCTTTGTGACTGTTGCAAGCTCGGACAAATTGAAAAGTTGTGCGTTTGCTGATGATTTTCTGTGGTAAATCCAAAGATAAAACCGTGGTGCTTGTTCTCTGTGTTTTAATAACCGTCTGTGTGTTTTAAGTGTAGCTTCAGCTCGATTCCCTTCACCTGAATCCGTCTCTGCTCCTTATCTTCTGCTGATAAGGGTTAAAGTTTTCGGGGGAGGGAGTCGTTGCCCTTCATAATCCGCCTCCTGATGAGCCTCCCGTGTTTTATATCCCCTCGCAAACATTCCATAGGCTCACATTTGCACACGCACATCACTTAATCACTGTATTTCTGTTTTTACAAGTCCGCAAAGACGCACTAGCTGTCTGCGAGCCACTTTTTGTTAGCACACTTTTCATGCCAAATGTTTTATTTAGCAGCCTGCTCCAGCGTTAGACCCGCCAACGAAAGCAACGGCGTCCAGAGAAGGAAGAAGACACAAAGAAGTGGAGATAGTGCGGCTCGTACCCGCTGCAAAACCAGGCTAAGAACATTAAGAACCCAGGCATGCTAACCCGCGGCTATTCTGGGCGTCTTTGTGTGGCTTTTGTTCATGAGAATGAGGCAAAATCTGGTAAACAAACGCAACAATGTACTGTACAGATCGGGCACTTTAACCACCTCTTATGCATATTTCCACAGTGCCATATTTTCTCGTTGAGGTAATCTGAAACACATTGTGTAGTTTTCCACTGCAGCTCCAGATACCCCCATGGGCCGCGCTTGTTGTGGCAGCCATTTTCCTGTTTTTACATTGATTTAATTTAAGCTTAGACCAAAAGGAACCGGGTCTGGAAAATAGGATAATCAAGACGGGATGTAATCACAAAGTATTTAAGGTATGACAGGATTCAGGGGTAAATGTTGGGTCTGCTTTGTCTCATAGTTCTGGGGAAAGTTCTCGTTATAATTGGTGCTTTATTAAAGACGTGGGCTAAGTGAGTGAGCGCTAACGCTAAAGAGCGACGTCGGGGAAAGATCTGTCTGTTATTAATGTTCATATGTCGATTTACAGACACAGGCGTGAAATAAAAACCCCAGGATCATGTAGAGGGTTAATACGAACATTTAAGAGCAAAATGAGTCTGACAGCAGCAGGGACAGAGAGAGGGGACAGTTTAAAAAAAAAAAAACTAAAATAAACACGTAAAAATAAATGAATAAATAAAAAAATATATCAAAGGAACTAAAAAAAAAAAAGAAAACTAAAAAAAACCCCAAAAACTTCAAAATAACAATAAATAATCTCAAGATAACAAAAACTGTAAATAAATAAACCCCCCAAAAAAAAAAAAACAAAAAAAACTCAAGAAATTTTAAAGAATGAAAATGAACTGAAAAAAAAAACAAAACAAAAAAAACATAAATAAACTAAAAAAAACACCCAATAAAATAAAATAAAAAATCATAAACTAAAAAAATGAAGAGATAAACAAAACAAATTATAAAAAAATAAAAAATTAAATATATATTAAAAAAACTCAAAATAACAAAAAAAAAATGAAGAAAATAAACAAAAAAATCATGAATAAACTAAAAAAAAAACAAAAAAAAAACAAAATAACAAAAAAAATGAAGAAAATAAACCCAAAACAATCATAAATAAAACAAACTAAAAAACAAAACAAAACTAAAAATTACTTTAAAAAAAACAAAACCCCATGATCACGTAGAGGGTTAATACGAATATTTAAGACCAAAATGACGAGTCTAAACTTGGAGCAAGAGTCGATGGAGCAGGAAGTGCGCCCATGATCACTTCCTGTTTGGAACGCGGCGGTTAGCAGATTGGCTACGTCCATTTTTATGAACAATCTATGGTCTAAACTGCACTAAACTAAATGGAAGATTAACACAAAGACAAAAATATCACCTGGAGCTGCCCACGTACCAACAGCTCCAGAAAAACTGCACGAAGACGAAGCCAAAGCGATTCTCTCCTCTTTGTAAGTGCACTGAATGTCTCATAATCTCACACATAAACACACAAATTATTAATTTTGCCCTTGGCCCGTGGCAGAAAACGCCTGACACTTTAATAAAACACGACAAACCCTGCGTTTAATAAAAGTCACAGTTTTACCCCACAGACCTGCACCGTGCTGTAAACTCCTGCAGTTTGGCTCCTGCTGCAGTTAGTTTTAATACATACCTGACAGAATCCTATATACGCTATAAATATCCTCTCCAGAATTTGGACAGAACATGTCAAATCCAAAGCAGCGTGTCAGAGGAGACTCCAGCCTCAGTGTGAAGCCTGTGGTCAAACAGCAGGTCACAGGACAAGACTCAGAGACGAGGTAACGAGACGAGGACGAGAGCTGCAGCGACCAGCGCCGGGATGGACAAAGACCAGCGCCGTGATGGACACAGAGACCAGCGCCGTGATGGACATGTCAGTGTGGAGGGTGGAGCTGTCGGACGTCCAAAAACTCGGCTCCAACTTGACCGAAAAAGGTCCAGTTCTGGTACCGAAAAGCGTAACTTCGCTCGGTGCCAAACTTTGGTTCTTTGGCTTTAAACGTCCGAGTCAACGAGCCTTAAATCCACTGCTCTGGTTCACAACGGCACAAAAACGAACAGCACAAACCGCACAAATGTTTAACACTGGCCGAGGAGATGTGATGTGTCCACCTGAAACCTTCACGTCTCCAGAGCCTTTACTCTGTCTCGAAGTGTTTAACCTGATCATAAACCCACAGCCACAGTTTGCAGTGTCGGCGTAAAGGTGAAGCCAGAAAATATGAGCCAAACTTCACCAAAAAACTCCTCCTTGTTCCCGGAAAAAGCGTAATTTCCAAATAAATGTGGCGTATAAATGTCCAGAGTGGATCGTGTGGTTCGGTTTGGAGCGTGGTTGATCTTATCTGGGCTCGTTTGGCTGCATCTTCAGAGCACAAACTGGACCAAACTGGACCAAACTCTGCCAAAACCGTCTTTGCTCCTGGTAAAAACGATATTCCCCAGTAAATGTGCGGCACAGTCAGTGTGGAGTGTGTCTGCGTAAAGATACAGCCAAACAAAACGCCGTAAAGTTTGACGTCCAGTGTAAGTCCTCGTAGAGATCGCCTCTGGTTCATTTTCATGGGCATTGAACATGTAAAGCCCAGTTTTTTGTTCTAAAATATGAATTCACATAGTTATAACATAATTCATTAGTATTCTTATAATATTGGTCATTAATTTTCCAAAATCAACATGTCACTTCCAACTTTTCCTCCTCGTTGGGCTTTTCCGAGGCTTAAAAGAGTTTCAGAAAGTCAAAGAACTAGTCAAGAAGATTTTATTAAAAGTACATTTTAAACTCAGCAAAAGTAAAAAAAAAAAAGAAAAACCAAAGGCATGTCGTTGCATATGTGGGTTATTGTTCTTAATATAATGCATTATTTAGCTCACTTTTCTTCTAAGTTGTTAAAAAGTTCCTTATAAAAGCTCCACTATTCCAGCCAAACACACGTCTGTTCCTGCAGCTCTGATTAGCGCCCCCATATGTCCGAGGAGGCCTTTGTGTCGGGTTAATCTCTGAGGAGAGCGGCCATTTTAATTCAATCAAGTGCAAAGAGCCATACGTCTCACTCATCTCTGCACTGATGCAATTACAGGCGGCGGCGGCCATCTTGTCCTGATTATGCGTGTTTACATGGAGGGGAGGTGTTTATTGTGGAAAGTCGGGGCCCCTCCTGCTGCTCGCTCAGCTACTGCAGAACACGGCTGTTGGCAGGCTCGTTTATTACCTTCTCCTGTGTTAAGTTTTGTGTCACTTTAAGCAAAATCAACAAGCGTTTGTCTGTGAAACATATTAACCTAATGGAAGAAGTGCAGGCCAATACTCAACGAACTCGGAGGATTATGGGAATAGTCGAGTTTGGCAGGAAACGTGAACACACCTAATGCAATAAATGGAAAGTCGCTTCACTAAAAATGATTTCTGACTTGATTTGCAGTCGGGTAATTGCTCTGTTTTGTTGAGTACTTTTATAATCAACAGAGTAGCTTCTTGGATGAAGTAAAAACAGCTCCTCAAACCTGATCCAGGTAACTGTGTTTTTGTCAGTACTTCCTCTTTTATTACTTTGTTAGTACGTGCAATACTTCACACGACTATACTTCAATGTTACAGCGATTTTTGGTGAAGGTGGAAGTCCATTTTTTTTTTTTTTTTACAACGTCGCTAAACTTTAGTGGAGTTTTGACGGGAGCATTACAGTCACTCGCTCGTTGTGTTTGCTTATGGAAAACACCATAAAAGTTATTATAATTCTAGTTGTAAACATTTTTACTGCTATATGAATTTCTTGGCGTGTGCGTAATGAAACGTTTGTGCCGGAGTGGGGGGTAAGTAGTGTTTAAGAGATTGCATCCACAATCTGTCTCCCAAATTGCATCAGTCATTTGAAAGGAGCAAATCCAATCATTTGTTTCTCATTCATATTCTTAAGTAGCTCTCCTCTGCCGCTCGCCTTGTTTGTTCCCATTAGCGCAGCATTGTAGTGATAACATTGGCTCACTAATCTCACTGATGGTCACTTTGCCTTCAGACAGCAGCACTCTGTTTTATTGGAGACGCATTACGCTCCCTGTTTTGACCATTGTTTACCCCACAACATGCCACTTATTATCGTCCACGGCAAACGCTCGTGTCTTTGCCAATCTTGTCCGGCTTTTGTCTACTTTCCCCTTTTCCCCGGCCGTTTAGCGCCAGGGTCAGTCTCGTAATTGACAGCCTGCACTAAACAAATCGGCCGCGGTGGTGGAGCGCAACCCCGCCTCCCGCCCTCCGCGCCCCCTCCCCGTCCCCGCCCGCCGCTCTAATCTAACTAATGCACCCGTGTGTGCGCTGGAAACTGGATTAAGCATAGAAAAATTCAATAAAAGTCAATACCTGATCCATGTGACAGAGCTGGCTGCGTGCACATTAGCAGTTTCTCTGCAGCCTCGGTAATTGTATTACACAAGTTGGCCGCTCTAACGATCCGGCCTTACACACACTTACACACGCTTACGCACACTTACACACTTACAGCGCACACTTTTGCTGTTGCCGTTAATCGCTGCCTCCGCTCGACCCCAGAGGCGCTCGCCGACCCACGAGAGAGTCGCCCGTCCTCTCTCCTGACGCGTTTTATCATCTTCTGAATGTTACTTAGTTTTGGTGGGACAGGATCTGCCTAAATCTTTATCAAACTTTTAAAACGGTTAAATCAGTGAAGCCACAGTTTGGAAAAGCATTTAAATAAAGGCTCAAAGATACAGGAGGCAGCGGCGGAGATTTTTAAAACAGAATAACTATGTCTCTATCTACTGTATTTTCTGGAGTATAAAATAAAAGCGTCCACTTATGCAGGTTTTGGCCCTCGTTAACGTCACGGTTGCCAGATAAGTGTTAATGAAATCGCACCTGAGTATGAGTCGCCCTCTGGAACAAACTATGGAAAAAAAAAAAAAAAAAATACTTCCAACCAGGAAGTACTTGGAAAAACATTTAAATAAAGGCACAAAGATACAGGATTTTTGAGATTTTTAAAAGAGAATATCTACGTCCCCCTCTACATATTGTATTTCCTGGAGTATAAGTCGCACCAGCCAAAAAATACATAATAAATAAGGAAAAAACAACATATATTTCACCTATAAATTGCATCTGAGGATAAGTCGCACCCCCGAACAAACTATGAAAAAAGTGACACTTATAGTCCAGAAAATACCTAAAGTTTCATCTAAAATGACAGAAAAACTGACCCGCAGTGATCTTTTTATAAACTTCATTTAACAAAATAAAAGCTTGATCTTTTAACAAAATAAAAGCATCCACTTATGCAGGTTTTGTCCCTCGTTAACGTCACGGTTGCCAGATAAGTTATGGATTTGCTTTTCCATGACCAACCAGGAAGTCCAATTATAAACTTCAAAAACCCTCCAAACTGAGCACGTTCGCTGCGTTTCAGTCAAACCTGCCATTTCCCGTCTCCGTCCGGCTCCGGGGACATATCTGGAGTCCTTTTAGCGTTGGGGTTAGGCGCTCCTTCTAATCAGCGTCGCTCGGGTTTGTCCTGCTGTGTGGCCGTGTTTCTGTTTCGGACTTTTCCACTCGGGGTTTTCTGTCTTTACCGTCGGCAGAACGCAGCGTGATAAAAAAGAGCCTCCCCACTAATCTCCCCCGACCTCTGCCGACCTCTGCCAGGTTACAAAAATATTACTCTTGTTGGGAGTATTTCTCTTCATCATATTAAGGAGATAAAACACGAGGCACCCGGAGCGTTAGTGTCGAGCATATGGTACGAGTCATTGACCTTCTGACCTTCTCGTGTGGAGCTGCGTTTGCCTCTGGAGGAGCTGCTTTTCCTTTTGGCGTCTGAAACAAGTCGGTTCAGAGGAGTGGAGAACTTATTAACTCGTTGGGTGACGTTAGCCATAGCATTAAAACCACAGACTGCAGCGTTCAGCTCCAAATGAAGCTCATCCAGGACATTTTACGAACATTTACGAGTTTTACGAACATTTTAAGACCAAAATGAGACAGTTTTTCAATGGAAAGTGAATTGGAGCCAGAGTTGATGGAGCAGGAAGTGCGCCTGTGCTCACTTCCTGTTTGGAACATGGCGGCAGCAGGTTAGCTGTCCATTTATATAAACAGTTGTCCCTGGTTTATCGTGGAGGTTATGTTCCAAAAATAGCCTGTGAAGTCGTCAGCTTTATTTTTTATAATTATTCTTTTATACCTTACCTTTTTCTCACATTTCTCTCTTTTTTAAACTCTCTCAAAGTTCAAACCTTCATAGATTTTAAAATAAGTCCAGTTTTATAGAACGAAACCACGTTATTTTCCTCCTTCTTTATGTAACAAACCGAAGATTCATTTATTCCGTAATGGCGCCCCCTACAGCTGCGTGACTTCTACCGTCCTTCAGCATGTCCAGAACTTTTTCTGCGATGGTTAGCGTCTTCCTCGACCTTTTGAGTGCGTTTGTCGGTGCAGAACGTTTCATCGACATTGTGGGTTTTGTCGGGGAGAAAACTTGCAAACATACAGCACTTCAGAGTCACACTGATCCAACATTTATGTAAATTTGTGTGACACATTCTGTACTGTACAGGAGACACGGAGGAGACTGATGGACAGAGGTTTCTAACGACCTTTTAGTGACTCTCAAAGTGAAGGTGGCTCTTAATATTCCAAAAAAACTCCAGATTTTCTGTTTTCTGAGGGGTACAAGTGCTTCACACCAGTCGGATTCTAAAAGGAAATGTTCTTTTAGGTAAACTGCTAAACTTTTGTGCTCAGAAAAGACTCGAGGAGCAGAACCAAACAGCTTGATGAACTGTTTTGTTGATTCTCCTGCGTTGCCATGTGAGCAGCCATTCACCCGGCCTCCCTAATGGACACTTCACTTCGAATTCCTCTAGAAGCTCTTTAAATTTTTATCCCTTTTAACAGGATAATTTATAATGATGAAGCTGCTCTTTTCTCCCGCTGCAGCAGGCCATCACAAAGAATCCTGGGAACTATATTTAGCGCCACGCTGTGCACAGTGGCTACAGGCAAAGGGAACATCCAGCGAGATAGATGGTGAAAGATGACCTCTACGTACAGAGCGGCTCACGGCTACTGATGTATGGACCCAGTGTGATGTCCGCGGGACCCTCTGACCTCTGTAATCACGAGCCGTCCCCCTCCCCGCCGCCCAAACTCAAAGTGCGGTACCTGCCAGCTGACACCCCCGGCCCCGAGAGCGTCCGTGTGAGCGCGGGTCCCCGGGGGAGGCCTTCTCGTCGGACGGGTCATCAGATATGCCGACATGTCTTTTTGTCTTTGTGTGTGTGCGTTAGTGGCTCCGGAGGGCGCTTTTATCAGGCTTATCTGAAAGGTCACTCAGTCATTGTCCAAACGCGACACAGAACTTCCCTCTGGTCAGACTCCGGCAGGAAAGACCCACAGAGGAAAATGGGTTAAGGCAGATTAGATTAGCCAAATCAGGAGTCAGAGTAAAGGTTGAGCTTCAGGACCTGGCTCATTTCAAAGTCGCCGAACGTTTAAAGTCGAGCGGATCACGGCGGGTTTGAGGGGTTGGTTCGAATATGTTCTGCACGAGATCGACTTTACGTTAAATATGTTTAAAAAGCTGATTTCCTTTCAGTTTTGAGTCTTTGTGCGTTGTCCGAGTCTGGTTAGTTCCAGGCCGTGGTGGAAGAAGTACTCGTAGGAAGGATAGTAAAAGTAAAACTATTTAAGTACAGAACATTTTTTAAGTGTAAATGTGGTGATACCGATTCAAAAATGAGACTTATTTGGTCGTGAATCCATTTCTTCATTTATTTCTGTTTGCTCAAAGCTGAAAACGAAAGCGTTAGTCAGGTTTAAATAAACAATTATGTCGTTTATCGTGATAAAAAGGCTCGACAATAATCATTTGTGATAATCGCCAAAACAAAGATAATCACCGTTATATCAGCAGAATGTGCAGAAAAAAGTGATTTATCCACAGGAGAGTCGACTGTTGTCCCGGGGGCCCAGAATCGGACTTTCTCCCTGTTAATTTGTATCACAGGGGGCCCATGTGAGGCTTATTGCTCTGGGCCTCCAAATTCAGCTGACGGCCCTGCTCATCCAGAATATTCTGTTAAAGTTATAATTATTTATCTATAACAACTTTAATCATTGTAGAAAAGTGGAAAAGGAGCAGAAAGTTCAGATACTGCTCTCAAATTTATGGAAGTAAAAGTGAAAAGTACACGCTGTAAAATGTACTTAAGTAAAGTATATCTTAAATTCTACTTCAGTTCAGTACTTTACTACCGTGTTTTCTGGAGTATAAGTCGCACCAGCCAAAAAAGTATAATAATGAAGAAAAAGCAAAAAGTATATGGACAAACTATGAAAAAAGTGCGACTTCTAGTCTGGAAAATACTTCGTTTCCTTCGGCCGCTGCTGAAAACATAACGTCGGGGACTCATAACTCGCACGTTTGTCGTACTTTTATTACCGAGCGTTTCAGGAGAACACCAAGAAACGTCAAACCGCGCAGAGGACACAGCATCCGGGACATTATCGCTCCACAAACACAGACTCGTCCCATCGAGCCGCCGCACTTCAGCCGCGTGAACGTTCGCCTCTTCGGGGGGATTAGCGGCGCCGTGAAGGGGTTAACAAACTCGGGAGACGCAGAGACTCACCTCCTGTGTCGTCTGTGCCAAATCTGTGAGCGACACTAATCCCACTGGTTCTGCTGGTTATCCCGTCTCCTCCACCCTCTCCTCCGCCCGCTCACCTCCACCACCAGTTTGTTGTGTCTCCCTGACTTCAGCTGTGATAATCCAATTGGAAGCTTCTTAGTCCGTGTTCATGCTTCTAAACTGGGATGTTTCCACAGGGATCGCACGGGCTTAATTAACCTCATTAAATCTCGCTATTAACGCCGGTTATGTCTTATCCTGACACGGCCGCTTCTAACTTTGCTAATTTGCGCGGTAAAACCTTGATGCGCTCTCTGTCTCGCACACGGGGAGCGGGGTTTGTAATTAAAGCTGCTGCAGAACCCAAAAGGGACACGTAAGGATCCTGTGAACAATATCATATATAAAGACAAACACGTCCGAGCTGCTGCAGATTCAAAGTGACAGCGAGTCCTGGGGAGAATTTTAACAAGAACCGATAGCTTCCTGACGTTAGCTAGCATAACATATCATCCGCGGGTGATGTGTTTGAACCGGGGAGGTATTTCATTCAAATGGGAGCTTTTTGGGGAATAGTAGGTCTTATTTTTCCAGAGTGAACCGTGTAACAGCGTGGCCCCCTGACCCGACTCCGAGTTTACACGTCAACTCCAAATATTGTTCTTTGAGCGTGAGGAGCAGCAGTAAAGCGGGCGGGGGTCCTCAGGGGGGGCCGGGTGGAGTGAAAGAGCCCCACTCACGGCCTGAATCACGGCTTTGATGCTGAGTGGCCTTGACATCAACAATGTGTCCTTTCACAGCGCTCTCCCACCTCAGCCGAGCTTATCGAGAGCAAATACGGCTCCGCTTCCCCTCGTCACTCCCACTTCAGGAGACTTTTGTGCGGCTTTTTACTGTTCATTCACAAAAATATGTCCTTGGGCTGCAGGGAAAGCGAATTATGATGAGATTATGGATGTCGTGACCGTTTTAGAATGACGCTTATTAACAGCACGTCTCTGTTTCTTTAGGGTGAGAGTGTTTTATTTCACAAATCTGCTCAGTTCGATAAAGTTACATTATTATGACACAAACAGAGATGTAATAAACAGATGGGAGCAGGTCTCGGGGGGCTAAGGTTTTCAGTGTGGCTGCTCACTTAAAATGTAATAAAAGTTCATTTAAAAGTTCATTTAAAGCCTTTTAAGAATGGAGCGTACCTCACAGCCCCCCCACCATGTTTGATTGTTTTTTTAAATGTGTTTTAAATGTCGTTAGCCAATGTAGTGACTTTGGATTGGTTATTTTAGTCTTATTTTGAACACTCTTTAGTTGGACGTGCTACGAAAGTGGGGCAAAAATCTTTGGGGGGCCCCCTCAAGCCCCCTTCCTGGCACCGCCCCTGTTGCTAAAGCACTATTCAGCTATATGTACCTTTTTGTGTGCAGGTTTCTGCTTCTAAAACGCTCATTTTTGTTCTGTAGTTCTGATTTTCTGACCTGAATAACCACGTCGTTGTCTCTTAACCTTATAACAACTGACATCCCCAGAAGAGGCGTCGTCCAGAGCGCCACGATCGGACCGGACAGGCCGAACGCAGCCGCTTCAAACTCACAAAAACATCCCACATTCCTCTTATGAAGTAAAACAGTGATGTCTCATATTTAAGACTTTATGCAGCCGCAGCTCCTCCTCGAATTCCTCTGCTGCACGTTCAGGGAATCCCACAACTTTCTGCAAAATGACAGTAGATATTTCCACTTCTCTGCTTATTTTTCTCATCTGAAATGAGAAATGATACGAGTAATAGTCCAGACTGACCAGCTGAGATCCAGATAGTTGCTTTGTCGAGTTGCGTTTTGGTTTAGATCCAACTCTAAACGCTGCTCTGGTGAATAAAACATCGAGATTTAGTCTTTGCTGCACTCATCATTTTGCATTTCCCCAACCGAACCAACAGGGGCCCCGAGATCTTGTTAAGTCTCCTCCAGAAATTACAGAGCAAACACCAGAGGAATGAAAGGATATTGAGCTGAGCACGTGGAGCCGTGGCGGGGCATCAGGCGCAGCCATGAGGGACGCAGGAGACAGCACATTTGTTTTGTGGCCCTTACCCGTTTTTCCCATTTGTTCCCATAAAAAGCCGACTTCTCCTTCGCTAGCTGCGCCTCTCTTTTATCATCCCGGCATCTCCGTGTCACGACGGCGGTGGTTAAAGAGTCCATTAACGAAGTCCGTTCCTGGAGGCTTCGCGCGGTCGTGGTCGAAAGGGAAACGAGCTTTGGTAGAACATTCTTCACTCGCGTCGTCGCTAATCCCGGTGACTACAAAACACGTCCAGCTGTGTGCAAAATAACACAAGAATCCTGCGTTTTTCTACCATTACTCAGTACTTTTCATCAGCTTCACAAACCAGGCCTTATATCAAACATGTGCGAAACAAACGGCGCCGACAAATGATGTTTCCAGATGTGTTTGAGGCCAGTGGGGCACACATGCGCTCAGCTTAATCTCTGTTTACACTGGGAAGCCTGTAATGGAGCTGTTAGCATTAATTAGCATTAGCTCCCTGATAATGTGGCCGCATTACGTCTTCGCTGAGGACGGTGATGTTTATGGGGCCTGGCGTGTGGTGAGGAACTGTCCAAGGCGTGTGGTCACTTAAAGACTCCGCGATGACTTAAGATGAAAATGATTTAAATATAGGTCTACGTTAAATTAAAAGTAACACCGAGATCGATAGAATTATCTGAGACGCACTTTTAATGTTTGTTTATTGAACACGCAACGAGGGATGGGACTTTTTATATAATCTGCAACAAAGATAATCGTCGTTTTATCAGCAGAAAGTGCAGAAAAAAGCGACAAAAGCGTCTGTTGTTCTTGTTTTTAGGGGCCCAGAATTGGACTCTCTTCCTATTAATTAGCATCAGAGGGGGGCCCATGTGAGACGTCTCGCCCCGGGCCCCCAAATTTCAGCTGACGGCCCTGCTCCTCCAGAATATTCTCCGCTCGATCGCAGTTTTTTTCACTGATGATGAAGTACAAGACTAAAACAGCTTTGTAAACATGGAAATTATAATGATTCATAACCAAAAACTTTAATAATTATCGTGATATAATTGTTTAGCCAGGGAAATATGTAACTTAACTAAAAGTACAAGTACAGAGGTAAAAGTATTTAAGTACCTGTTTAAAAATGAGCAAAAAGTAAAAGTATTTCACACAAGTGTTGAATGAAGTGATATAGATTCAACAATGAGACATATTTTAGTCACAGAAACAAAACAAATCTTAATTTTTCTTGTGATTTTTGTGTTTTTTTTTGTTTGGTCTTGAATCTTAAACTTTATTCAGGATGTTTCGTCGAACATGGTAAAAAATAACTCCTCAAATCAGGTGAAAAGTACTTTTTAGTTTTCAGTCCTGTTCAAAAATGTAGTAGAAAGTACAGATACTGCTCTCAGATGTACTGAAGTAAAAGTAAAAAGTACTCACTGTGACATGTACTTAAGTAAAGCAGATATTTTACTAGTTGTTACTTTGATTCAAACTTGGTAAAATGGTAAATTGTCACTTTTCTGCAGCACTTTTCTGCCTCTAGGGGGCGCTCGAGCTGCTACTCGTGGTAAAACGTCGCATCGTCTTATGTCAAACTCGTCTTTTTCCTCGTCGTCTTCTGTCTTCACCCACGTCCAGCCCCGTAACGAGAAGTTTCATAAACCTAAACCCTCCACAAACGTCCAGAACAGTCATTTTGTTTCCAGTCGTCGAAACCGCGGCGAGGGCAGCGGTCACGACACCAACCCCGTCTCCTTTCAAGTTTAACGTCGCAGAATGCTATTTCCTGGAGATGAATGACGCCGTGTGACGAGCTGAAAGTCCAGTCACGGCGCCGGCCCACGTGGACCAACAGGAACCATCCAGACCTTTGTTTTCTCCCTGGTTCAAAGTGCTGTGGTCACGCCGCAGCTGAACGACTCAGATCAGGTGATTACGCTGAAAGGGAGGAAGCTTTTTCAGATCCCGCTATTAATTCTACTTAATTACGATGATGGGTTTGCGTCCCGCCCGACCACATCGTGTTCTGCAGAGCGTGTCCTGTTTTTTTTACAGATAATAAAAGTCTTTCACTGCAGCAGAAAAGTGGTGTTTAGTTACAAAACGTTACGGGTAAAGAATGAAGAAAAACAGCCAGGTTCTCAACATTTTTTGGGTTTTGTTGTTTCAGTGGAATGGAATGTTTCAAGGAAAATGAAAAGTCAAAGGTGAATTTTGAGAATTTTATAAACACGCTGCATTTTCTGCTCTGGAGTTTAAGTCACAGCAGTGAAAAATGCAGAATAATACAGATAAAAACATGTATAAGTTGCATTTTTGGGATAATTTATTATTATTTATAGACATTTTATCTTTATAATAAACACGTGGAAGAACAGGCTGAATGTCGCTAACGTCACACTTTTATATTTATTCAGCTCCATGAAGCACAGACAGAATTGAACCGTTTTATTTTAGGGGTGTTTTTCAGTTCTTTTAAATTAGCGAAATGTCGATATTGTTAAATGTTCAGTGGTTCAGGAGAAGTAAATATGATGCACAAGTCTGTAGATATTTGAATAATTTCACATATAAGTCGCATCCCTGGAGAAACGATGAAAAAAAGTGACTTATCGTCCAGAAAACACAAACTCAAACTCACAGAGGGACAAAATTCAACCAGACCCATGTGCAATACTCAAGTCACTTTACGGAGATGTTACATTAGAGTCTATTTTTAGTCAATTTTTTTAATATTTAAAGCTGTTTATCTATTATCTTGTTTTTTTGCACATGCCACTTTCCTTCTGTTCTTTAACTGTGCGGTGCAATACTGGAATTTCCCCAGTGTGGGACTAATAAAGGCAAATCTGATCTTAAAATTAAAGACTAAGTCAGAGCCAAACTAAATATTTATTGAAACATTTTAACAACTGCTGCATGTTTTTCAGAAGTGGCGAGTTAAATTTGACTGAGGCGACAGGAGCAGATGCTGATAAGTGTGAACAGAAGATCAGAACATCTGCAAAGCATTCTGGGATCTGTAGTATTAGAGGTGCATGTGTTATACTGGGCGGGACAGCTCTCACGGGCCAAATATATTCATATGGAGGACCAAATTTGGCCCGTGGACCTGAGTTTGACATGTCTGAATTGGGTCAGGTCGTTGTTAAAGGTGAAACGTTTGTGTCCTGCAGCTTTGTGTCCAGTTACAGATTTAGATTTTGTTGCTCAGACCTGAAACACCCCCTTGTAGTCTTTTGCAACCTGCTTAAGTCTTATTTTTTGGTATTTTTTAACGTTCCCACTGATCAGTTGGAGAAGCGTCCTGCCCCTGCCCACACGCACCAGGTCAACACCCCACTGCTGTCAGGAAGTGCTCAGTCCCCGTCCATCTGCCCGGCTCCGAGCTTCATATTGCAGTCTGTGTGAGCGCGGCGTTCTTTGATAGTCCGACCTGTTTACAGCTCATGTCCTGGGGGCTGAGCGAGCTCCCATCACCCTCACATGAACCGACGAGTGAGGGAAATATTCAACACAGCTGTGCTCACGGGTCCACGCCACACGCAGCCCCGCCCCTCGCAGCACACGGCTCTCACGTCTGAAGCTGTGTGCATTTATAAAGTGTTTGCTCACACACGCCAAACTAAAGATTTCCCCGATGGCGAGCGATGGTGCGAGAGCGAGCGCGGTGCAGATAAGAGGCTTTTTCGCAGGTAGAATGAAAGCGAACTGCCGGGAACACAGACGCAGCGAGTCAAAGGCAGGAGCGGTTAAACGACGCCGGAGTAAATCCCGATCGTCACTTCTCAGGAGCCGACATCATGAAAAACTCTGTAATCGCCGCGATGAATGTCGGTTATTGTGTTTCCGTCACTCTGGCCGTTTCTCAGTCGTATTCCCAGTCGTACAGCACCGGTTCTGAATGTCTTTCTCTTAAGATTTATGTGTGAAGGGAAGCGGTGTCTCTCTCGTCTCACTCTGTCAACATTTCTCAATAGTCAGCTTTGTTCATGGCACCAATTTAGCGTTTGTGTGTGTCGCCACAACAAGCTGCCAGCGCCAAGTAGCTGAAGGGGCCTGAATAGGGGCCATGTTGGCGCTTGGCGAGAGGCGCTGCATTAGGTTACACTTGTTCCACTGGAGTAATGTGACAAATAGACTTTTTGTTTTAGGACTAGATTAGACAGGGGATTGAGCGTTATAAAGCATACTTTTATTTACTTGCAGGACACGGGTTGTGCATTAAAAGGCGATAACCTGCTAGCGTAACAAACAGGAAGTGATCCCGTGCGCACTTCCTGTTCCATCGGCTCCAATTCTCTGTAACTGCTGCTGTCAGACTCGTCATTTTGGTCTTAAATGTTCATATTAACTCGCTCTACACACTCGCACTCCAGCTTTCAGGGGGCCCTAAGCTGAATGTGTCTCTGGCGCCCCCTCCTGGCTGTTTGTGATTCGCATTTGACACATTCTGACTCTGCTCTCGTCACTTTGACCAGTTGTTTTTGTGTTTTTAAGACCAACATCAGACTGAAAACCTCCAGAATGTCACAAACATATACGGGGGGTCAAGAGTTTTTAATTCTAGACATTTTTTCTTTGTTTCTGGTGGATTTGAATGTGTCCCAGAGGCGACAGTGGACTTACATTTACATTATAAAGGTCCTTACACAGAGCTGCCCTATAAAACTTTATATAAATGTATTGGCTCTTGGGGGCCCTCTGGTGGCGTCGGGCCCCTGAGCAGCTGCTTAATCTGCTTAAAGTCTGAACCGGCCCTGCTCTACATGATCCTGGGGTTTTTATGTCACTATTGTGCAGGACTCAGGGTTGTGCTTAGAAAAGAGTGTTTTAATGTCTGTAGTTCTTGTGTCTGCAGCTCCTGGCACAAATATTCACTAAATGAAGCGCTGAACACATGTAGCAAATGCAAATGCGCTTACTTGTGTGAATATGGATAGACTGGTGAGCGGCAGTGGAAAGTCCTGAGCCAGCAGCAGAGGCAGAGAGCGTGTTGTGAGCATGTTCCTATGGCCCGCTGCGTTCTGGCTTTGGGACGGCCCCCTTTGCGTTCGCATCCTGTACCCCTCTGCCGCAGCGGGCCCTCCTCTCAGCTCGCCATATTTCCTTTGCTTGTCTCCGTCCAAGTTTTTGCCCGGTGTGAGCTCTGGCATCTCGGCCCCTCTCAGCTGAGCTCCACTTCCTCCCTCCGACTCCCCAGCGACGCAGCCTGCTCACCTCCGGGGCAGCTGGCATGCCTGATGCTCCCATTCATCACCCCGAGGGACCGGGCGGGGGCCATTTTGGAAACATTAGGTCCAGTGGTAGATGTAGCTGTTGACGTTTGGAAATTGGTTTTAAAATACGGTTTCTTGACATAATAATGAGGCGTCGTGCTGGTTGAGGTTATTACAGATCATTTTGTTACTTTTACAGTTGCTTCTGGGGGATATTTGAAATGTTACTTAGACCTGGTTTGGTCAGAATGTCTTTTTAGCCAATTAAAACTGAAATGCCAAGTGTTTTGTGGGGTGATACTTAGTGTAATTATTTTGACAAGCCGAGCTCTGCAGGAGCGGTGAAAGAACAGAGGAGCTAACGTCACCGAAGGGAAGTGTAAACACGGCCACGGAGATATATCTGCCCGGACAGTGACTTTGAGAAAATGAATTGTGGAAGTGGGAAGAAAAATGTAGCGTAAGGGAAATAAGCCGAGTTTGGCTGTTTTTTGGAAGGCGAAAGGCAAAAAGTCCCAGGCTGCTGTCGGCTAAAGACAGATGAGTAGCCCTGGGCGAGGGAGGCTGGCGGGAGGCGCGCTCGCTCTGTTCAGGCTGGTGGTTTGAATAGCTGATGACTGAATGACAGAACCCCCTCTCGAGATGGACCATTAACACACACAACACACACATAGTCACACAGGGGCCTATTGAGTGTCCCAGCAGGAGCCGGGACACAGCCTCCGGGACAGAGGCCAGACCAGAGGAGGGTCCAGAGGTGCTCCTGCAGTGTCCAATACAGCCCGGCGTTTAATAGAGTCATGGGAAAAACCAGCCTTCTGTGCGTTTGTGTGTGTGAGAGATTCCCTCGACCTTAACCCGAATCCACAGCTGTTAAACCAGGACCCGGGAACGCGGCACGCCAAAATGACCACGCTGGAGGTTTGAAAGGCAGAATGTAGACCCTGCGGCTTGTGTGAATGAGTCACTGCTGTAGTATTGGGCAAGCGCTGCATTTTGAACAAAGAACAAGTTCCACCATGTTTATCGTGGCATTCGTCATTTTGTACTTTTGAAATCATCGAACCTACATCAAAGAGATAATTGTGAAAAGTGGAGGAATATGAAATGGATGCTAAATGAGTCATCTCCAAATGGAAAATAGATCTCAGAAAAGATTCCATTTCTCGCCATTAGCCTCGACGCTCTGTTATTTCCTCGTCTACCTGAAAAGACCAGTCACCCAATCACAAAGCTCACAACTGTCACTCACTATTATAATAATTCATGGCAATTACGCTCAGGAAGTGACATCGCCCGTCAGGTGTGACAAAAAACTCTTTGAATCCAACTTTTCCCTGACTCCACTCAGCCGTGTCCCTGCTCAAAGGCACAAACGCAGCTGAAAACATGTGTCGGACAAACGTTCCACCTCGAGCTACTCACCTCCGCCTGCTGCTTTTTCTGCTCCTCCGACTCTTGTAATTACCCCGTCAATTAACCTGGAGCTGGAAGACAGTCCTAAACGACAATCTCGCCTCTTTACGGCTCAGACGGAGTTTTCTGCGCTCGGGGGAAGCTCGGATGTGTCGTGCAAAGCTGGAAATATCAGATTCTGTCGATGTTTTTATGGTGGAAAAATGTGTCACATAATCAGGATTTAGACATTTCACGAGGAATTTAAGAGAAACTGTCCAACTATATGTGTTAAAAATACTCTGTTTATATAAATGGACGTCGCTAACCTGCTAGCCGCCGCGTAACAAACAGGAAGTGGTCACGTGCGCACTTCCTGTTCCATCGGCTCTAGTTCATTTTGCATTGAAAAACTGTAACTGCTGCTGTCATTTTGGTCTTAAATGTTCGTATTAACTCGCTCTACACAGGGCCGGCTCCAGCTTTCAGGGGGCCCTAAGCTGAATGTGTCTCTGGCGCCCCCTCCTGGCTGTTTGTGATTCACATTTGACACATTCTGACTCTGCTCTCGTCACTTTGACCAGTTGTTTTTGTGTTTTTTAGACCAACATCAGACTGAAAACATCCAGAATGTCACAAACATATACGGGGGGGTCAAGAGTTTTTAATTCTAGACATTTTTTCTTTGTTTCTGGTGGATTTGAATGTGTTCCAGAGGCGACAGTGGACTTACATTTACATTATAAAGGTCCTTACACAGAGCTGCCCTATAAAACTTGATATAAATGTATTGGCTCTTGGGGGCCCTCTGGTGGCGTCGGGCCCCTGAGCAGCTGCTTAATCTGCTTATAGTCTGAACCGGCCCTGCTCTACATGATCCTGGGGTTTTTATTTCACTTTTGTGTCTGTAAATCGACATATGAACATTAATAACAGACACATCAGGTCCTTCTTTCCCCGAGGTCGCTCCTGTTAGCGTTAGCAACATCCTCGCTCCTGATTGGCTCTTTGGTTGCTATGATACTGGATCTGAAGCTGTGGTGACGTCACACTCACTCAGTCTCTTCTTTATACAGTCTATGGTTCAGACGGTTGTATAAAACGAGGCCTGAGTCGTTTTAGTCGTTTATACACGGTCAGAACTGGACCGTGACACACTCGAGTCTGTCCATTCTTCCATTGTGTGGTGTCGCCTTTCATAACCTCGATGACGCAGAGAAAAAGGAGCAAACTGGACATGTCCTTGGACTGGCTGTGCGATAGAAAATCTCAACAAATGTTTATGTTTTTGTACATAACTATTCAGACTCTGGTGATGATTCGATTTCAAGGACATGGACTGAGTGAGTGTGACGTAACCAGAGAGTTCAGCTCCAAATGAAGCTCATCGAGGCGAGTTATAGAGACCACGAGTATCATAGCAACCAAAGAGCCAATCAGGAGCGAGGATGTTGAAGGTAACGCCTGTTTTTTTGCAAACAAAAAACTCAAAAAATATGAAAAATGAACTTAAATAACAAAAAAAAAAAAATCAAAATAAACAATCAAAATAAGTTAAAAAAAAAAAAAAAAAAAAAAAACAAAAGAAAAATTAAGAAAGAAATGAACTCAAAATAACAAAAAAACTTAAAATAACAAAAAAAAAATCAAAATAACTTTCAAACCTAATTCAAAATAACTTAAAAAATAAACTAAAAATGGCAAAAAATAAAAAAAAAAACTAAAATAAAATAACAAAGAAACAAAAAAAAAAGAAAAGAAACAAACAAAAAAAAATTCAAAATAACTAAAAAAATAAAGAAATTAACTCAATAACAATAAGAATTAAAATAAAAAAATATATACTAAAAATAAAATAAAACAAAAAATAGCAGAAAATAAAAATTAAAATAAGAAATAAACTAAAATAACAAAGAAACAAAAACAACACTAAAAATATCTAAAACAACAAACAAACAAACCAACAAACAAAAAAAAACCCCAAACAACTCAAAATAACTCTAAAGATGAACCCCAGGATCATGTAGAGAGAAAGGGGTCACAGTTTGTCAATAGAAAGTGAACTGGAGCCAGAAGGACGTCCATGATCACTTCCTGTTTGGTTAGTTTTGTCCTTTTATAAAAACAGTCTATGGTCTGAGTGTAAAACTTGGCAAAACTCTGACGTTTATGTTTTACGATTAAATTGACCTTTTCAACATAACGAGATTCGACATCAAAACATTCACTTCATCGACGGAGCTTAATGTGCGGCGACCTTTGACCCTCATTCACTGTACGCAGGTATGCTTTGTGTTAGCCGGGCCACATCTGCACAGGATCAGGAGGCTGCACAAATTACTTCAGTGTGGGCTTCATTGTGCCGGCGAGGAGCAGGGACATTACGCTTTCACATCTCAGAAACCTCGGCACGATGACAGGCGGACTACTCCCTGTGCAGTTCTGCTCAAACCTCTACGACGGCGACAAGCATCCTATTGAAAAACGAGAAAATAGTGTGACAGGGAATCAGAAGCCGTCTTATTCCTGTTTGAAACGAGGTGAGACTTGGGGAGTTCTGGATGACGAACGCCGTGTTGTGTCCACCTGTCTCACAAAAGAGTCTCTCCAAAGATTTCTTCTTCTACAAAAGTTGTTCACGCTTTTGAAAATAGAGTTTTAAAAATCACACGTGTGGTCAGCGAGGCGCCTCGTCGATACGCAAAGACGGGATTGGCAGAGATGTCTTCGCTAACACACTCGTTATTCTGTATCAACTCATTGGATCGAGCTGTCAAAACATGTTTGTTTACCAGCAGGCCACAGCTGACAGATGTGAGAGGCATTTAATAAGGGATTTAGCAGTCAAAGTGCAGTCAAAGTGCAGTCAAAGTGCTCCTCCCGGCGTACGGCGAGCGCACAAAGAGCCACGAGCCGCCGCTAACCTCGCCGTTATTGTTTTTGTGTTTGAGTGTCTCACTAGAAAAACGAGGTCGTCCGGGAGTGACTGACCGCTCTGTTCCATCAGAACGACCGGGTGCTTTTAGTGTCTGAAACGTTGCCCCCTTCAGGCTCACATGTGCGTCACAGTCGGGAGAGAGCTGGAGTGACCTGCGCTTCACCCCGACGCTCCGCCGGGGAACACTTTTGGAGCCATTTCCAAGTCAAGAGCTTAAACTTCAGCTAAAATCTCTTAGTGTTGTCAAAGTTTGATGAGTTAGCGTGTTTTACTCTGGGGAGGCGTGGAGGGGGCCTCTCCCTGCAGCTATGGGCGTGAGGCGGGACAAACGCCACATTATTCAAACCGACGAAGCCTGTGTTTTTGGACTAAATGAGCCCAGAAGGATTCCACTTAGCGAGGCAGTAAGTGGCGCACCTTCAGAAGCGCACATGCTAATCACCCCGCCAGAAATTTCACAACATTCCTCATCATTATTTCTTGTTTCTCATTTAACAAGAGGAAATCATCCAGTAAAACTAGACTTTAACTGTAAAAATGTCTCCGTAAAGTGTTTGAATCTCAAATATATCACATAATAATCATTCGTGGGGCTTTTTATGTGATCGTGATAATCGGCAGAATTTGCAGAAAAAAACGATTTATCCAGAGGGGAGTCGACGGGGGGACAAAGGAGTCTGTTTTCCAGGTCTTAGGGGCCCGAAATTGGACTCTTTTTCTATTAATTTGTTTTACGGGGGGCCCATGTGAGGCTTAGTGTCCCGGGCCTCCAAATTTCAGCTGACGGCTCTGCTCATTCATGATATTCTGTTAAAATTCAAATTATTCATATCTGTAACGACATTTTTAATCATTATGGTGATATCATTGTTCATCGTCACACATTTTCAGTTTCGTCCCAGGTCAAAGAAGAACAATAAAACGGTAAAACCCTGCGGAGGTTTAAATGCCAGGGAGAAGATGCAGCTTCTTTGTTTCTTTATCCATACATATCTCAGCTCCAGAAGTGATGCACTCTGGGAGTTAGGGCTGGTAATTGGAATTCTAACACTTCTGAAATGAAGTGCTGACACCTCGGCCCCTGACCCTGCATAACAACGCTCCCGGCTCACACTCCGGCGCCCACAAGCACCTTCTGCTAGACAAACAAGAGAAGAAGAACTAATGTGTCCATCAAACGCCGCGTCCGCTCATCTCTCCTGTCGACGCGCCTCCAGCTCCACTTCACTGAGCGCTCAATCTCCGAGAACGACTCGCGCCCGTCTCTCCGAAGCTCGGACAAACGGGAATGCGCGTGTCAATATGTGCGGCAGAGGCATTCGACCGGAAACCGATCAACAACGCCGGTGCATTAGCATCTCCGCATCGCTCCAGTGTGTCGCTCCACGCCAGGCCCCGCTCGTTCACGGTTAGCTTTCCCCGCGACTCAGATGTTTAATTTTTCAGGAGGCGTGTTAGCTTCACCTCTGCCTGACCTCGACGATGATGTCAGTCCGCTCGGCTCCGCCCCCGTTTCCCCCTCGTTCTCTCTGGCCACCGCCGAAGTCGTCCTCGTGATGAACATCGAGATAAGACCAGGAGCTAATTATAGACGAGGCCTGAACGGATTGAGTGTGTTTCATGAGGCTCGTCCCTACAGGGCAGAGAGTGTTTGGTCCAGACAACACTGCACTTGTTAGATCCGGCCTCTAGGGAGGTTTTTACTGTATTAAACGGATCGCGAGTGTTTTTTTATTTGGCTCAGACCCGCTCGCTTACATCATCATAATCTATTTGAAGCTATGCAAGGGCTTGGCAATCCGACCAGCTTGAATCGAACTGGTCAGGCAGAAATATTTCAGGATAATCCAAACAAAAGGTGCTGCAACAGATGGTAAGTGTAAAAAAAATAAAAAACACGATCGGAAGGTTCAGGAGGTGCTCGGGCTCGTGCAGCAAAGGACGCTGGGATTCTGTCAACGGGACAAATGTATTTAGAGCGAATATGTCTCTGCTCATCGCCCAGCACGTCCTTCAGCTCTGACTCCGCTCCTGTAACCACGGAAACGGGACGACGGTGAGATTTAGGGTCATGATTATAAAGACCAATATCACAATAATTATTACAGTTACTCACGGTTTAAAATGTTCTGGTTATGAATAATTATGCTTTTAACATGGGATTTATTCATATTAGTGAAAATAACTAGATCCAGTGGAGAATATTCTGGATGAGCAGGGCCGTCAGCTGGAATTCGGGGGCCCGGGGTAAGACATCTCACAGGGGCCCCTCTGATACAAATGAATAAGAAAAGAGACCAATTCTGGGCCCTAAACCCCGGGATAAGTCGCTTTTTTCTGCACATTCTGCTGATTATCTTTGTCCACGATCATCACGATTATAAAAAATGTCCCACGAAGGATAATTGTCGACCCTTTTTATCAAAATTAACGATATTATTGATTATTGTCCATCTGTACAAGTCACCACAGCCGACCTGGGACGAGAGATGAGTTAGATTTGGCGTCTATGATTATATTTTATGATTATAGTGCTGGACTTTGTTATTAGCGCCAACAACAAGGCATTTGTGAGTTTATATTATACTTTACAGAACTTTTGATTTATTTTTCTCAGATATTTTGTGTTTTTCATAAAGATTGAGCTGAACTGGACAATGAGCTAAAAGAAATCACCAGGGAGACGTTGTTTTTTGGACGTTCTGGCGTCGCACAAACACGTCTTTTCTGTTTAAATGTACATTATTCATATGAGCTCGGGCTGGTTTCGTGGCTCTGTTCCAAACATCTTCATCGTGGCGTCGTCATGTCAGACCGGGTCAGCGCTGAAGAGGAGAGTGAGGAGAATACTACATGCAGACCCCCTCCTCCTCTTCCTCTTCCTCCATTTAACCCTGCCACCGAGGCTAGTGCAATATTAATGGCCCTAAACGCAGATGAGGTGAAAATGTGTCTCAAGGAGCAGCTCCCAGAAGGCCGAGCGTGCACGGGGTTACGAGCACACACACCGCAGCGCTCACACTCTGCCGGACTCTTCATCACGCTCTGGAACGTTAGATCTGTGGAGTTTAGAGCAGTTGTTCATGTGTCCAGCCCTGGGCCCGCTGAGTGTTTAAACAGACTCTCCGCTCGAAACCCGAGGAGGCTTAAAGAGATTTAGGGATCAAGGTGTGTTTATGCGAAACTCTAAACCGGAGCAAACGTGGCCTATTGCGCTACAGTCGCCCGGAATACTGCCGGAAAACTGGCTCGTGCGTCCGGAATGTTGATCCGAGGGAGAGGGAACGAGCGGCAGGTGAGAGGTAAAGGCCCAGGGCAGGAAATCCATTTAGTCATGTGTTCGCTGAATAATGGACGACGAGCCGTGTCCATGTGCGGAAAAGACAATGGAGGCACGTTTAAAATGATAATTATGTGACGACGTTAATGTTCTTTTGGGTTTGTTATAGAAGCAGCTACTTGTTCTTAACTCAAAATCAACTGAAAACGTGCTGTGGTTTCTCTCGATATCGGCCTCGCTCTGCCAATAACGCACCGACTGTACAGAAATCCATATTTAATTCTACACATTCGTCATTTGACTGTGGAGTTCAGGTCTTTTCTTAAGCTGCGACTTGAAACAAAACCTGGGAGAATAAGCACTTCACTCACGGCTGTTTCAAACTGTAAAAACACTGCTGAAAGTGGAATAAATGCATGTGACCCGGTGATTTATAGATCCATATATCTGTGCGCAGGAAGCCGGGCTGAAATGTCCTCAAATTAAATGGAAAGAAAACCACAGTCTGACTCACGACCTTTGTGGAGCTGCTCTACAGGGAGCCGAGTAAAACAGTTGTGGGAGAGCGGCCCAAAGCGGCCCAAAGACCCCCACCGCCTCCCTCCGCCTCCTCCCAAACCGCCGAGCTTTACCTCAGCCCGTCCACAGCTCATGAGTAACACTCCCACACTGTTTATAAAGCTGGACCGAGCCGCCACTAACGGCCCATTCAAACACAGTCCACTAAAATACAGAACAATTCCCGCTAAAGCACGGCCCGCTAAAACAGGGTCACGCTAAAACACAAAACACGGCCCACTAAAACTAAAACACAACCCCCAAAACACAAAACACGACCCACTAAAGCTAAAACTCGGCCCGCTAAAACTAAAACACGACACGATAAAACCCCTAAAGCATGGCTCGCTAAAGCACGGCCCGCTAAAAGCATGGCCCGCTAAAACAGGGTCTGCTAAAACACAAAACATGGCCCACTAAAACTAAAACACAACCCGCTAAAACCCGCTAAAGCTAAAACACAACCTAAAACACAAAAAAACCGGCCCACCACTTAAACGTGGCCCACTAAAAGCCTTTCTCCAGCACTAATTCAGCTGTTTCAGTAAAAGTCGTCGTCCTGCAGATCTGAGGCTCGATGGCGGCTGGTTTGGGCCGTCTCGTGGGTCAGATAGCGGCTGGTTTGGGCCGTCTCCTGGGTCAGATGGCGGCTGGTTTGGCCCCTCCCACGTGGTCCGATGTGGGAGGAGTCTCTTCATTTTAAGACCATCAGTTTGTCTGAAACGCTGCAGTAACTTTCACCGTAATAACTCTGTCCCATCATCCTTAGTTTGACTCAAAAAATCTGATTTGCTTCACACATTTTAAGGTGATTTGTGTTTTCACCTGCCCCCTGTCCCCGCCCACTGCTCTGTACTTTATCATTCAAATCATCTGACCCCAGGATATTAAATAAATCACATTTTTCAACAATAAAATCAAGTAAAGATCAGAAAAGTGCTCTCCACGCTCGATGTGACGTCATGTTTTTTAGACAGATTTAAAATGCACAAATATTCAAGTTTATGTCATAATCTGACCCTAAACACGTAGAAAACGGCGTCGTATTTGTGCCGTCTGTGAATAGTTTGTGTGTCTCCTAAAAGCATCTTGTTTCGCAGCCTTGTCTTTGTAGAAATCCTCATCCCAAAAGTCCTTGTTGGTCCCGGTGAGGCAGACGGAGAACACGACTGTCCTTGGCCGGCTTTTAGCAACTGTTCCCTCTCATGTTTTATTGGCTCTGCAGCTCTAAAAAGTAGCACACGGGTCTCGCGGGGCTAACACATTTGAACTCCTGACACTCTGAAGTGTTAAAGCAGACCCACGCCGGAGAATGAGAGGAGAACAGAGGCTGCGATGGGTGTGGCTCCGAGTCTAAGTCAATGTACAAGATGAGGTCAGCTCCTTCGGTTGGCGACTTTACATACCACTTTCCCCGGCGCCAAAACCACTGCAATCCACAAATACAGCGCTGCGTCGCTCTCGTGAGATCGCATAGTGCTGCTTCTTTTAAGCGCTGCCCCGTGACTGACCCCTCTCCACTGCACACGCCTCTCAGAACACGCACACGCTCTCCAGAGACCCCGCCCCCTCCGCGTGTGGCCGCCGCAGAAAAAGGCTAATATTGGCTGTTAATATTTGATGTGCAGCAGGTGTGTGTTTTTCATTTGGATGTTCAAGTGTCTGGATTTGAAGGTGTGACGACGGTTTGGACTCGTGCGGATAATTACAGTTTTTAGTCCCAAACTGTAACAGCGGTGCGTCTGAACGGGCATCTGGTGTAAATGTGCACATGTTTTATCACTGTTAAAGACACTAGTACCACCACGGTTCATATTCATTCATATTTTTGTAACGTATTGTTTTTTTTGCAGTTTTCTGATGGGACCATGTGACTGAATTAGTACAAATCAGTGTCTGGAACTAAAAACATGATGTTTTAAGAAAAAAAACCTCTTGAAATGATTTTTTTGTTACATTTTATTCTTAAATGTTCATATTAACAGCTCTACATGATCCTGGGGTTCATTTTTTTAGTTTTTTTCAATTTTTTTTTTTTTTTTACTTTTTTTTGTGAGTTTTTTATTTTTATTTTTTTTTTTTTAATTTATTTATTTTTATGTTATTTTGGGGTTGTGTTTTTTAGTTACTTTTAATTTTTTTCTCTTTTTCTTTTCTTAGTTATTTTTGAGTTTATTTTGAGTTGGTTTTTTTTTGTTTTTTTGTTTTTTTTTTTAATTGGAAGTTATTTTGTTATTTTTAGGGTGTTTTTTAGTTATTTAGAATTTTTTTTTTCTTATTTTTGTTATTTTTGAGTTTATTTTTTTTATTTGTTTTTTTACTTTTTTTCTTATTTTTCTCAGTTATTTTTTTTTTTTTTTTGAGGGTTTTTTTTTAGTTCTTTTTTTTGTTTTTTGTCTTTTTTTTTTTAAGTTATTTTCAGTTTATTTTGCGTTTATTTATTTTTTTATTACATTTATTTTTTGTCTTTTGCAATTCAGTGTCCCCTCTCTAGCAACAGCTTTGATTGACAGCGTTGCTAAGGAGCGTTACCTTTTTTCTCAGCCTCGCTCTGATTGGCTCTTTGGTTGCTATGATTCTTGCCGTCTGTCGTAACGTCTGAGGGATCAAAGATACAGACTCGGAGTAAAAGGTTTAAAAGAGTTTATTTCCATCGAGAGGCCGAGGTGAAAGGTCCAGGAAACGGGATCTGGCGAAAAACGAGACAAACAAACCACCGCATTTCCTGGACTATAAGTCGCACTTTTTCTTGTTTTCATAGTTTGGCCGAGGGTGCGACTTATGCTCAGAGACAGTGACTTAAATGTGGAATATAAATCACATCCACATCTTCGTTATGGTCACACTAACAACCTGACAACCGTTTTTTTGTTCATTATTATGCATTTTTTGACTTATAGTCCAGAAAATACGACCTGAACCAAGCGGAACTGTACCACGACGATACGCTGGACGATACGCAGACGATCTTCTAGCGTCGTAGCTTGGTTGCTGATCGGCTGCAGGTTTATCGTGGGGGGGGCCAGAAACTCCACAGACGCAGACACAGAAGAAAAGGGGGGAAGACGGCACAGAAAACACGGAAAAAATCCAAATCCGAATATGAAACTCGGCTCCAAATCGTCGTCCACGTCTTTACCTTTGCACAGTTTACTCTGCTAACCTTATTGAACCTGGCAAAACTATCATCGTTCAAAGAGAAACAAATTGTCGGCCTAAGTAAAGCATTTACGCCATTGATTGGTTTGATCGAGTTTGCTGCGTAACCTTACTCCAGACTATATCTCTCGAAGTGCAGCCTTTACATTCAGCGTCGGAGTTTCTGAGGTCGTTATTGCACGGAATTACAGTTTCTCTTTCTCCTTTCTGTTTGAATTCTTTTTACCAGCCTCCTTTGTCTGTGTGTTTTCATGAAAAGTTGTCAAAAAACCCCACAGATTGTTGTTTTTTCCGTCGACACATCCCTGCAGACGTGGTATTTGATGTCACTGTTTGTTGCGCGAGGGAAAGGCGGCGCTCGCTCTAGCCCAAATAATTGGCAGAGGATTCTCAGCAGGGGAAAGTAAACTGAAAGTGACACCGGGGTGGAACTCGCAGTGTGATGCCTACTTACACTCACCAGAATACTGTACCGAGGTTCCTCAAAAGCCCAGAGTGCACTAGGCCGAGTCCGCCCCTTTAGCCCATTAATCTTTTATATCAACAGCCTAAACATGAGCTGAGCCGAAGTGACGTGGAGCCGGTGTTGAGTACGAGAGGGGCCTGCTGAGGTTAAGTGCTTTGGTGTCGGAGGCTCGGGGGAGGCAGGGAGCGAGGGAGTGGGAGGAGGGGCTTGGAGAAGAGACTCTTGTCAGGGACCGTGCACAAATTCATTAATCTTACAAAAGAAAAGATGATTCGTACCAGATTTAGACACTGTTCGACACTGCTCCAGGTGTGAGATGGTCTGAGGAACATGGAAGTGTTTGGACTCGTGCGGATAATTACAGTTTTTAGTCCCAAACTTGAACAGCGGTGCGTCTGAACGGGCATCTGGTGTAAATGTGCACATGTTTTATCACTGTTAAAGACACTAGTACCACCACGGTTCATATTCATTCATATTTGTGTAACCTGTTGTTGTTTTTGCAGTTTTCTGATTGGACCATGTGACAGAATTAGTACAAATCAGTTTCTGGAAGTAAAAACATGTTTTAGGAAAAATAACCTCTTGAAATGATTTTTTTTTTTTTTGGTCCATTTTGGTCTTAAATGTTCGTATTAACAGCTCTACATGATCGTGGGGTTAATTTTTATTTTGAGTTTAGTTTTTTTTTTTGTTTTTTTTTAATTGCAAGTTTTATTTATTTATTTTTTTTTTTACATTTTTTTATTATTTAGATTTTTTTTGTTATTTTGATTTTTTTTTTTGTTATTGTAAGTTTTATTTATTTATTAAATTTTTTTATTATTTAGATTTTTTTTTTTTTATTTTGAGTTTATTTTTTCCTTCTTTTTCTTTTTTTTTGTTATTTTGAGTTTATTTTGAGGTTTTTTGTTGTTTTTTTTTTTGTTTTTTTGTTTTTTTTTTTTTTTTGACATGTTTTTGTTATTTTGAATTTTTTTTAAGTTATTTTGAGGGTGTTTTTTTTTTTTTATTTTTTTTTTTAAATTTTTTCTTTTTTTTTTTATTTTATTTTGAGTTTATTTATTTATTTATTTTTTACATTTATGTTTCGTCTTTTGCAAAACTGTCTCTCTCTGTCCCCTGCTGCAGACTCAGTTTGGTCTTAAATGTTCGTATTAACCCTCTACATGATCCTGGGGTTTTTATTTCACGTCTGTGTCTGTAAATCAACATATGAACATTAAAAACAGGCAAATCCGGTGTTTTCTTTCCACGTTTGGTCCCTGAGCAGGTGAACACGCATTAAAAATACACTTTTCATTAGAATTACATTATAAAACTAACAGTTCTTCATTATTATCAGCAGGAAAATACATTAAACTGTCTCTATGTCCAATTTATGATGTTTCCTGCAGCTCAGACACATTTAAACAATCATTATGTGCAGGTTTTTTGATTATTATTCAAATCTACAGACAATTTCTGAGTGAGTTTACGAAGCCAAAACCTTTTATCTAGGTTCATGTCACTAACGTCTCCTTCGTCTGGAAACGTTAAATCCACCTGACACGAGCGCAGAGGGCGGGAAAAAGCTGCGTTTAAGAGAAAATCTGTGAAGCACGATTTGGAAATTTGACCAAAATAACATATCATCACAGGAGTGAGATCACCGTGCTGCTCAGACTTAAAATATGTGATTATTAGAACGATCTTTGAGACACTTCTCTGGGACCCGCTGCGCTCGAGTCCAGGTTCACTCAGTGGGGAAAGGTTGAAGTTTGTAAAAATACGAGAAAGATTGAAGGTTTCGACGCAGCATTTTGACGTCCGCAGCTAAACAAAATGATACTTGGACTCGTTTCGTCGCTTGTTTATGCAAACGTGAAGTGGAAAAGCGAGTGGAGGAAGCAGAACGATCGCTGACCGCCGACTGATCGCTCCACGGGACGGCGGCGGGGGGTTGACGCACTCACGCCCTTTGACCTCGTGCTGGATGCGCTCGCTGACAGACAGGTAGTTGCGTCCACAGGTGGCGAGCCGAAAAGAACCTCCTAATCCCGACAGATTCAGCTCGTCTTTGTAATCCAAAAGCGCTCGTACATATTCAAACTCCGCACTCTGGAGGTTTGGATTTCTGGGTTACGGCGGCGACTTCACGGGGAGCCTCGGCGTTTTTTTCAAAGCATCCGAAGATTGTAAATTTGACAAGAGGCGTACAGATACTCTAACTACCTCTTCTATCGCAGGACGCCCGCTGTGACGGGAGCTAGCGCGTTACTGTATGTGCGTGTTAGCGTATTGAAAGTGTGCGCGCCTCCCCCTGATCACCACATCAAACAATAATGAGAAGAAAAGTCAACACCGTTCTCCGCCACGGCCCATTACCAACAGCAAAAACCATAATCATATTCATTTTCAAGCAGCTTTATTTAATAACGTGGAAGAGACAGGCCTCGTACCTCCATTAGCATAATGCTATTTAACTTTAATCTTGGTCATTAAAAAGACTGATACACAATCCCCAGGCACTTGACTCGTAGGGATTAGACGGAGAAAATAGAAGCACTTATAATGGGACTTATGGCGTCGTCTCCGGCCTCGTTTCTCAAGTCCGTGAGATTCGCCGGAGTTTTGTCGAGTGTCGATGCCGCCAGCCGTGACTTTAGAGGTGAGGTTTCGATTTGGCGCTCGCTGGATGTAAACAGCTCATTAGGCGGAGAGCGTGGGAGAGCGAGGAAGAGCGTGGAAGAGCGAGGAAGGGCGTGGAAGAGCGTGGAAGAGCGTGGAAGGGTGGAGGAGCGTGGAAGAGCGTGGAAGAGCAAGGAAGAGCGTGGAAGAGCGAGCAAGGAAGAGCGTGGAAGAGCGTGGAGGAGCGTGGAAGAGCGTGGAAGAGCGTGGAAGAGCGTGGAAGAGCGAGGAAGAGCCTAGGAGAGCGTGGAAGGGCGTGGAGGAGCGAGGAAGAGCGTGGAGGAGCGTGGAAGGGCGTGGAAGAGAGTGGAAGGGCGTGGAAGGACGTAGAGGAGCGTGGGAGGGCGAGGAAGGGCGTAGAGGAGCGTGGGAGAGCGTGGAGGCCTCCTTACTGGCAGGGACGGCGGGGGTCCCGTGGACGGCGGGGGTCCCGGGGATGTCAGAGAACACGCTATGATCACACAAGGAGCTGCTCTACTTAAAGAGCCGCTCGTTTGGCTTCGTGGAGACGCGTCACTGTGTTTACTCCAAAAGCGTTTGTCTTCTCGGTGTAAATGAAACTGCGCCTGGAGGAAGAGCGACTGTAAAAGACGTTTAGTCTTAAATAAATATGTGCGATTCATTTCTGGTTTAATTTTCTTGACCCAGTTCGGGCTCGTTTTAAGGGGCTGCGCCTGAATTTTTCATGCAGTTTGTCGTTTTGCAAAAGCTTCGGGTCAAAATGAGACGGCTGTGTGCAGAAGTATCGCTCGTGTGCAGCTCAATTTCATTTTAATTTGTCTTTGTGTTAAAATACAATGTAAGAAATACTCTTAAAACGCTCTTAAAACTATAATTTGCAGTTTCTTTGTTTGGTTTCAGTCCTTTTAGTTCCATTTTCCAACAAAAACACACCAGGATTCGTCCAAACCTTCAAATTTAGCTTCAATCTGCCAGTTTTGAAAGTTCTTCCTCATTTTTTTGCGTTAAAAAGAGCCCCGCACATCCACACACCTCACCCCCAGATCCAACACAATTAACAAACTGCTCACGTTTTATCTCACAGCACCTGCTCAGTGAACCCGGCCTCAACTCCCATTGTTCCTCGTCTTCCTCCCTCTCCAGCCGTCCTGCCTCCTCTTCCTCTTCCTCCTCCTCCTCCTCCTCCTCCTCTTCCTCTTCCTCCTCTTCCTCCTCTTCACATTCCGTCTCTTAATCAATAACCTGCCTGGGCTTTTCCTCAGAGCTCTTCATTTCCTCCTGCTCTTCTTCCTCCTCTTCCTCCTGCTCTGGGTGTCTTTTTTGCATCTCTTCTTCCCCTCTTCTTCCTCTCTTTTCCCCCTCCTCTGCTCCTCTTCTTCCCTCTTTTGCATCTCTTCTTCCCCTCTTTTCCCCCTCCTCTGCTCCTCTCTTCTTCCCTCTTTTGCTCTCTTCTTCCCCTCTTTTTGCCCCTCCTCTGCTCCTCTTCTTCCCTCTTTTGCATCTCTTCTTCCCTCTTCTTCCTCTCTTTTCCCCCTCCTCTCCTCCTCTTCTTCTCTCTTTCTCCTCTTCTGGTTCTGTTCGTTCCTTCTCTCCGTCCTCAGCTTCATGATAAATTCTTCTCGTTAGTTTCACTAAACAGTTTAAGTTTAAACTCTTAATTAGTGAAAGTCAGATTGAATCTCGATGATGGTTTTTACAGAATCTCGATGTTTTTCAGATTTTATTTGTGCCTTTTTGTCTCGATGGTTTTCAGACGTTACTTTTGTGTCTTTTCGAGGTCGTTTTTATTAAATATTCTGTAATAATCAGACTGAACTTTTCCTGTTTTACATCAAGAAGGATTAACACAATTATTTCTATTTACTAAATACGAGACAAGGATTTATTTTTTTTTAAAAATTAAATTATTAATATTATATAAATGTAAATAAGCGTCTCTAAACATGAGAGAAGTTCAGTGTCATTAATGTTTATTTAAGGCTGTGAGTTTGGAATAAAGATTCTTCAAAACCTAAACGCACTTAGCAAAGAAAAAAAAAAAAAAAAAAAAAAAAACTAAAAATAAATAAAATAATTATTAAAAATAAATAAAATAAATAAAAAACTTTAAATAACTAAAAAAAATAAATAATAATAATTAAAAAAAAACTAACCCCCCCTCAAAATAACAAAAAAAAGATCACAAAATAACAAAAAATACAAATCAAAATAACTCAAAAAAATTGAAAAAAAACCCCAAACCCAAATAAACTCAAAATAACAAAAAATAAAAAATAAAATAAATAAAAAAAAAACTCAAAAGAATGAACCCCAGGATCATGCAGAGGGTTAATACTTACATTTAAGACCAAAATTAGCTACTGCGTTAGCTAGCAGGTTAGCTACGCTCGTTCATATCCAGTCCATGGTTACATCACTGTCGTAAAAAGGCTTTTTATTATAGATCATCTCGTATTTATCTCCAGGAACAAATCCATAACACTTTACATGATCTTACCCAAAGTTAAAGTCTTGATTTTGTCCACGGTCACGTTAAAGAACAGTGTGTAACCTTTCAAAACCAGCTCCGTCCAAATGACTTTCACCTTAAATGTCTTGATGTGGTGCTTTGTGATTTATGGGCTGGACTTTTTAGCGTTTAGCCGACTAAAAGCACTCTTCGGAGTAACACGGGCTCTCGCCGTGCAGAGGAGGAGGAAATCCATTTTTATTTTTGCTCTGATCGATGATTAGTGCTCTCAGCTCGCGGGAAGAGTTGCCATTGGTGACGTATTGATTGGAAGTCATAGTTCATGTATGCTAATGAGTCCCCTGATCCGTGGAAGAGCTTTAAAAAGTGTGTTTTACAGTGATGATGTCGATATGGCTAACTACGCACGCCAAAGAGGAGCCGCTTACACCCGACCAGGGACGGATCTTCTGTCGGGTTATGTTTCTCCGTTGGACAGTTTTATCTCTGCTAAGAAGGTCACTCAGTTTGTTTTTTTTTTTTTTTTTATTGGCATTTGTTGGTTTGTTTTTCGTCTGGTAATAAGACGGTGCACGTTTCACTTTAGGACGGTCGGTTTTGGGTTAAGTTGTAGTAGTTCCCACAGTCGTCCAGGTCTGATCTCCAGATGGGACAGTGAACAGTAACATCGATTAGCGTGAAACAACGGTCGACAATCGTTTGTGGGACATTTTCTATAATCGTGATAATCGCCAACAAAGATAATCGTGGTTATATCAGCAGAATGTGCAGAACTTATCCCTGGGTTTAGGGCCAGAATTGGACTCTCTTTCTATTAATCTGTGTTAGGGGGGCCCATGTGAGGCTTGTTGCCCTGAGCCTCCAAATTTCAGTTGACGGCCCTGTTCATCCAGAATATTCTCTGTTAAACATGATAATTATTCATATCCATAACAACTTAAACTATTATCGTGATATAATTCTTACACAATTATTTTGAGCCTGATAATCGTCACAAAATTTCAATCTTGTCTCAGGTTTAGACTCATCCAGAGAAAAAGAAACATTCAGATCTGTCTCTGGACAAAAAGTTTTAGGAGAGAAGACACTGAGTCAAAGGTAGCATAATGCTAACAGTTAGCATAATGCTAACTGTTAGCATTATGCTAAGTAGTCTTGGCTTACTCCCCGTTTAGTCCTGGTTTAGTCCTGGTTCAGTCCTGCTTTAGTCCCGGTTTAGACTCGGTTTAGTCCTGCTTTAGACCTGGTTTAGACCTGGTTTAGTCCTGTTTTATTTCTGGTTTAGTCCTGGTTTAGTCCTGCTTTAGTCCTGCTTTAGTCCAGGTTTAGTCCAGGTTTAGTCCTGGTTCAGTCCTGGTTTAGTCCTGTTTTATTTCTGGTTTAGTCCTGGTTTAGTCCTGCTTTAGTCCTGGTTTAGTCCTGTTTTAGTCCTGGTTTAGTCCTGTTTTAGTCCTGCTTTAGTCCTGGTTTAGTCCTGCTTTAGTCCTGGTTTAGTTCTGGTTTAGTCCTGGTTTAGTCCTGGTTTAGTCCTGGTTTAGTCCTGGTTTAGTCCTGTTTTATTTCTGGTTTAGTCCTGGTTTAGTCCTGCTTTAGTCCTGCTTTAGTCCTGGTTTAGTCCATGTTCAGTCCTGGTTTAGTTCTTGAATCTGACCTGAAGACAAGCAGGATAACATCTTCACTCTTAAACTCTTTGTTCAGTCACAGATTTGAATGTTTCCTTTACTATTATTTCATAAGGTTCATATGCAAAGAGAGAGATTTAAAATACAAATTATCATGTAAATCATCTGTAAAATACAAGCAGAACATACAAAAAGTCGGTGTATGTTGCTTTATCACATTTGCACATTAAATTTGAGTTTCTCACACATTTCCGTGAGCGTCTGAGCCGAGGGACAGACGAGCGAACAGTAAAACACAAACAGACAAGTCAAAGAAGACACTAAGTTACCGCAGCTCTAACATTCCCCTGAACCACATCCTCGTCTCTGCGTCTCTTTTGTCCCTCGTCTCGTCCTGATGGTGGATTAGTTCGTCTTTGTCCTCTCGGCTGCGGCTCGCGCTCGGACAGACCACCGCGCTTCCATCACATCTAACACGCTAATTAACTTCTTTAAACAAACCGGTGAGTCTGGAGCAAAGCCTTTTAGACGTCTTCAAAAAGGGACATTTAAGACGGGCGGGGACGTCGGAGGGGCCCCCCGTGTGTGTGTGGCTCCGGAGGGCTCTGTGTGGCCCCGTGTGAGTGTTTATGTGGGCGGGGTGGGGGGTTTTTATGGCGGCCTGTGTTTGTCAGGAATGAGGAGCCTTCTGAGGAACGCCAGACATCAGCAACTTGACCTCTGACCCCTGTGTCCTGACCTGGATCACAGATGGCAAACAGAGATTAGGACCTAAACAAGCGGCAGAGGAATGAAATGTAGCTTTGGAAATGAAACGCAAACTGCACGAGGTTAAAACGAAGAAACGAAACAAAGAACGAAACGAAGAACGAAACACACTGAGCTTTAAATGTGAGGCAGACACTGTTAGCTCATGATGCTAACGCTAAACACGGATGTTACACGTGAGCCGTGTCCAGGAAGAACATGTGTTTGTAAAGGAAAGTTTATTTATACAGAACAATTCAAGCACAAAAATAAAAACCTTTCAGGTACAAGCAGCGAAACAGAAGAGTCTGGATTTAAACATCGTCACAATCGAAAAAGTCGAGGCCTGAGTCACATCTTCAGGAAGTGAGACAGATTTAAACTGAACAAAACCGAAAAACTGATTCACCCGGTTTAGTCCCGGTTTAGTCCTGGTTTAGTCCCGGTTCAGTCCTGGTTTAGCCCTGGTTTAGTCCCGGTTTAGTCCCGGTTTAGTCCCGGTTTAGTCCTGGTTTAGTCCCGGTTTAGTCCTGGTTTAGTCCTGGTTTAGCCCATGTTTAGTCCTGGTTTAGTCCTGGTTTAGTCCTGGTTTAGTCCTGGTTTAGTCTCGGTTTAGTCCCGGTTTAGTCCCGGTTTAGTCCCGGTTTAGTCCTGGTTTAGTCTCGGTTTAGTCCCGGTTTAGTCCCGGTTTAGTCCTGGTTTAGTCCTGGTTTAGTCCTGGTTTAGCCCTGGTTTAGTCCTGGTTTAGTCCTGGTTTAGCCCATGTTTAGTCCTGGTTTAGTCCTGGTTTAGTCCTGGTTTAGTCCTGGTTTAGTCCCGGTTTAGTCCTGGCTTAGCCCATGTTTAGTCCTGGTTTAGTCCTGGTTTAGTCTCTGTTTAGTCCTGGTTTAGTCCTGGTTTAGTCCTGGTTTAGTCTCAGTTTAGTCCCGGTTTAGTCCTGGTTTAGTCCTGGTTTAGTCCATGTTTAGTCCTGGTTTAGTCCTGGTTTAGTCCTGGTTTAGTCCTGGTTTAGTCCTGGTTTAGTCCTGGTTTAGCCCATGTTTAGTCCCGGTTTAGTCCTGGTTTAGTCCTGGTTTAGTCCTGGTTTAGTCCCGGTTTAGTCCTGGTTTAGTCCCGGTTTGGTCCCGGTTTAGTCCTGGTTCAGTCCTGGTTTAGTCCTGGTTTAGCCCATGTTTAGTCCTGGTTCAGTCCTGGTTCAGTCCATGTTTAGTCCTGGTTTAGCCCATGTTTAGTCCTGGTTTAGTCCTGGTTTAGTTCTGGTTTAGTTCTGGTTTAGTCTCAGTTTAGTCCCGGTTTAGTCCCCGGTTTAGTCCTGGTTAGTCCTGCTTAGACCTGGTTTAGCCCATGTTTAGTCCTGGTTTAGTCCTGGTTTAGTCCTGCTTTAGTCCCGGTTTAGTCCCGGTTTAGTCCATGTTTAGTCCTGGTTTAGTCCTGGTTTAGTCCTGCTTTAGTCCTGCTTTAGTCCTGCTTTAGTCCCGGTTTAGTCCTGGTTTAGTCCTGGTTTAGTCCCGGTTTAGTCCTGGTTTAGTCCTGGTTTAGTCCTGGTTTAGCCCATGTTTAGTCCTGGTTTAGTCCTGGTTTAGCCCATGTTTAGTCCTGGTTTAGTCCTGGTTTAGCCCATGTTTAGTCCTGGTTTAGTCCTGGTTTAGTCCTGGTTTGGTCCCGGTTTAGTCCTGGTTTAGTCCTGGTTTAGTCCTGGTTTAGCCCATGTTTAGTCCTGGTTTAGTCCTGGTTTAGTCCTGGTTAGTCCCGGTTTAGTCCTGGTTTAGTCCTGGTTTAGCCCCATGTTTAGTCCTGGTTTAGTCCTGGTTAGTCCCCGGTTTAGTCCCGGTTTAGTCCTGGTTTAGTCCTGGTTTAGTCCATGTTTTAGCCCATGGTTTAGTCCTGTCCTGGTTTAGTCCTGGTTTAGTCCTGGTTTAGTCCCATGTTTAGTCCTGGTTTAGTCCTGGTTTAGTCCTGGTTTAGTCCTGGTTTAGTCCTGGTTTAGTAGTTAGCCCATGGTTTAGTCCTGGTTTAGTCCTGGTTTAGTCCTGGTTTAGTCCTGGTTTAGTCCTGGTTTTAGTCCTGGTTTAGTCCTGGTTTAGTCCTGGTTTAGTCCTGGTTTAGTCCTGGTTTAGTCCTGGTTTAGTCCTGGTTTAGTCCTGGTTTAGCCCATGTTTAGTCCTGGTTTAGTCCTGGTTTAATCCCGGTCTAGTCCCGGTTTAGCCCATGTTTAGTCCTGGTTTAGTCCTGGTTTAGACCTGGTTTTTAGTCCTGGTTTAGTCCCGGGTTTAGCCCTGGTTTAGTCCTGGTTTAGTCCTGGTTTAGCCCATGTTTAGTCCTGGTTTAGCCCATGTTTAGTCCTGGTTTAGTCCTGGTTTAGCCCATGTTTAGTCCTGGTTTAGCCCATGTTTAGTCCTGGTTTAGACCTGGTTTAGTCCTGGTTTAGCCCTGTTTAGTCCTGGTTTAGTCCTGGTTTAATCCCGGTCTAGTCCCGGTTTAGCCCATGTTTAGTCCCGGTTTAGTCCTGGTTTAGTCCTGGTTTAGTCCTGGTTTAGTCCTGGTTTAGCCCTGGTTTAGTCCTGGTTTAGTCCTGGTTTAGCCCATGTTTAGTCCTGGTTTAGTCCTGGTTTAGTCCTGGTTTAGTCCTGGTTTAGTCCTGGTTTAGTCCTGCTTTAGTCCTGCTTTAGTCCTGGTTTAGTCCTGCTTTAGTCCTGGTTTAGTCCTGGTTTAGTTCACCTGACACAGACACATATATGAAGTACTTCCTGGTTCTGAGCTGGAGTTTTCTGGATGTTGGAACATTATTTCTGCCCTGATAAAATGAAATATGTTGTAATATTTAATTCCTACAATAACACGACGCGTCACATTTCCTGAAGCTCTTTTATTCAGATTAAACTTTCTTCTCCTTTAACGACGTGACGGCTCCTGTGACGGCTCTGGACACGTCACCGGCTCCTCGCACGTTTCACTTTGCAGCAGTCGTACTTCTGTCACCTTTATGCATCCATCAGGCACATTGTCACGGCTCTAATGAACGACCCGAGAGCCTCTCCACGAGTGAACGGCAAAGTGGCTCTTAATCAAGTGGTAATGTGTGGCTCTGTGCTCCGTGTGCTCAATGAGGAGCCGTTAATCGCAGAGTGGAGGTGGTGCAGTGATCGCTCTGAACCACAGACGCTGCATAAATGGACAGAACTAACCTGCTAAACGAGTCTGAAGTGATCCGAGGAGCAGCATCGTAACTGTCCTACTCATTCAGTCACATTTTTACTCTGAAAATTAAATTAAACCAGCCCAAAACTGAGCCGGACCCTACGTCACGTGTTCTGGTCTAACATGATCGACTCTGTTTCTTTTGTTTTAGCTTCATAATAAAATCTTGTGTCGTGTTTTACCTTAAAGCTCCATATGGCTCCTCCACATAAACAGATGCACTGACACCGAGGCGTGTCGCAATGTGCCCAGAGCCCAGAGAGCTGCGGCGTGATGTATGAGGCTCATATCCCCCCCACGGGCCCCGGCTCAGAGCCACGAGCCACGAGTCACGACCAGCTCAGAGCCACGAGCCATGAGCCACAACCAGCTCAGAGCCACGAGTCACAAGTCCTCCCCAGAACCATGAACCCCAACCAGCTCAGAGCCACGAGCCACGAGCTACGAGCCACGAGCCACAACCAGCTCAGAGCCACAAGCCCCAACCAGCTCAGAGCCACGAGCCATGAGCCACGAGCAACAACCAGCTCAGAGCCACGAGCCATGAGCCATAACCAACTCAGAGCCACAAACCACGAGTCCTCCCCAGAACCAGGAGCCCCAACCAGCTCAGAGCCACGAGTCACGAGCCACGACCAGCAGAGCCACGAGCCACGAGCCACGACCAGCTCAGAGCCACGAGCCACGAGCCCCAACCAGTTCAGAGCCACGAGTCACGAGCCACGACCATGCTCAGAGCCACGAGCTCAGAGCCACGACCAGCTCAGAGCCACGAGTCCACGAGTCCTCCCCAAACCAGGAGCCCCAACTCTCAGAGCCACGAGCCACAAGCCCTCCCCAGAGCCACGAGTCCTCTCCAGCTCAGAGCCGTGAGCCACAGGAGCACTCTGGTGACTCTTTCTCCCATGATGCCTTTGTCTCGGCCCCAGCTCTGAGATTAACACATTTATTAAAGTGGCGGGTTGAGACCTCCCCAGAGCCACGAGTTTTCACGGGGCCCAGAGCAGAGACGTTTGTTTAAAAGCCACAAATTGAAATGAAGCTGTAAATGAGTAAATTAAAAGGTTGGAAACTGAAAAGGCTCCAGAACGAGCGACAAACAGACGAGTGTGAGGACGACGGGCCGTGTGCATCACAATGAGACGGTTTAATGTTCAGAATAATGTTCAAACTCTGCACTGAAACTCACCACTGACCCACAGACGAATCCTGTCGTTGTGTCTTTGGGCAAGACACTTAACCCAGCTGACCCAGTGTCTGTGAGTGTTTCTGTGAGAGTTTCATTGATGTTTCGTTGATGTTTCGTTGATGTTTCGTTGATGTTTCATTGATCTAAGGCGCTTCGAGCTGTTTAAAAACGCAATTTACCTCATTATAATCAGTCGTTTTCTGTAAATGACTCTTTTAATTCAAGAATAGAACTGATACGTCTAAATATTTACCCTGGATCCTCTAAAAACGACACAATAAACATGAAGTTAGTCTCCGAAGGCTCAGCCAAAGTGTGGTGTTCCTGCTCGGAGCCCCGTGTGTGATTGTAGTTTGGAGTTTTTCCTTCTCGATTCTCCGACACAGACGCTCGGCAGCTTCACCTGTGTCTGTTTAACTTCAGCTAATTACAAGTCCGCAGCGGTGAACAGATAGCATTAAATCACAAGAACACATGGGCCGGGTTCACCGCCTGCGGCACTTCGGCCAATCGTAATCAGGCCGGGGTCGGGCCGCTAATGAAGGACCCCTGACGGAGTGTTAAGTGGCAACAGACAGTTTTACAAAGAGACGGGAGAATCCTTCACCCAAACATCAACATGTCGGAGTTTAGAACCGGGAGCAGGCAGGAAATCCTCTTGATTAATGTTTGGATCGTCTCGTAAACTTCGAGCGCAGATTTCGCTGGCAGTTAAACTTCTCTTGGATCCAGGCTTGATCAGTGGCAGATGTGCAGACTGCGGAGTCGTGTAGCCCCGGTGGCATGACATGGCGTCTCGGTCTTTTTCTCATTTCCTGTAGCGTTTCCTGCTCCGCTCCGAATGACTGCGGCGGCGTCTCGAGCCCGCGGGCGAGAACAGTAGCTTTGATTTGACGCCTCAGCTGCACACGTTTGGCCCGGAGCTCGTCGTTTCCTCTCGTCCGCTTTGCCGTTTTGTCCCGGGGGTGTCTCGTACCTCCTGCGCCGCTCGAGCCCCGCGGCTGCACCAGTTGGTTGGGCTAATGGAGCCACTTACTGCCCCTTTAAATCTTATCGGCGCTGGTTAACCTTTTATTGATGTTCCCGGACCTTTCAGCTGCCTGCGCCTCTGTAACTCGCCGGTACCTGGGCTTCATCAGCTGAGCACACAAAAGCTCTGAGCGAAGGCAGGTCTGGTCATTAGCCTGAAGAAGGAGGGAAAAAGCCTATAACCGTTTGTCAGCCATGTTTTCTCTGCCGTTTTTTATTCCATCTTTATAGCCGGGACCGTCTGGTGTCTGCTTCCAGATTTAGGAGATACTAAACGTTACTTGCAATGGCATAAAACAAATTGCTGAGTGAATTAACCACATTTCTCTTTGATTCATCCTCTTCCACTTATTTTACTTTGAGGTCACAGATGGAGCCAATTTGAGTGAATATAAACACGGATTATACCTAGTTAATCACAAAGCGAATGTTGGGAGACGATCACGACTCGGGAATCGCACCAACGACCTTCGACTTTGTAAATCAGACTCATTCTGCTCGGTTCTGACACTCGTGGACATTTTAAATCACGATGTTCATCTAAAACAGCTCAAGAAAAGAAGGTGACGTCTGTGTTAGAGCCGTAAACATCACACAGCGAAGTGGCGCCCCCTATGGACAGAGCCACACCACAGCAGCACATTTTTTTACATGTGGACCAAATGACAACGTTTAGTCCTGGTTTAGTCCTGGTTTAGTCCTGGTTTAGTCCTGGTTTAGTCCCGGTTTTGTCCCGGTTTAGTCCATGTTTAGTCCTGGTTTAGTCCTGGTTTAGTCCTGGTTTAGACCTTGTTTAGTCCCGGTTTAGTCCATGTTTAGTCCTGGTTTAGTCCCGGTTTAGTCCCGGTTTAGTCCCGGTTTAGTCCCAGTTTAGTCCCGGTTTAGTCCCGGTTTAGTCCCGGTTTAGTTCCTGTTTAGTCCTGGTTTAGTCCTGGTTTAGTCCCGGTTTAGTCCCGGTGTAGTCCTGGTTTAGTCCCTGTTTAGTCCCTGTTTAGTCCCGGTTTAGTCCCGGTTTAGTCCCGGTTTAGTCCCGGTTTAGTCCCGGTTTAGTCCCGGTTTAGTCCCGGTTTAGTCCATGTTTAGTCCCGGTTTAGTCCCGGTTTAGTCCTGGTTCAGTCCTGGTTTAGTCCTGGTTTAGTTCCTGTTTAGTCCTGGTTTAGTCCTGGTTTAGTCCCGGTTTAGTCCTGGTGTAGTCCTGGTTTAGTCCTTGTTTAGTCCCTGTTTAGTCCCGGTTTAGTCCTGCTTTAGTCCTGCTTTAGTCCTGGTTTAGTCCCAGTTTAGTCCCAGTTTAGTCCCAGTTTAGTCCTGGTTTAGTCCTGGTTTAGTCCCAGTTTAGTCCATGTTTAGTCCCGGTTTAGTCCCAGTTTAGTCCATGTTTAGTCCCAGTTTAGTCCATGTTTAGTCCTGGTTTAGTCCAGGTTTAGTCCTGGTTTAGTCCTGGTTTAGTCCTGGTTCAGTCCTGGTTTAGTCCTGGTTCAGTCCTGGTTTAGTCCCAGTTTAGTCCATGTTTAGTCTCTGGTTTAGTCCTGGTTTAGTCCTGGTTTAGTCCCGGTTTAGTCCATGTTTAGTCCTGGTTTAGTTCAGGTTTTTTCCCGGTTTAGTCCAAGAAGTAGCGCCCCCTATGGACAGAGCACATCACACTAGAGCAGCACATTTTTTTACATTTGGACCAAAATGACGACGTGACACTGCAGAATCCTACGAGTATCAACGATTAAGAAAATAAAACTGGAGAAGGAAGTGCGGACGTCACAGTGGGCGTGGCACAGTGGGCGTGGCACAGTGGGTCTGTCAAAGGGGGCGTGTCACAGGGGGCGTGTACGTAGGTCAACAAAATGGCGTCTTGAAAACAGCCAATTAAAGATCAGTCCAAAAACTTTACTTTGTGTGAGTTAAGAGTGAAGAGAAAACAACTTTTACATGGACGAAAGCTCAGAAAAGATGACGGTCGTACAGTAGATCCACTTTAAAACTTACATCAGACTGTAAAGAGTTAATCATTTATAGCTAAAGACGAGGCTAACCACTCTGCCGCTGCGCACTCCCCTTCCACGGCGTTGACCTGCCTAAACAACCGTCCCTGAACTCACCGTCTCATAATCGCCGCCGTTTCTTCCTGCTGTACATAAACGGGAGCTAAGTGGAAAGCGATGATGGAAGCGGAGTCGACGAGTGCGTCAGAAGTGTGGTTGCGAGCGAGCGGCGACAGGCGCCTCAATCACGGGCCTCGGATCATTTGCTCTTCCATATTGGGGTTTATGGTTTGTAGATTCTGCTGCAGTGAAGAACATCATTTCTGGAGCAGATGTTGGATATTTTTTGATTGATTTCTCCTTCGCCCAAAAAGCTCTCCTCGCAGATGTGCACAGATGCCGGGCTCGTGTCTGTTTGTAATGCAGCGACCGAAGCCTCGAAATCACGAGCAGAACTCCCCCGAGGCGACTGGAGATCCCTGCGTTTCTGTTCAAATATCTAATAACCCATCTGAGGTCTTAAGGTACATCCCGCCTCATCCTGCTCCGATCCCATTTCGCCCCCAGCCTCAATTATAACCAAAGTGTTTACCCAAAGTGAAAACGCTGGCTCACATGTAATATCTGGCTAACGCTGCGTCGCTGATACCCTTAAGTATGACCGCACAACAGGTGGCCCTCCAGAAAACTCCAGAAAACTCCATAAAACTGATTTTTCCCCCACAAAGTCCGGCCGTATCCTCTTACCCCGGGCCACGCCGCTCTGATGGTCTGGGACATGTTAGCCAGCTGCCAAATGAAAGGGAATAAATCACGCAAATGAAAACAAATAGAAGCAGGTCTGTGCAGCTCTAATTACAGCCGCTCGCTCTGTAAACTCTGTGTGCGACGTCTCCACGGTGCCCCCGGAAACATGTGCTCCTCGTGGGTTCCTTTCCTGTGACGCTGGAGCGGAGCCATGTGCGGCGTCGCGGGGGCTCGGCGTGAACTCGATCCGGTGCTAATAAGTCGAGTTTAAGGTGGAGAATCGAAAGCACGAGTCTGGAGAGTTTTACTGGTGATAATAGTGTTTCTTTTTTTTTGTGATGAAACGTTTTGTCACTTGCAACTTGTTTAAAATGATTCGAGAGAAGAAGTCGCTCTGGGTTTGGACGATGTGACTGAAGTGAAAGAGACACTGGGGCAAGAAATGTAGTGAGTTTAGATGTTTGATTGTTTTTAATATATAATCCTTTTATCTGTTAAGCATGATTTTGTATATTATTATATTATTTTGTTATAATATTTATTTATTATTATTATTAGTTATATGCAATGTGTGTATATGTGTGTGTATTTTTTTTTCTTCTTTTTTCCCCTTTTTTCAGCTGAATAAGAAGCTTAAACAAAGTATTTCATTAATGTCCTAATGCAGACATGTCAAACTCAGGCCCGCGGGCCAAATTTGGCCCGTGATATAAATATATTTGGCCCGTGAGATGATATCAAACATGTTTTAGGGCTGCCCGTCACGCCAGTATAGAGCATGTACCTCTCAGACTATGACCCAGAATGCTTTGCAGATGTGTCACTTCTGATGACATTTATTATCATTTTCTACTTGTCGCCTCAGATTTAATCCACCTCTTCTGAAAAACATGCAGATGTGGTTGAAATTTTTCAATAAATATTTAGTTTGGCCTTTGACTCAGTCACAGTTTTTATTGAACCTCTGAGTTTGAGTTTTTGCCTCTGTCCAAATGGAACAAACTGGAGGGATTTTTCTTCTTCCTTTTTTTCGAGCTTAAATATGAACAAATTTGTGAAATGTGCTTTAAATGAACCTGATACATGTGCGCTAAATAAATGAATGAAAAAATGAATATTATCTTTTTTTATTATTACTATTATTATTACATTTTTTATACCATAAATCTGTTTATTTTATTTATTTATTTATTTTCTTTTGTCTCTGCCCGTCAGAAGTGGATCTCAGGGAAAACAGGAGGTGGAAAAAATGTCATAAACTGTAACTTGATTTAAAAAAAAAAGATCACAAAATAAAGTTTGTGTGGTTAAGTTTATTTAAAGCCCCAGTACGTAACTTTTTATGCCAAAAATGAGTCGGTTTCTTAAAGAATCTTAAAACTTTTCTTTAAATCCACGAATGTCTGGCAGATATAATTTACCAAAACGACACAAAGGTTTAAATATTTAGACTCAGATGTGAGATGTTTTTTTCTGATTAAAACTGAAACTTGTTTAAATGTTTTTTGGATGTTTCACTGTCGTTTTAAGTTTTGTCGACTTTGAATCAAACTAACGATGCTTTTTCCTCTCTTCCATGTGCTGCGTGTTCTCCTGGTGTTCTCCTGGTGTTCTCCTGATGTTCTCCTGGTGTTCTCCTGATGTTCTCCTGGTGTTCTCCTGATGTTCTCCTGGTGTTCTCCTGGTGTTCTCCTGATGTTCTCCTGGTGTTCTCCTGATGTTCTCCTGGTGTTCTCCTGATGTTCTCCTGGTGTTCTCCTGCGTGTTCTCCTGCGTGTTCTCCTGATGTTCTCCTGATGTTCTCCTGGTGTTCTCCTGCGTGTTCTCCTGCGTGTTCTCCTGATGTTCTCCTGGTGTTCTCCTGCGTGTTCTCCTGCGTGTTCTCCTGATGTTCTCCTGATGTTCTCCTGGTGTTCTCCTGCGTGTTCTCCTGCGTGTTCTCCTGATGTTCTCCTGGTGTTCTCCTGCGTGTTCTCCTGCGTGTTCTCCTGCGTGTTCTCCTGGTGTTCTCCTGATGTTCTCCTGATGTTCTCCTGGTGTTCTCCTGGTGTTCTCCTGGTGTTCTCCTCACTTTAGGTAAGCATATTCCACATTTCTCTGGCAGTTCTCGAGCATGAATAAGTCATCTGTGTCTTTGGTGGCTCAGAGAACATAATTGGTGCCGCTGTGGAGTGAGCGGAGACGAGCTCCTGCTTTAATGAGCTGTGCAGCCTCAGACGGCGTGTGTCACTCTGCATCACTCTGCATCACTCTGCATCACTCTGCATCACTCTGCATCACTCTGCATCACTCTGCATCACTCTGCATCACTCCGCATCACTCTGCATCACTCTGCATCACTCTGCATCACTCGCCACACGTAAAATACACGTCACAACAGTCACGACGTCACTGAAAACATCTGAAAACTCGACAACTAGACTCGAGGTTGTGGACTTTCCTTCACTGAAACTCTGCAGCTAATTGTGCTTCATGTAAATTCAAAGCTGAGACACGACGCTCTTTAAATATGTTACTTATTTTACCAAAGATGCTGCAGAACTTCAGATTTTCTCCAGTACATTCCACAAAATATGACTCTTAGCTGCATAAACATTGAATTTTTTTCGTCTGTAAAAACCTCACAATCTGCAGAATCTCTGTATAAATGTTGATTATTGTTCATATTTGTCATTTAAAGTGTTTCTGAGCTGGACACAGTTTTTTCATTGTTTTTCTTGCATAAAAGCTGCTCAAAAGTACATTTGTTTTGATATTTTTAAGTGGTATTACACTTATTTGATGCATGGATGGAAAAATAAGGATGGATAAAGGGGTAAAATGGAGGTAGTCGTGTGAAAAAGGGCAAAAGTACAAGCTCATACCTCCTTTAATGTGAGTTTTATGGATAAAAAAAAGGAAAAAGTCTAGGCGAGATAGTGTGTGATGGTCTATAATGTGCTCAGTCCTTAAAGGGTTAATGGACGAAGGCTAACCCGCTAACACGCTAACACGCTAACCTGCTAACCCGCTAACGGCTGCGTTCCAAACAGGAAGTGCTCGTTGGTGCATCGTTTTGGTTGTTGTAGTTGCTCTTCTGATCTTAGGAAAAAACAAACTGCTGGTGTTTGAAAAAAACCCGGGACAGAGTCGGGTCCAGCGCTGGGCTCACTGCTGGCCTGGGCGGGGCTAAACTCACGCTGTCGACCTGTCAATCAACTGCAAAGGGACGATCTGATTGGTCGGTTTTAACGTGAGGTTCAGCAGCAGTGCGCGGACAGAAGGTCCAAGGAAAGACGGGCGTTTCTGAACATGTGACCCTCAAAATATCTGATCAGACGTTTTTATGTTTGAAATTTAGATTAAAAAAATACAAAATTGTGATTAAAATCTGATTTTTTTCCCCTTTTTTTTGCTGAAATGTGGCGGCTCTGCTGCCTCTGACTCACTCTGTGTTTGTGTCATTGTGTCTGGGACTTTTTCCACTATAAAGACAAATATTCAGAGAAACAGAAGAGTTGGCTCTGAGTGAAGTGGATGTGTCTGCTCGTCTGCTCGTTCTGCTCGTCTTCTCGTCTGCTCTTCTGCTCGTCTGCTCTTCTGCTCTTCTGCTCTTCTGCTCTTCTGCTCTTCTACTCGTCTGCACTTCTGCTCTTCTGCTCGTCTGCTCTTCTGCTCGTCTGCTCGTCTGCTCGTCTACTCGTCTGCTCTTCTGCTCGTCTTCTCGTCTGTTCTTCTGCTCCTCTGTTCTTCTGCTCTTCTGCTCGTCTTCTCGTCTGCTCGTCTGCTCTTCTGCTCTTCTGCTCTTCTGCTCGTCTGCTCTTCTGCTCTTCTGCTCTTCTGCTCGTCTTCTCGTCTGCTGTTCTGCTCGTCTGCTCTTCTGCTCGTCTGCTGTTCTGCTCTTCTACTCGTCTTTTCGTCTGCTCTTCTGCTCTTCTGCTCGTCTACTCGTCTGCTCTTCTACTCGTCTGCTCTTCTGCTCTTCTGCTCGTCTTCTCGTCTGCTCGTCTTCTCGTCTGCTCTTCTACTCGTCTGCTCTTCTGCTTGTCTGCTCTTCTGCTCTTCTACTCATCTTCTCGTCTGCTCTTCTGCTCGTCTGCTCTTCTACTCATCTTCTCGTCTGCTCTTCTGCTCGTCTGCTCGTCTGCTCGTCTGCTCTTCTGCTCTTCTACTCGTCTGCTCATCTTCTCGTCTGCTCGTCTGCTCGTCTTCTCGTCTGCTCGTCTGCACATCGTCCGTGCGTCTGTCCATGTTCTCCCAGAGAGAGTTTGGTCTCACTTTAAACTGGAGACATTCAGCGAGAAGCGACTTGTGTTTTTCAAAGTGAAATCGTCGACTCCAAACCTCCTGCTGTCATTTATCTCCGATGTGACATTTCTGCTCTTTCTTTCATTCATTTGTGTTTTTGGCGCCTGAACGAGTCAAAGTTCAGATACATTTGTTTGAAAAGGAAATGACTGACAGAAAGATGTTTTTTATGCATCTAAAAGCCCCTGAATCATGAAAACTGAAGAATGAGCAGAAAAACGTCTTCACTCCTACAACGATTTGTCCAGTTACAGATTTTAACTTCGTCTTTTGCTCTGGACGACTCAGGGTTTCCACAGATAACTCAAAAATCCCATGAGGCTGGATGAGATTAGGCTGATATTTCTTCATTCTAACATATTTTTAATGAGTTATTTCTAGTGGAACTGCACAAATTGTCTGTAATAAGCGAGTACAGTGAGACGTCTGACAAACGCACAAGCTCTGAAGGGCTGGGCCTCTCCGTGCTGCGAAATATCGAACAGTGTGACGTCTCGCTTCAGTAAAACTCCACGCTCGTTGTGAATCTGCGTCTCCACCTTTGCCACACTCTGGATTCTTATCTATAAACAGATCATGGCTAACCACATAAGCGTTTTACGACGGCACGGGTGTAAATCTTAGTTTCTCCGCTGATAACGCCGCTTCCTGCCTCGGCTCCATAAATCGGCGCACACACAGGGCTTTGGCAGACGACATCTTGTGCATGAGGAGAACAGGGAGGCGCAGTGACCCGGAGACTGTTCCATTAGCGTTAGCCAACGACACCTGCTCTCCGCCGCTTCGCCGTCTCCTGCCGTGGGCGTAGCAGTCTGGGCGTGCGCTGGTGTAACTGCAAAGCCTAATGAAATATTTATACATAATGTTGGGAGCTAGACCTCTGCTTCCCTTCTCTCATCAAAAATAAAAAGACAGTGTGAAATATTTGGAAGATGGAAAAAGCGGGAAGCATCCTGAAGGAGATGTTACTACAGCTAAGGGGGAAATGAGGAACTGCAGCACAAATTATTCAAAACGCAGTCATAAAGTCGTGCGAGGAGCAGCTAAATTAGCCCGAGTGAAGTCTCAACTCGGAGCTGGTGGAGGAGTCGGCCTCACCTGCTGCCACGGGGTCAGTTTGATGTTTCGGGAAAGAAAAGACAGATGATGTGCAGAGGAATGAGGTCAGGGGTCGGTAAGTGGAGCCACCCAGCTCGTAATAGCTTTAACCTTTGACCTCGGGCTGTGTACCGTATCGTCTCCTAATGCAGAGTGAGTGACACGCCGGCTCCACGGCTCAATCACGGGGCTGTGTTTACGACAAACAAAGACGTCAGCTGCTGCGACTTTCCCCGAGTTTATCGTCTTTGTGTTTGGGATTTACAGAGACGAAATGATCTGCAGTTTATTACAATATATTTAGATTTAGATGAGCCTCGTGCTGCTTCCACCTCTGTAAATGGACAGAGCTAACCTGTTAGCCGCCACGTTCAAACAGGAAGTGATCATGGTGGCACTTCCTGCTCCATCGACTCTGGCTCCAGTTCACTTTCTATATAAAAACTGTGTCTCTCTCTGTCCCTGCTGCTGTCAGACTCAGTTTGGTCTTAAATGTTCGTATTAACCCTCTACATGATTATTTTAAGGGTTTTTTTGTTGTTGTTTTCTTTTAGTTTATTTATTAATTTTTAAAGTTTATTTTGGTTGTCTTTTTAAAAGTTTATTTATGATTTTTTTTCCTTCCTTTTTTTTTTTTTAGTTATGTTGAGTTTATTTTTTTTATTATTTTTTTTTGTTATTCTGAGATGATTTTTTTTTTTTTTTTGTTATTTCAAGTTTATGTATACATTTTTTTGTTATTTTGAGGGAATTTATGTATTTTTTTTATTTTTTTTTTGTTATTTTGAGTTGGTTTTTTTTATTTATTATTTTATTTATTTTTTAGTTGTTTTTTTTTTTACTGTCTCTCTCTCTGTCCCTGCTGCTGTCAGACTCATGTTGGTCTTAAATGTTCTTAACCCTCGACATGATCCTGGGGTTTTTATTTCACTTTGTGTCTGTAACATTTGAACATTAAAAACAGTCGAGGGACTAAATGTTCATCACTTTAAATTTGATCTTAAATATTCGTCTAGTTCAGTTTGTTCAAAATGTTCATAAGACGTTCGATTTTCACTCAGAGCCACATGATCCTCCTCTTCCTCCTCTTTCACTCCTCTCTTCTCTCTTCTCCTCCTACTCTGTCCCTCCTCTCTTCCTCCTCTCCCTCCTCTCCTTCTCTCCTCTCTTCCTCCTCTTCTCCTCACTCCTCTTTCTGCTCTCCCTCCTGTCCCTCCTCCCCTCCCCTCTCTCTTTGTCATCTTCCTCCTCTCCTTCCTCTCCCTTCTCTCCTCTCCCTCCTCTTTCCCTCCTCTCTTCTTCCTCCTCTCCTCTTTCCCCCTCCTCCCCTTCCTCCTCTCTCTTCTTCTCCCTCTCCTCTTTCCCTCCTCCTCTTCTTCCTCCTCCTCCTCTCCCTCCCTCCTCTTTCTCCTCCTCCTCTCCTCCTCCCTCCTCCCCCTCTCCTCCTCTCCTCTTCTTCTCCCTCTCCTCTTTTCCCTCCCTCTCCTCCCCTCTTCCTCCTCCTCCTCTTCCTCCTCTCCACCTCCTCCTCCTCCTCCTCTCCTCCTCCTCCTCTTCCCTCCTCCTCTTCCTCTCCTCTCCTCCTCCTCCTCCTCCTCCTCCTCCTCCTCTCCTCTCCTCCTCCTCTTCCTCCTCTCCTCCTCCTCTTCCTCCTCCTCCTCCTCCTCCTCCTCCTCATCTCTTCTCCTCCTCTTCTTCTCCTCTTCCTCCTCTTCTCCAGCATGACTCGAGGTGAGACTAGTTCTTTTCTGTATTCGTTTGTTTGCTCCTCTTTGCTCCTCTGTTGTTCAGTAGCAGAGGTGCCGGGCGAGGTCTGTGGAGCGGCCGACAGTTTATTCAGTGATGAGTCCAAAGTGTCACTAGTGAAACTTCAGATGCACAAGGAGCAGGTTTTTGTGGAAACTCTCTGAAAACTTCTGCCTCTTTCACTTGGTGCAGATGTAGTTTTATTTTTTATTTCTGAAGTTCTAACAAACGACACGTTGAAGCTGTGGAGACTCGATCTCCTCACTTCTGTCCTCGTGTGATCTGGAGCGAGGCCTTTGAGGAGGGCCGTGACCTTTGACCCTCACGACAAACACCTCAGGCACAAGATGGAGGACGTCCCACATGTCCCACAGAGACACGAGTTATTCACAAGATCCAGAGCAGAAGTGTTTCATCTGAGAAAGAAAACGGTTTTTATGATGTAAGAATAATAATAAGATGGAAGTGGATTTACATGGTTTTAAGAACCAGGAGTGAGGCGCTTCTGACCCAAAACTGACCCGGAACTGAGCCAAAACTGACCCAAAACTGACCCAAAACTGACCCAAAACTGACCCAAAACTGACCCAAAACTGACCCAAAACTGACCCAAAACTGACCAGAACCAGGAGTACTGAGGTTCTGTTGTGGAACCTAAACCACGACTTTAATGTAGCTGAAATATCACCCATAAAAGACCCAAAACTGACCAGAACGAGCTGTAAAAATAAACTGAGGTTCTGAAAATGTGGAACAAAACCTAAACCACGACTTTAACCAGGACTAAACCAGGACTGAACCAGGACTGAACTTATGAACCAGGACTGACCAGGACTAAACCAGGACTAAATTTAACCAGGACTAACGAGGACTGAACCAGGACTAAACTGAGAGCGACACTGAAAGGACTAAACCAGGACTGAACCAACTGAACCAGGACTAAACCAGGACTAAACCAGGACTGAACTAAACCAGGACTGAACCAGGACTAAACCAGGACTAAACCAGGACTAAACTGACTGCCAGGACTGAACCAGGATTGAACCAGGACTGATAATGACCAGATAAACCAGACCAGGACTAAACCAGATTAAACCAGGACTTGACAGTCTGAGGTTTGAGTTTATCTGGGGACCAGATGACACAGATTAAATGGTCAGTCAACAGGGTTTAGGCCTAAATGGTCAAACAGTGACGTTAATACAGTTTTTTGGCCTTTACTTGATTATTATCTAACAGACACATCCTGAGAGGCAGAGTGTGGCCAGTCCTCACTCCCTCTGATTATTCTGACCACACCTACAGGGGGCGCTGGTCTCCACTGTGTCTATAATGTGGGTGGCTTCATTACTTTGTTTTTTTACCTAAAAGGATATTCAGTTTTTGGACTCGACTCGGACGGGGCAGAACCTCGACACGACTCACACTCACACTGAGCCTGAGTATATGACATAAACCGACATAATGCTCATATTGTGATGAATCATAGTCGGATTGTCTTAAAAATCGATCCTCGGATTCGACAGGAGACTAAACTAGAGACTCGTTTGAAGATTTATCGAAAGAAGAAAGAAAATTGGATAAATCCTGACGTTTCGTGGACAGTTTTTGTACAGTTTTGATGAGATGAGACATGTTTCTATGAGATGAAAATGTCTAAAAGCGATGATCAAACTGTGATAGTGTTGTGCACCGAGCCTTTTATTAGAATTAAACTGGAGTTTGTAGTTGTGAAGTCACTGGCAGCTTCCTGGTTCTGCCTCTGAGTCCGGCTCCCACTTAAACCTGCACACTCCGAGAAAAGCACATCTTCTTCTGCTGTTTCAGAACACCGTGTGCTCTGAAATACGACACGTATTAATCAAACGCAGCTTCCTGGAAATATCATTTGAATGTAATCCTGCAGATCCATATCCTGCGCTTTACCGTACTCCCCGGTGACGCTGTTAGCCGCGTGTTTTCGGGGTTATGCAGCACAAAGGTCCCTGTAGTTTCACTCTGCTAGAATCTCATTTGTTTTGGGGATATTTTGCATACAGTATACTATAGGATTTATGTTCTATTGTCTGACACTGCGTCTTTTAAGAGATTCCTTCACTGCATTAGATCCCCATAAAACTCCGGCGTGCATACTCTAAAGGCAGATTTACATGCTAATGCGGCGTGTACATGCGCCGTAGGAGCGAGCGGCGTCTGGCTCCGTGGAATGACTCATCGGGGCTCGGCTTCCCGTTCGGCCACAAACTTGTAATTGGTCTGCTCGGTCTTCATTATATTTTACTCACAATATAAACAAGTCACTGTGTTTTTCGCCTCGTAAATTCAAGGCAAAATAACGTTTCCAGAGAAAATGAATTTCCGGTGAAACCTCTTTTCACTTATTGTCGGGGTGAAATTGAACAGCTGAGAATGTGGGTTTGTTATTTGGAGCATTGTGAAGCTGAGAGAGCGATGGTTTCCTCCAACTCTCTGAAGCTAAACGGGGTTGGAGTCCGACGTCGGCACAGACCACGTCAACTTCAGCTTTTTCACCTGAACATGGACAAAAGTCGGTTCTTATTTGTTCATAAAAACACAGACGCCACAGAGCGATGAGCAGAAGTGTAACAGTGTCAGGACCGTCTGTGCTGTTCTCACTGTTGTCTCCGCCTCCTTCTGTGCTGTCTCCGCCTCCTTCTGTGTTGTCTCCGCCTCCTTTCCGTGTTGTCTCCGCCTCTCTTCTGTGTCGTCTCCGCCTCCTTCCGTGTTGTCTCCGCCTCTTTCTGTGTTGTCTCCGCCTCCCTTCCTTGCTGTCTCCGCCTGTTTTCTGTTTTGTCTCCGCCTCCTTCTGTGTTGTCTCCGCCTCCTGTGTTGTCTCCGCCTCCTTCCGTGTTGTCTCTGCCTCTCTTCTGTGTTGTCTCCGCCTCCTTCTGTGTTGTCTCCGCCTCCTTCTGTGTTGTCTCCGCCTCCTTCTGTTGTCTCCGCCTCCTTCTGTGTTGTCTCCGCCTCCCTTCCTTGCTGTCTCCGCCTCTTTTCTGTTTTGTCTCCGCCTCCTTCTGTGTTGTCTCCGCCTCCGTTGTTGTCTCCACCTCCTTCCGTGTTGTCTACGCCTCTCTTCTGTTTTGTCTCCGCCTCCTTCCATGTTGTCTCCGCCTCCTTTCCGTGTTGTCTCCATATCTCTTCTGTGTTGTCTCCGCCTCTCTTCCGTGTTGTCTCTGCCTCCTTTGTTGTCTCCACCTCCTTTCCGTGTTGTCTCCGCCTCCTTTCCGTGTTGTCTCCGCCTCCTTCTGTGTTGTCTCCACCTCCTTTCCGTGTTGTCTCCGCCTCCTTCTGTGTTGTCTCCGCCTCCTTTCCGTGTTGTCTCCACCTCCTTTCCGTGTTGTCTCCGCCTCCTTCTGTGTTGTCTCCGCCTCCTCCTAGCGACCGTGTTGGCTGCTGCTTTTGCCTCCCTTTTGCAGTTCTGTGTGGGCCTGTTGCCTCCTTGAGTGTTGAACCAGTCCTTACATTTAAAGTGCATCTGTAGCGGCAGCTGTAGTGGTGCATGATGGGATAAAAAGCAAACTCTGCTCTGATGTTCGCTTCATTCACGTCGATCTCCGTGGAAACACAGGGCGCGTTTGTCGGCTGCGTTCGTTTGGTGCATGAAATGGGACGGGCCTTATCGCGCCGGAGGTGACGTAAGTGTCCTTCAAATGCAGCCGACCAATGGAGTCATGCCCCGAGTCTCCTCCCACCTGGGCGTCGTCTCACCTGCTCCGACAGTGACACACCTGGACCAGTTTCCCTCGTTTCCTGCTGTTTTTTTCATACTCGCCAGTTTGTCGTTGGTGCTGCTCCAGTGAGTCGCTGTATTTGGCTTCACTTTTTTCAGTGTCTTTGTTCTACATTTTCTTCGTTTTCTGTCGTTATTTTTGGCATCTGTCCACCTGTCTCCTGTCCCCTACCTGTCTGTCTCCAACCTGATAGTTCCCACTTTGACCTGATTTCTCACTTGGACAATAAACAGTTGTCCAAGAGAGTTTTGTGCTGCTTTTGGGTCCAAAGTAAAACAGTTTTGACAGTTTAAACTAATTAACAGCACAGTCTCCAGATACTTATGCCGCTTCTGCTTCTGTAGATGTATATTTCAAGCTCCTCGCTCGTAGAGTGTTTATATAAATGGACGTAGCTAACCTGCTAGCAGCCGCGCTCCAAACAGGAAGTGATCATGGGCGCACTTCCTGTTCCATCAGCTCCAAGACTAGACTCGTCATTTTGGTCTTAAATGTTCGTATTAACCCTCTACATGATCCTGGGGTTCTTTTCTTTTTTTTTTTAAAAGTTATTTTGAGGTTTGGTTGTTGTTCTGTTTTTTGGGTTTTGGGGTTTTTTGGGGGGGTTTTATTCATTAATGTTTTTAGTTTACTTTCTTAATTTTTTTTTTTGTTATATTTTGTTGGTTTTTTGTTTTTTATGTTGAATTTTTTAAATTTTTTGTTATCTTGAGTTTATTTTTTTTTTTTTTTAGTTTATTTTTTTCATTTTTTAAACTTATTTTGAGTTTCTTTGTAGTTTTTTTTGTTTGTTTTTTGTTATTTTGAGTTTTTTTTATTAATGTTTGTAGTTTATTTTCTCCATTTTTTAGACTTATTTTGAGGGGGGGTTTTTTGTTGTTTTTCCGAGTAAATTACAATTTTTTTGTTATTTTGAGTTTATTTTTTTCATTTTTTGAGTTATTTTGAGTTTTGTTTTTTTTGGGTTTTTTTTTTTTTTTAGATATTTCGATGTTTGTTTTTTTTTTTTTTTATTTTATTTTTTTTTTTATGTCCCCTCTCTCTGTAACAGACTCATCATGTTGGTCTTAAATGTTGGTATTAACCCTCTACATGACGCTGGGGTTTTTATGTCACTTTTGTGTCTGTAAATCAAACATCTGAACAGTAATAACAGACAGTGGTCGACGTCACACTCGTCTTTACTCGTCTTTACTCGTCTACAGATGCATCTCTAAACTAGACTTTCTGAAACTGCCTTTTCACTGTTTAGTTTAGTCAATATGTGCTGTTGAAAACATCCATCACATCCCGTCTCTGTTGAAGCCGCTCTCACGTCGGGAGCACATGTATGGGGACAGTAATAGTTGTTGTTTGGCTGTATGAACACATCTTTTGCTTTGCCGTATGGTGCTATGTTCCCATTTTCCTCGTGTGATTGAAGTCATGGAAAGTGAACCTTAGCAGAAACTACATCCAGACACGACTCTCTGCCGCTGCCTCAAAGGCCACACATTTAAATTGCATTTTCCTCACACAACATGGCTGCGCACGACGCTCCTCACACTCCGGTCTGTGCTCGGAATATGGAACGCATCTCCAAATCTGCCTCGGACCATATTTTTCCGATGGCTTTGTGTAAAAAAGCTGTTGTTTGTGTTTGCGTGTGCGCTTTGTCGGGGGCGTGCTTCGGTGCGGCGCATGTTGGCTCTGCAGTATGTCAGTGATAATGGGAGTAGACACAGGCTAATGTACAGTGCCATAAACATTAATAGTTCCGATGGGGATCCAGAGCAGATATGAAGCTCGTCGGGCGACTCTCGTGGTATATTGCCTTTAATATGAGGCTGTCGACACACACACACGCACACACACGCACACACACGCACACACGCTTCACAGAAACAGCAGGAGTGTGTCGGGGCTTTATTAGCGGCGCATTAGGAGACACGGTGCAGCTCTGAGAACGGCCCATCGCGAGGCACAACCACGTCACATAAAGCATCATTTGTGGACATTAGGGTGGCATTGTTTTGTTGTGTTGCAGATAAAATTTTATGTGGTGTCATATGGATCAGCGTCTCTTCCCCCGAGGGACCGGCTCGTTTCTTTGAGAGCGCACACTGTTTTACTTCTGATAGGTTCCAGTCAAACGAGCGGGTTTCCATAGAGACGATCAAAGATATTATCAGTCTTTTTGTTTAAGCGTCTTATTTATCGGCTCGATAAAACCTCTGACGATGGAACTTCGTCGCTGAGCTAATGTGATTACCGCGCGTCTCTTCCATGTATATTTCCTTGCAGATATTTGGAGTAGCTCTGGACTTCAGCCAAACGAACGCACAAACAGCTTCGACGATGGCGGACATGTGCATTAGCGGCGTGTCGTGGCGGCGGGACGCTTGGCTGCTTCACAGAGGACGCCGTGTAGGTCGTAATAAAAATACTTATGATAATGTTTGATGTAGTTGGATTATGGCACTCGCCTGGCCTCCATTAATCATCATGTCACCGGGGGTTGGGGGCAGAGTGGGCGGGGCATCTGGGCGTTCCGCTGAGGGCCCAGTGACAGGTTTGTGAAGGTGATGTGTGCAGAACCACCCGCCCGTGGAGAACTCCCCCCTCAGTATCACACCGGGCCCGTCTCTGCGGCGCTCTGCCTGTCACTGCCTCCCCGACACACTCTCTGCCCCCCGGAGAGCGCCCCCTGGGTCTCTGCCGCAGACAGGAGTGTGAATTCACATGTGGCGGCGGCGGCGGCGTTGGGGCCCGGCACTTTAGGCATAATGGCTTTGGAATATTGACTTTATATTTAGAAACATGAGCACAAGGACAGTGTGTGCATCTGTGCGCCGAGGGAACAGCCACATCTGCTTCTACAAACAAAGTACGAACGCCGCCTCCACGTGGACGTCCTCGGAGACGCTGACCCACAGGTCGACGGTGCGATTCCAGCGTCCACACGTGAAGCCTGTCGTTGTGTCCTTGGGCAAGATGTCAGTGTGATCCTTCAGTCGTCCAGGTCTGATTCGGAGCTAAAGAAAAAAATCATAGCAAAAAAAAAGTAAAATTAGTTTTGTCCCGTCCTTGGGCAAGACACTTATCCCCCAGCGTCTGTGTGAGTGTGTCGTGAAAGTTCTGTATAAAAATCTCCCAAAGCAAACGCATCGACGTGAACTCAAAATGTGACGTCCTGAACACGTTTGTGAAGGACGGTTGGATAGAAACAGTGAGGAGCTCAAAATGACGTCAGTCTGAAATGTATTTGAAAAAAAAACTCAAAAAACAAAAACACTATTTGCTGAAGCTCAAACATGAGACACACCGTCCTGCCGTCCTCCTGGAACTTCTGTAACACCGCCATCGTCATTTCGATTGACAGTGAATAAGTTCTGTTAATTCTATTTGAAAGAGCCGTTTACAGAGCCATTTAAAGAGCCGTTTACAGAGCCATCTAAAGAGCCGTTTGTCTACAGAGCCATTTAAAGAGCCGTTTACAGAGCCATCTAAAGAGCCGTTTACAGAGCCATCTACAGAGCCATTTAAAGAGCCGTTTACAGAGCCATCCACAGAGCTGTCTAAAGAGCCGTTTACAGAGCCGTTTACAGAGCCGTTTGTAGAGCCGTCTAAAGAACCGTTTGTAGAGCCATCTAAAGAGCCGTCTACATAATCATTTACATTTTCTCGAGTTATTTACAGAGCCATTTACAGAGCCGTCTAAAGAGCCATCTAAAGAGCCATTTAAAGAGCCATTTAAAGAGCCATCTAAAGAGCCGTCTACAGAGCCGTCTCAAGAGCATCTAAAGAGCCGTCTGCATAATCATTTACATTTTCTCGAGTTCTACATCTACAGAGCCATTTAAGGAGCCGTCTAAAGAGCCATCTAAAGAGCCGTCTGCAGAGCCGTTTTAAAGCCTCCAGAGAATCGTGAGCTGTTGGTTGTCGTTGTTGTTAGTCACATGATCATCAAACATTTTACACAAACCAACACAACTTCACATCAGATTTTTGAGGCGAAAACTGAGACTTTTCCCAAATTCACCACAAAAAGAACAGGATTCCCTCTTAACCGGAAGAGCCGGTACAGTCGAAAGTGGGCGGAGCTGAACGAGGTCGACACTAGACTAATAAACCTGAGCCGTTTAAATCGTTTGGTCGTGCGGACAGTCGCTCACGTGTCGTTTAAACACAAACATTTCCCCTTTTCCTCTGATCCGCCGTCAGCACGTGCAGCTTATTCATATCCCACATTAAACATGGAAAAATGTAACTCATAATTGAATTTTCAGTAAAGATTGTTGAAGCCATCCGAGGCAGCGACCTTGAATGGGACGTTCCGCCTCCAGCTCTTGCACTTAAATTGTATTTTTTGCCCGAAACATTTCAGAATAAATGAGATTTTGAAGGTCGCGTCTCGAGGCCTGGCCTGATTATTTGCGCTAAGTTGTTTACTCACTAGTCTTTACCTTAATTGCTCTAAAAGTTCTTCCCATCTCCTCAGACCTGCCGCGTTTTTGCGATTAGCGTCTAATACGATCTGACAGAGGATGTCACTGTAGGGCCTGCGTCTGCGGAGCTGAAGTACTTTCATGTTTAAAGTCAGTGTCAGGGATTACATGGTGTGTAACAGGATGAGGACGCTGCACACACAGACACACCAGCATCTCCAAGTGATTACACACTTAAACAAACTTAAACAAGGAAACCTGCACGAGACGCAGCTGAAACGAGCCCGAAACACACGAAAACTGACGCTGTAAAGATACTGTACGAGCAGAGACGAAGGAAGTACTCAGTGTGTCACCTCTGTACCTGTACTTTTACTTCAGTAACACAAACCTCGAGCGAAAGTATCACATCTGCTGAAGTAAAAGGATTAACGCACCTGTTTAAAAATGTACTTTAAGAGGAAAAAGTAAGAGTATTTCACGTTACTCTTGCTCTTACTCTACGTCTTGTGAATTATTTCGTGTTTTTATTTTTCTTTTGCTCAAATTCGAAGCTTGAAACTCTGAAACTTTAGTCAAATGTTTCCACGAACATGGTAAAAATAACTCCTCAAATCAGATGAAAAGTGCTTTTTACTTTTCAGTCCTGTTCAAAAATGTAGTGGATTAGAAAGTACAGATACTACGCTCAAATGTACTGAAGTAAAAGTAAAAAGAACACAGTGTAAAATGTACTTGAGTAAAGTACAGATACTTGAAAATTCTACTTAAGTACAGTACTACTTCATTACCTTCCACCTGCTTATATGTCCGATTTTATGCACGAAGTTGATTTTGAGCTGTATTTGTGCGTTTAAGTGCTGTATTTGTGCGTTTAAGTGCTGTATTTGTGCGTTTAAGTGCTGTATTTGTGTGTTTAAGCGCTGTATTTGTGCGTTAAAGCGCTGTATTTGTTCGTTAAAGTGCTGTATTTGTGCGTTTAAGCGCTGTATTTGTGCGTTTAAGTGCTGTATTTGTTCGTTTAAGTGCTGTATTTGTGCGTTTAAGTGCTGTATGTGTTCGTTAAAGTGCTGTATTTGTGCGTTTAAGTGCTGTATTTGTGCGTTTAAGTGCTGTATTTGTGCGTTTAAGTGCTGTATTTGTGCGTTTAAGTGCTGTATTTGTGCGTTTAAGTGCTGTATTTGTGCGTTTAAGTGCTGTATTTGTGCGTTTAAGTGCTGTATTTGTGCGTTTAAGTGCTGTATGTGTTCGTTTAAGTGCTGTATTTGTGCGTTTAAGTGCTGTATGTGTTTGTTTTTTTGTGCTGTATGTGTTCGTTTAAGTGCTGTATTGTGTAAGTGCTGTTTTTTTAAGTGCTGTATTTGTGCGTTTAAGTGCTGTATGTGTTCGTTAAAGTGCTGTATTTGTGCGTTTAAGTGTGCTGTAAGTGCTGTTCGTTAAAGTGCTGTATTTGTGTGCGTTTAAGTGCTGTATGTGTGTTTTTTAAGTGCTGTATGTGTTCGTTAAGGTGCTGTATTTGTGCGTTTAAGTGCTGTATTTATTTGTGCGTTTAAGTGCTGTATGTGTTCGTTTCGTGCGTAAAGTGCTGTATTGTATTGTTCGTTTAAGTGCTGTATTAAGTGCTGTATTTGTGCGTTTAAGTGCTGTATTTGTGCGTTTAAAGTGCTGTATTTGTGCGTTCGTTTAAATTTAAGTGCTGTATTTGTGCGTTTAAGTGCTGTATTTGTTCGTTTAAGTGCTGTATTTGTGCGTTTAAGTGCTGTATTTGTGCGTTTAAGTGCTGTATTTGTGCGTTTAAGTGCTGTATTTGTGCGTTTAAGTGCTGTATGTGTTCGTTAAAGTGCTGTATTTGTGCGTTTAAGTGCTGTATTGTTCGTTTTGTTTTCGTGCTGTATGTGTTTGTTTAAGTGCTGTATTTGTTCGTTTAAGTGCTGTATTTGTGCGTTTAAGTGCTGTAAGTGCTTTAAGTATATGTGTTTTTTAAAGTGCTGTATTTGTGCGTTTAAGTGCTGTATTTGTTCGTTTAAGTGCTGTATTTGTGCGTTAAAGTGCTGTATGTGTTTAAGTGCTGTATGTGTTCGTTAAGGTGCTGTATGTGTTCGTTTAAGTGCTGTATTTGTTCGTTTAAGTGCTGTATTTGTGCGTTTAAGTGCTGTATTTGTGCGTTTAAGTGCTGTATGTGTTCGTTTAAGTGCTGTATTTGTGCGTTTAAGTGCTGTATTTGTGCGTTTAAGTGCTGTATTGTGCGTTAAGTGCTGTATGTGTGCGTTTAAGTGCTGTATGTGTGTTCGTTAAGGTGCTGTATGTGTTCGTTTAAGTGCTGTATTTGTGCGTTTAAGTGCTGTATTTGTGCGTTTAAGTGCTGTATTTGTGCGTTTAAGTGCTGTATTTGTGCGTTTAAGTGCTGTATGCTGCTGTATCGTGTGCTGTTAAGTGTATGTGTTTGTATGCTGTATTTGTGTTGTTAAGTGCTGTATGTGTGTGCGTTTAAGTGCTGTATTTGTTCGTTTAAAGTGCTGTATTTTGCTGTGTTTTAAGTGCTGTATGTGTTTGTTTAAGGTGCTGTGTGTGTTCGTTAAGGTGCTGTATTTGTGCGTTTAAGTGCTGTATGTGTTCGTTAAGGTGCTGTATTTGTGCGTTTAAGTGCTGTATTTGTGCGTTTAAGTGCTGTATGTGTTCGTTTAAGTGCTGTAATCTGTGCAATGTGCTGTTTTGCTTTTGTTGGTAAAGTGCTGTATGTGTTCGTTTAAGTGTGTATGTCAGTCGTTTATGAGACGCTGTGTGTGTTGTTTGTGCGTGTAAGTGCCTGATATGTGCGTTGGAAAGTGCTGTATTTGTGGTCATAAGTGCTGTATTTGTGCGTTTAAGTGCTGTATTTTGTGCGTTAAAGTGCTGTTGAGACGTGCGTTTTGGACCCCTGGTGTGTGTCTCTCTTTGATCCGCTCGTGTGATTCCCCTGTGAAGTTTCCCTGTTATTTTGTGTTTGTGTCGAGTAAGGGCTCCTGGTTGGACAAACTTGTGTGTTTAGTGTCGTATGGCTCAAGGCGAGAGAAGTAAATACAAGTACTACAACTACATATACTTGTACCACTGCTGTTAGTACTACTCTGCTGTTACGATTTGTTCTGCTGATATTGTTTTTCCCATTACTTCTGCTCCTCATTAGTATTTGTGGCAGTTTTTCATTCTGTGCATTTGTTGTTACCATGACGACGCAGGTTATTTGTGCAGCTCATTTTAAACAGAATAAACACAGAATAATTCAGTGTTTTACAAAATAAGAAAGACATTAACAATAAAACAAATCAAAACATGAACAATCATCAGGAAATGAACATTAAAAGAGACGAGGCAGAAAAAAACACGTTCAGTCACAGGCACGGAGAAAGAGTCCAGGTTTAGTCCAGGTTTAGTCCTGGTTTAATCCAGGTTTAGTCCTGGTTTAGTCCTGGTTTAGTCCTGGTTCAGTCCTGGTTTAGTCCTGGTTCAGTCCTGGTTTAGTCGAGGTTTAGTCCTGGTTTAGTCCTGGTTTAGTCCTGGTTTAGTCCTGGTTTAGTCCTGGTTTAGTCCTGGTTTAGTCGAGGTTTAGTCCTGGTTTAGTCCTGGTTTAGTCCTGGTTCAGTCCTGGTTTAGTCGAGGTTTAGTCCTGGTTTAGTCGAGGTTTAGTCCTGGTTTAGTCCTGGTTTAGTCGAGGTTTAGTCCTGGTTTAGTCCTGGTTTAGTCCTGGTTTAGTCCTGGTTTAGTCCTGGTTCAGTCCAGGTTTAGTCCTGGTTTAATCCTGGTTTAGTCCTGGTTCAGTCCTGGTTTAGTCCTGGTTTAATCCTGGTTTAGTCCTGGTTCAGTCCTGGTTCAGTCCTGGTTTAGTCCTGTTTTAGTCCAGGTTTAGTCCTGGTTCAGTCCTGGTTTTAGTTCTGTTTGTAGTCCAGGTTCAGTCTAGGTTCAGTCTGTGGTTTAGTCCTGGTTTAATCCTGGTTCAGTCTGGTTGCGTCCTGTTTTAGTCCTGTTTTTGCGTCCTGTTTAGTCCAGGTTTAGTCCTGGTTCAGTCCTGGTTGTAGTCTGTGGTTTAATCTTGGTTTAATCCTGGTTCAGTCCTGGTTCAGTCCTGGTTTAGTCCTGTTTTAGTCCAGGTTTAGTCCTGGTTCAGTCCTGGTTTAGTTCTGTTTTAGTCCAGGTTCAGTCTAGGTTCAGTCCTGGTTTAGTCCTGGTTTAATCCTGGTTTAATCCTGGTTTCGTCCTGGTTTAGTTCTGTTTTAGTCCTGGTTTTGTCCTGTTTAATCCTGGTTTAGTCCTGGTTCAGTCCTGGTTTTGTGTCCTGGTTTAATCACTGTTTAGTCCTGGTTCAGTCCTGGTTTAGTCCTGGTTTAGTCCTGGTTTAGTCCTGGTTAGTCCTGGTTCAGTCCAGGTTTAGTCCTGGTTTAATCCTGGTTTAGTCCTGGTTCAGTCCAGGTTTAGTCCTGGTTTAATCCAATGGTTTTTTCCTGGTTCAGTCCTGGTTTAGTCCTGGTTTAATCCTGGTTTAGTCCTGGTCAGTCCTGGTTCAGTCCTGGTTTAGTTCTGTTTTAGTCCAGGTTCAGTCTAGGTTCAGTCCTGGTTTAGTCCTGGTTTAATCCTGGTTCAGTCCTGGTTTCGTCCTGGTTTAGTCCTGTTTTAGTCCAGGTTTAGTCCTGGTTCAGTCCTGGTTTAGTCTTGGTTTAATCTTGGTTTAATCCTGGTTCAGTCCTGGTTTAGTCCTGTTTTAGTCCAGGTTTAGTCCTGGTTCAGTCCTGGTTTAGTTCTGTTTTAGTCCAGGTTCAGTCTAGGTTCAGTCCTGGTTTAGTCCTGGTTTAATCCTGGTTTAATCCTGGTTTCGTCCTGGTTTAGTTCTGTTTTAGTCCTGGTTCAGTCCTGGTTTAATCCTGGTTTAGTCCTGGTTCAGTCCTGGTTTAGTCCTGGTTTAATCCTGGTTTAGTCCTGGTTCAGTCCTGGTTTCGTCCTGGTTTAGTCCTGGTTTAGTCCTGATTTAGTCCTGATTTAGTCCTGGTTCAGTCCAGGTTTAGCCCAGGTTTAGTCCTGGTTTAGTCCTGGTTTAATCCTGGTTTAATCCTGGTTTCGTCCTGGTTCAGTCCAGGTTCAGTCCTGGTTCAGTCCATGTTTAATCCTGGTTTAGTCCTGGTTCAGTCCTGGTTTAGTCCTGGTTCAGTCTAGGTTCAGTCCTGGTTTAATCCTGGTTTAATCCTGGTTTCGTCCTGGTTCAGTCCAGGTTCAGTCCTGGTTCAGTCCATGTTTAATCCTGGTTTAGTCCTGGTTCAGTCCTGGTTTAGTCCTGGTTCAGTCTAGGTTCAGTCCTGGTTTAGTCCTGGTTCAGTCCTGGTTTAGTCCTGGTTCAGTCCTGGTTCAGTCCAGGTTCAGTCCTGGTTCAGTCCTGGTTTAGTCCTGGTTTTAGTCCAGGTTCAGTCCTGGTTCAGTCTTGGTTTAATCTGGTTCAGTCCTGGTTCAGTCCAGGTTTAATCTGGTTTAGTCCAGGTTCAGTCCTGGTTCAGTCCAGGTTCAGTCCTGGTTTAGTCCTGGTTCAGTCCTGGTTTAGTCCTGGTTCAGTCCAGGTTCAGTCCTGGTTCAGTCCTGGTTCAGTCTTGACTCAGTCTGAGGTGGTTCCTGTGACTCTTTTCTTTAGTTTTTTCACTCGTTTGTAGACGTCCATCTTTCCGTTCTACATGTGTATTTGTCTTTGTAAAAATCCTCCATAAATAAGTTGATTATCTTAATGTTGAGCTTCGCGGCTCGGGCCGTGTGTGGGAGGGACATGAAGGGCGGGCTCCCGGGGGACCTGCCTCCGCACGCTGCTCTCGCTGCTGATCGGCGGCTCTAATTCACCCTCGGAGCCTCACCTCCAACACGGCTTTGATTTCAGTCCGTTATTTATATTTGGATGATTCGAGTATTTCTTTCCTCTCTCTGTTCTGTCTCCGTTAGCGCTCGGCCGTCATCTTTAAAACACCTTTGAAAACACAGATCAGTGGTGTGGAAAAGCCCGGCCGGAGCCTCCGCGGGCCCCGGATCACACGCTCTAATATTCGGTGAAGACGTCTTTTCATGCCTCCCCCAGACGAGGATTTCTGCTGCCGTCAGAAACGATCTGCGGGTCGGGGGAATCGTCGGAGGCAGGTGACAGGCCCAGATACGGAACAAAGAGTCTGATTATAATACTCCACTATCAGGTCAAACAGCCCACTCCTCTTTATGAGTCTTTGAAAGAACGAACTGTGGCTCCTTCACCCGACTGAAGCAGATCAAACGCTCTCTAGGCTTTAAGACGAGATCATTTAAGATCATTTCATATCATAAATGTGGAGTTTTAATTAATACCACTGACCGTATGAAGAATCGTGAGTCTGACGTCACAGAATCGGCTCCAAATGAAGCTTGTCGAGGCTGGAGCAGGTAAAGAGCCAATCAGGAGCGAGAACAGTAAAGGTAACGCCCCTTCCTCAGGGACAGAAGGACCTGATGTGTCTGTTATTAATGTTCATATGTTGATTTACAGACACAGACGTGAAATAAAAACCCCAGGATCATGTAGAGGGTTAATACGAACATTTAAGACCAACATGAGTCTGAGGAGACACAAAAAGACAAAAAAATAAATGGAAAAAAAACCAACAAACTCAAAAAAACTTAAAAAAAAAAACCAACAAAAAAATCCAATTAAAAAAAAAAAAAAAATCTCAATAAAATAACACAAAATAAATAAATTATAACTCAAAATAACAAAAAAAATTAATTAAACTCAAAAAACAACAACAAACAACCTAAAAATATCACAAAAACTCCCCAAAAAACCTGAAAATAACTCAAAAAATGAAAAAATTAACTCAATAACTCAATAAATAAATAAACAAAAAAAGTATAAATAAATTCAAAATAACAAAAAATAATGATAAAACAAAACATTTAAGAGCAAAATGAGTCTGACAAGCAGCAGGGACAGAGAGAGACAGAGGGTTTTTCAATAGAAAGTGAATTGGAGTCTGTGTTAACTCCAAACATCTAAAGGTGAACCGCCCACTTTTCTGACACAGCGTGGACCACCTGCTTGTCGTCTTGGAGATATAATTGCTTCACTCAGAATGTCCCATGGTGCAGGGGTTAGTGTTTGGGGTCAGGGGAGTGTGGGGTCCCAGGACACACTGGAGGGTCTCTCTGTCCTGGGAATACCTTGGGGTCCCACCGGGGGAGCTGGAGGACAGTGTCTGGGGTGAGGGAAGCTCTTTTTGAGAACACTGTCGTTCTGCTTCAGTGCATGAAAAAAGCATCACTGTAAAAACACAAACAAAAGTCCTGTATCTGGGAGATTCTTCGATCAGTGGGACAGTTCTGACATTTTTGTGTTGCTACTAAAACGCCTCAAGGGGAGAATTTGAGATTTAATCATCTTTACAGAACAGAAGTGTTTGACGCAGAGTCTTTCTCCAACACGACAAAACAGAAGTGGATCCGCAGCAGCACTTTGCTCCGGGACGAGGAGCCTGGAGAGCTGCACCTTTGTCTCATTATTTGCTAAACGCTGACAAATGGAAAGCATGAAAGGAACATCAGCGAAGGAAACTATTTTTGTGGGTCACACATAATTGGCTTGGTTTTATTTAGGTGTTTTGCTCGTGATCATCTTTTATATTTTCAGCCTCCTGCCGCTGGAGATGGGGCGGAGCAATTTGGAGAAAATATCTAATTGCGATTTTTCTGTCAAGCGTTTTGATTAGATTTGCAGTTTATGTTTTAATAATAAGATTCTTTTCAAAGTTCACATTTAAACCGCTAAGAAACGACAAAAAGAAACGACAAAAAGACTGAAATATGAGCAAACGGAGGATGTTTGTGTGGATCTAAACGACGTTAGCAAAAGAGCTACAGCCGTTTAATCCGACAGGAGCGATTTAGTCAAACAAACTGTATCAGCTGAAGGATTATTTCAGCCTGTCTCTCTGTTCAGAGCCTGTCTCTCTGTCCAGAGCCTGTCTCACTGTCCAGAGCCTGTCTCACTGTCCAGAGCCTGTCTCACTCTCCAGAGCCTGTCTCACTCTCCAGAGCCTGTCTCTCTGTCCAGAGCCTGTCTCACTGTCCAGAGCCTGTCTCTCTGTCCAGAGCCTGTCTCACTGTTCAGAGCCTGTCTCACTCTCCAGAGCCTGTCTCTCTGTCCAGAGCCTGTCTCTCTGTCCAGAGCCTGTCTCTCTGTTCAGAGCCTGTCTCACTGTCCAGAGCCTGTCTCTCTGTCCCGAGCCTGTCTCACTGTCCAGAGCCTGTCTCTCTGTCCAGAGCCTGTCTCTCTGTTCAGAGCCTGTCTCACTGTCCAGAGCCTGTCTCTCTGTCCCGAGCCTGTCTCACTGTCCAGAGCCTGTCTCTCTCTCGTCACAGGCTCCTGCTCGTACCTCGTCCACTTGAACCTCTTAAATATTGATCAGAGCAGATTGTGACGTCGCTGCTGCTCTGGGAGGTTCTCTGCCTTTTCACACATAAATACAACTTTAACTGTTACATTTCTGTAGATTTTCTTGATTTTTTTGTTGAGTCTTTTCTTTCTTTGTTGTTCGTGGTGGAAACGATGATTCTTTAAAAACTTCAGCTTTTGTGATTTTCTAATTCGGTTGATTCGTGATGTTTATGGAGATGCACCTCGCAGTGACTTTAGACGAAACAGGACTTTGGTTTACTGCACCTCCTGGCACAGAAAAGATATTTCACGAGCATTTTCCCCACGGGAGCCGTGGACTCGTCCTTGGAAGTTCACGAGAGCCGAGGTGGACGGAGTCAGACAGATGCCCTGAGCTCACCACAGATCATTAATGCATGAGGCAGGCGGAGGATCCTGTTCCACTGGAGAAAAGGTCACAGCCAGTGGAGAGACTGAACGAGGAGGAAGAGGAGGAAAGAGGAGGAGGAGGAGTCTGCACGAGAGGAGGAAGAGGAGGAAGAGGAGTCTGCACAAGAGGAGGAAGAGGAGGAGGGGGAGGGAGGAGGAAGAGGGAGTCTGCACGAGAGGAGGAAGAGGAGGAGGAGGAGGAAAGAGGAGGAGGAAGAGGAGGAGGAGGAGGAGGAGGAGGAGGAGGAGGAGGAGGAGGAGGAGGAGGAAGAGGAGGAGGAGGAGGAGTCTGCACGAGAGGAGGAAGAGGAGGAAGAGGAGGAGGAGGAGGAGGAGGAAGAGGAGGAGGAGGAGGAGGAAGAGGAGGAAGAGGAGGAAGAGGAGGAAGAGGAGGAAGAGGAGGAGGAGGAGTCTGCACAAGAGGAGGAAGAGGAGGAAGGGAGTCTGCACAAGAGGAGGAAGAGGAGGAGGAAGAGGAGGAGGAGGAAGAGGAGGAGGAGGAGGAAGAGGAGGAGGAAGAGGAGGAGGAGGAGTCTGCACAAGAGGAGGAAGAGGAGGAGGAGGAGGAGGAGGAAGAGGAGGAGGAGGAGGAAGAGGAGTCTGCACAAGAGGAGGAAGAGGAGGAAGCGTGTTCTGCAGAAGCGTGTTCTGCAGAAGCGTGTTCTACAGAAGCGTGTTCTACAGAAGCGTGTTGTACAGAAGCGTGTTGTACAGAAGCGTGTTCTACAGAAGCGTGTTCTACAGAAGCGTGTTCTACAGAAGCGTGTTCTGCAGAAGCGTGTTCTGCAGAAGCGTGTTCTACAGAAGCGTGTTCTGCAGAAGCGTGTTCTGCAGAATCGTGTTCTGCAGAAGCGTGTTCTACAGAAGCGTGTTCTACAGAAGCGTGTTGTACAGAAGCGTGTTCTGCAGAAGCGTGTTCTACAGAATCGTGTTCTGCAGAAGCGTGTTCTACAGAAGCGTGTTGTACAGAAGCGTGTTGTACAGAAGCGTGTTCTACAGAATCGTGTTCTGCAGAAGCGTTGTTCTACAGAAGCGTGTTGTACAGAAGCGTGTTGTACAGAAGCGTGTTCTACAGAAGCGTGTTCTACAGAAGCCTGTTCTACAGAAGCGTGTTCTGCAGAAGCGTGTTCTGCAGAAGCGTGTTCTACAGAAGCGTGTTCTCAGAAGAAGCGTGTTCTGCAGAATCGTGTTCTGCAGAAGCGTGTTCTACAGAAGCGTGTTCTACAGAAGCGTGTTGTACAGAAGCGTGTTCTGCAGAAGCGTGTTCTACAGAATCGTGTTCTGCAGAAGCGTGTTCTACAGAAGCGTGTTGTACAGAAGCGTGTTGTACAGAAGCGTGTTCTGCAGAAGCGTGTTCTACAGAAGCGTGTTCTGCAGAAGCGTGTTGTACAGAAGCGTGTCCTACAGAAGCGTGTTCTACAGAAGCGTGTTCTACAGAAGCGTGTTGTACAGAAGCGTGTCCTACAGAAGCGTGTTCTACAGAAGCGTGTTGTACAGAAGCGTGTTGTACAGAAGCGTGTCCTGCAGAAGCGTGTTCTACAGAAGCGTGTTCTACAGAAGCGTGTTGTACAGAAGCGTGTTGTACAGAAGCGTGTTCTACAGAAGCGTGTTCTACAGAAGCGTGTTCTACAGAAGCGTGTTCTACAGAAGCGTGTCCTGGAGCAGTGCTGCCGTTGAAGCTGCTCGTGTAAAAGTCCCTGGGAAAAACCCTTTTTTTAAAGTGTGGTCGGCGCTGACGAGTTTAAACACCTCAGGACGTCGCACTCACAGTTTCACAGAGTTTGTTCACAGTTTGAGACGTGGACGTGACCTCGAGTTAAACGTGTGATCGAACGACACAAACATCTACACGAGTCCTGACAGTGACACCTGCAACGAGAACGAGCAACTTCTCTGAGACGTGTGAGAGGACTCGCCTTTTCACAGATCCAACCTGTCGCTTTATCTCAATGAAGAAAGAGAACTATAGTCCCACAACCAGCCCCGCAACCAGCCCCACAACCAACCCCACTCCCACCAGCAACCAGCCCCGCAACCAGCCCCACTCCCACTCACAACCAGCCCCACTCCTACCCACAACCACCCCCACAACATCCAACAACCAGACCCAGAACCACCCCACAACCACCAACAACCAGTAAAAAGTACACAGTGTACTTTTAAGTGTGTACTTTTTACTTTTACTTGAGTACATCTGAGAGCAGTATCTGTACTTTCTACTCCACTACATTTTTGAACAGAACTGAAAAGTAAAAGTACTTTTCATCTGATTTGAGGAGCTATTTTTAACAAATACTTTTACTTTTTACTCTTAACGTGCATTTATAAACAGGTACTTTAATACTTTTTCTTAAGTAGATTTTTTTCATGTGATACTTTTACTTGAGTAACTTTTGGCCTGTGTATCTGTACTTTTACTTAAGTAACAAAACTACTTCCTCCACCACTGTTTGTACTATTATACTACTACGAAAAGTACAACGGCAAGCGCTCTCAGGTCAGCTTAAGACGGGTTTTAGAAGACGACTTTCCATCAGTCGTTGACGGTTCAGATGTTCTCAGAAGCTTTTAATTGACTAGAATTTTGCAGTTACACATCATTTCAAATAATAAGTTCTAAATATTATATCTTCTACTAAATTTCCTCCACAACTTCAAATACAGTGCTCCATAAGTACTTCTTTTACTGCAGTAAAGTCGGACAGTGACCTCTCCTGAATCCATCCATTATCGCCTCCCTTCACTTCGTAAACCTGCACTACGCAACTTTTCTGCTCTAAAATATGGTGACGGGGCTCGCCTTTTCACAGATCCAACCTGTAGCTTCCTTGTCTCAATGGAGAAAGATAAGATACTACAAAAAGTACAACGGAGGTCAGCTTAAGACGGGTTTAGACGTTCTCAAAAGCTTTTAATTGACTAGAATTTTGCCAGTTCTCAAACGTTTTATCTTCTACTAAATCTCCTTCACGACTGTTTCTTTTACTGCGGAAAAGTCGGACGGTGACCTCTCCTGAATCCATCCATTTTCGCCTCCCTTCACTTCTTAAACCTGCACTTTTCTGCTCTAAAATATGGTGACGGGGCTCGCCTTTTCACAGATCCAACCTGTAGCTTGGTTGTTTCAATGGAGAAAGATAAGATACTACAAAAAGTACAACGGCAAGCACTCGCAGGTCAGCTTAAGACGGGTTTTAGAAGACGACTTTGAAGGTTTAGACGTTCTCAAAAGCTTTTAATTGACTAGAATTTTGCAAGTTTCAAACGTTTTATCTTCTACTAAATCTCCTCCACGACTATTTCTTTTACTGCAGAAAAGTCGGACGGTGACCTCTCCTGAATCCATCCATTTTCGCCTCCCTCCACTTCCCCGACTCCAGTTTCATTTGGGAAAGATTGACGTTTTAAGCGGCGTGTCTCGTTAGCGCGACGTTCCGTTGGCGGCGGTGGAATCTGCTCAGCTGGAGCGTGACCGGGCGAGTGATTGTTGTGGCTGGGAGGTTGCCGTGTTGTGGCTAGTCGTGCCAGTCTCTCCGCAACCTGTGCCTGGGCGTCCCACCGGGGGAGCGCCGCGAGGAGGGAGGACGGACGGAGGGAAGGAGGAGCGGGGGCTTACAGACACTTGCTCCTCGTTGCCCCTCCATTATACGTGCTTGACCTATTTCGACGGCGGGGAAACAGCGAGGGGGAGTAGCCAAATCACAGGCTGACAGAACAGAAGTCCCCCCGGTGAGCTGGTCCCTAATGCAGCAACCGAACACGACACAACCGTCCAGGGGGAGTCGTGTTGAGTGTTTTTCTATTAACACGTCCTTCGGCAGGTGGGGGGGTCTTCGTCTCGGCTCGGACCATTAGTATGCGGCGTAAATCAGTGGGATCAAATATTCACAACTCGCTGTTTCACGGGTTAAATCGTGAAGCTGACAATGAATCGTCGCGTAACACTTCATTTTCAGTTTGAGAGCAGCAGCGTCGATAAAAACAGTAGTACTGGATTAAAATGGAGGCTGCATGAAAACCACAGACTGTGTAAAAACGTGGAATAAGTGACGTTTGGAGCCGGAGTTCTGAACATGAGTATCATAGCAACCGAAAGAGCCAATCAGGAGCCAGGATGTTGAAGGTCAATGCTACAAGGAGCGACCTCGAGGAAAGAAGGACCTGATGTGTCTGTTATTAATGTTCATATCTTGATTTACAGACACAATAGTGAAATATCGGGGTTTATGTTCTAAAAATAACGAATCTGCGAAGTATCAGCTTTATTTTTTACATTATTCTGTCTGTTTCTTGTCTGTAAAACCCCTCACCACACACTTTATACACTTTTCTCACAGATTTTCTCACATTTCTCTCTCGTTTAAACTCTCTCAAAGTTCAAACCTTTGTAGATTTTAAAAATAAGTCCAGTTTTATAGAACAAAACCACGTTATTTTCCTCCTTCTTTATGTAACAAACTGAAGATTCATTTATTCTGTAATGGCGCCCCCTACAGCTGCGTGACTTCTACCGTCCTTCAGCATGTCCAGAACTTTTTCTGCGATGGTTAGTGTCTTCCTCGACCTTTTCGGTGTCTTTGTCGGTGCAGAACGTTTCATCGACATTGTGGGTTTTGTCGGGGAGAAAACTTGCAAACATACAGCACTTCAGAGTCACACTGATCCAACATTTATGTAAATTTGTCTGACACATTCTGTACTGTACAGGAGACACGGAGGAGACTGATGGACAATGGTCTACAGTCCCTCAGCCAATCAGGACGCAGAACACAATGGTCTACAGTCCCTCAGCCAATCAGGACGCAGAACACAATGGTCAACAGTCTCTCAGCCAATCAGGACGCAGAACACAATGGTCTACAGTCCCTCAGCCAATCAGGACGCAGAACACAATAGTCTACAGTCCCTCAGCCAATCAGGACGCAGAACACAATGGTCTACAGTCCCTCAGCCAATCAGGACTAAAAAAATCTGCAAAAGGTGAACAGCGTTATATCGAGGGGCCACTGTAATACGAACATTTTAAGACCAAAATGACGAGTTCGTGATCACTTCCTGTTTGAAACGCAGCAGCTAGCAGGTTAGCTCTGTGCGTTTACACATAAAATCTGTGTTACACACTTAAAACATGCACATACTTCAGCTTTAAGTGTCCAGGGAGTGTTTTCTTGACATGTAGAAGAGCGTCTGTGGCGTTTCTGTTGTTAGCTAATAGTGGGCGGGAAATTATGAGAAATGGGGTCACGCTCACAATGGGACTTCCTGAAATAGGAGCATGAATGGGAGGAAAATCTGGGAATCAGTCAAAATGATGCTGATGTGGAAGATCAAAGCTCGACTCCAGGAAAACCCGAGAAAACACATCGAGAAACGAGCTAACGCTGATTTTGTTTGATTTTTGACCAAGGATTTGCTTCGTTTTGACCTCGCTCTGTCTCGTGTGACTTGTGCTCTGACGGGAAAACGTGGTGGGACAACGATGCGAACCGTCGTCCTTGGGCAAGACACTTAGGCACGTACCTTAGCTCCATCAGTAAACCTCGGGGCAGTTGTGGCTTCAATAAAAAAAGTCTGGAAGGAAAAACGCACAAAACAAAACGAGACTTGTGTGCGGCGTTACGCTAACCCACGACCGTTTCGTTATGAGATATTCCGTCTTCATAAAACCCACAATTTGATCTGAAAACGAGCTCCCTTCTCCTTTTAAACTCTGCGTAACACATCCATTACATCCACTGGCCTGCGCTGATTCGTGTAAAGTGAGCAGAGTTACACAACGCCCCGATCGTCGGCGGAGATAACAGTTATATGCCCCGTGTTTCCAGACAATACCTGGGAGGATATAGAGGGAAATAATGGGACACTAACACACTGGATCCAATAAGACTAAACATATGAGATTTTGCAGAAATGCCACTGATGTCTGCTTCCATCAGGTTTTATTACACGGTAAAGGAGCCACTATTACTGTGTTTGTCAGACATTTTCCTCCATGTGTGTCTTTGTGCGTCTGTGTGCGGATAGTGTGTATATGGGGAGTTGCATATAACTAAGGAATTGCTGCAGGGGCCAGAAAAGGTGCAATTGATCATTCTGTGCTAGATATGGTGTAGTGTACGACGCAGGAGCCGGCGGGAATATGATCCCCGATCCAAAGTGTAATAGCAGCCATGTTTTTATGCCCCTGTAAGCTGATAGGACGGGGGACGGGGGCTGGAAAAGTGGGTCGACACAACCGCGAGTTTGTACTGTGCCTTTGAAGCCGTAACAAACAAGCAGGATACAGTCATTCGAGGTGAAAAAGCCTGCCTCTGAACAGTGCGGACGGGGAAAAGGACGAGGGCTGAGGGAGCGTGACGTCACCCGCGGCGTCCGGCTCGAGTCGGACGGAGCTCGTCGAGGAGAGCGGGACAGAATGTGTGAACGGGATCGTGAAGAGGGGTTAAAACGGACTTTTAAGAGCAAAGTGATGAGTGACAGCAGCGGGTGCAGAGAGAGAGGGGACACAGAAAAAAAAAAAACTAAAATAAACCAAAAATTAATTAATTAATAAAAAAAAAAAAACAAGTCAAAATAATTAAAAACAAACAAAAAAAAAAAAACAAAACCCTCAAAATAACTAAAAAAAACAAAACACAAAAAACATGAAATAACAAAAAAAATTAAAATAATAAACTCAAGATAACAAAAAATAAAATAATTAAACTCAAAATTATAAAAATAAATAAATAAATAAAAAAAAGTTATAAATTAACTCAGAATAACTCAAAAAATTTAAAGATAAACTCAAAATGACAAAAAAAAAAAAAAAAAAGTAAAAAAAAATCATAAATACTAAAAAAAAAAAAAATCTAAATAACTAAAAAAAAAAAAAAAAATAGAACCTAGGATCTGTAGAGGGTTAATATGAATATTTAAAAAATGACAAAATGACAAGTGACAGCAGAAGGTACACAGAGAGGGGACACAGTCACACAAAAATAATAATAATAATATAAATTCATTAATTTAAAAAATAATTGAAAATACCTAAAAAGAACCAAAAAAAAAAAAAAACCCAAAAAACAAACAAGCCCAAAATAACTCAAAATAAACTCAAACTAACAAAAAATAAAATAATTAAACTCAAAATAACTAAAAAAAAAAAAAAAAAAAAAAAAAAAAAAAAAATTCAAAATAAACTCAGAATAACAAAAAAAAAAACCCAAAATAATAGAACAAAATAAAGTAGTGCCAAAATGGGACACGGAGCGAACTTCAACCGCTGTCTGTGCACTTCTGGAGAATTTGTCCTGGTGAATAAGTCCATTCTCCGCCTCTGTCAAAAGAACATCCTGAAATAAGGACTAAGATTAAACATTATGATACCTGCACTAATGCACGAGTGTGAGAGATAATTCTGCTCACGTTTGGTCAGTTCCTCAGTGATTAAACCCAAATGAGCAGGACGTCAGATCTTTACTCACATTTTAACAGATTCACGTCTCTGTTGTAGGAGACGTAAACGAGGATTTACATTTGAACATTTATCACAGACTCCATTTTCGTCTCTTTTTTTCTTCTGCTTTAATTCGAAAGCTTGTTTCTGCAGATCTACTGAATAGTATTTGACTTATTATAAATATATTGTAAAGATAACACCGGTATCAGAGTAAGTACTCTCCTTTTCCGCTCGTTTTGCACGTTTTTGTGGAGTATTTTGGTGACAGAAATGCCCAGAATAGGCCCTTAAACACCGCCTCTACATTCGCTCTCCTCTGGACTTTGTTTTCCTAGTGAAATAACCACCATCTTGCATTTTTTTCCTCCCGAAAAGCTTCAAACCATTTCCATTTGTGGTGTAAGCCCGGTAAGCCTGACTACCCTTGAATAAACAGACAGGAAATTACAATGGAGCTATTGAAATACAAGAGAGAAAATTTCCAAGCTGCCACAACACGAGGAGGCAGCCAAACATGTTGCCTTTCCCACAAAAGTGCTGTGCAGACGATCTCATGAAGCTACCTCAGCACATATCCTGTCTCCACGTCAGGCTGCGTCCTGATAAAAGCCAATTTACTAAATAAACCGTCGCATGAGGAACATGTCCTGCAGGAGAGACGCTCGTGGTCTGTGTCTTTAGTCGCTCACATGGAGAAGACGTGTTACTGCAGGTCTGTGGGGTTTTAACCACGTTAACCATGTTTAGTCCATCTGAAATGATCGTTTTGTGGTGTGTTTATTCGCACAAATAAAAATCGAATCATCAAAACCCTGAGTTATGGCCTCGACACACGGGCAGCGACAAACTGCAGCGACTAGCGGCTGATTGGCTGTTTATTTGGAGGGAATTTAGAGGTTTAATAGCGGTGGATGGGAAAGAGACGCTAAAATTAAATCTCAGAAAGTTTTGCTTCATTTGACTGAAACATCACTGTCGGTTGCACTTCACAAAACTAAAAAAAAAGATCCTGGGTCGAACCTGTTCTGCAAACAAGAAAATGTATCTGTAGATTTTTTGAGATGTGTCAAAAAGAATTGGGAAATCTGACACGGCGAGTTTGATTTTGCCACTTTATTTTGCTGTTTTTTTCTCACAATCAATCAGAAATCAGATCAGTTACATCAGACGGAGCAGTTTACATGACACCTGAGTAATCTGATTACCCCAGAAATCAGATCATGATCAGATTTCTGTTGGACACTGGCGTAAAGATGGACGTTTGTCTGACCGTCGTGTTTCTTCTGTGTGATTATGTTTAGTGTTAAATATCAGGTTTGTTGTTTCGTCCTCACGCTGCGGCTCAGACTCTACAGTGAGTTTATTTTTCACTTTACACTTTTACACTGAAGTATTTTCTCTCAGTTTAATGAAACAAATGAAGCAGCAAACACCACAAAGCTCTGAGCGGCTCATTTTAGGTCAGTAGAACATTCAAAAGATCATCTGTCAGTGTTTGTGCTGCGTCTGCTCACGAAGTCGGCGGTTTGTTCTCAGCCAGACGAGAGCCAAGAGCCGTGAGCCGTGAGCCGTGAGCCGTGAGCCGAGAGCTGAGAGCCGTCGTGGCAGAGAACCACTCACAAACTCAAACTGTCTGAGTGAGATTGATTTGTATGTGCACATTTTCTATTTGTGAACGACACACAGCAGCTCTGCCCCGTGTCATGTCGTAAACCTCATCCAATGCTCTATTGGCTCTTTTGGCTCTTTTTGGCTCTTTTGGCTCTTTTGGCTCTTTTGGCTCTTTGGCTCTTTTGGCTCTTTTGCTCTTTTGCTCTTTTTGCTCTTTTGGCTCTTTTTGCTCTTTTTGCTCTTTGGCTCTTTTGGCTCTTTTGGCTCTTTTGGCTCTTTTTGCTCTTTTGCTCTTTGTCTCTTTTGGCTCTTTTTGCTCTTTTGGCTCTTTTGGCTCTTTGGCTCTTTGGCTCTTTTGGCTCTTTTGTTGTTTTTGGGGCTTGTGTAACACTCTTTTTGCTCGTTTGCTTTGGCTCTTTTGCTCTTTGGCTCTTTTTGCTCAGAATAAATTTGGAAAAGAGGCTTTTGCTGGGTGTTTGACTCTGGGATATTTTGCTCTTTGGCTCTTTTGGCTCTTTTGTCTCTTTTAGATCTTTTGTCTCTTTTGGCTCTTTGGCTCTTTTTTGCTGTATTTTGTATCTTTGGCTCTTTTGGCTCTTTCTGCTCTTTTTGACTCTTTTGTCTCTTTTTGCTCTTTCGGCTCTTTCAGCTCTTTTTGCTCTTTTGGCTCTTTGGCTCTTTTGGCTCTTTTGGCTCTTTGTCTCTTTGTCTCTTTTGGCTCTTTTGGCTCTTTGTCTCTTTTGGCTCTTTTGCTCTTTGTCTCTTTTGGCTCTTTGGCTCTTTTTCCTCTTTTGGCTCTTTCGGCTCTTTTGTCTCTTTTGGCTCTTTGTCTCTTTTGGCTCTTTTTGCTCTTTTGTTCTTTTGGCTCTTTCGGCTCTTTTGGCTCTTTGTCTCTTTTTGCTCTGTTGGCTCTTTCGGCTCTTTTGGCTCTTTGTCTCTGTTGGCTCTTTGGCTCGTTTGGCTCTGAGCATTAGCATGTTGTACGAGGGGCTTGTGTAACACCATTACAGCTGTAGCGAACACTCTGACTGTTAGGCTCAAACGCAGCAGAATAAATGAGTGGAAAAGAGGCTTGTGCTGGGTGTTTGACTCTGGGATATGTGTGCGTCTGTGTATAGATGTGTGTATATGTGTGCGTCGGTGTATAGATGTGTGTATATATGTGCGTCTGTGTATAGATGTGTGTATGTGTGTGTGTATTTGTGTGTGTATTTGTGTGTACAGGTACGTGTCAAACCCTCAGGCCCAGATACAGTGTTCTGTCTATTAGCTGCCTATTGCATTTCTTGGCTTAGTTTTTATTATAGGCAACACAAAGGAACTCTCTGTGCTGTGTTCTGTGTGTCCATGTGTGTGTGTGTGTGTGTGTGTGTGTGTGTGTGTGTGTGTGTGTGTGTGTGTGTGTGTGTGTGTGTGGCGAGTGTGTGTGTGTCTGTGTGTGTGTGTGTGTGTGTGTGAGTCTGTGTGGAGTGTGTGATGTGTCTGTGTGTGTGTGTGTGTGTCTGTGTGTGTGTGTGTCTCCGCTCCTGCCTTTACTGATCCGTGGGCTAAGATTTATGATTGTGCATTACTTGTGCCTTGTCACATTAATTCACACTCCACACACACATGTACAACACTCCACACACACACACTCCACACACTCCGACACACTCCACACACTCCACACACTCCACACACACACACACACACACCCACCCCACACACTGCCTCTCCACACGACTCCAACACACACATAAACTCCACACGTGTCCACCTGCTCCACACACACAGGACACTCTGTTCACTTCAGGCTCTCCACACACACTCACACACTCTGTGTACACTCCACACACTCCACAACACTCACACACTCCACCACACACACTCCCACACTCCACACACTCACACACACCACACACCACACCCACACACTCCACACACTCCACACACTCCACACACTCCACACACTCACACTCCAAAACTCCACACACTCCACACACTCTCCAAACACTCCACACACTCCACACACTCCACACACACTCCACACACTCCACACACTCCACACACACTCCACACTCCACACACTCCACACACTCCACACACTCCACACTCACACACTCCACACTCCACACTCCACACACTCCACACACTCCACACACACTCCACACACTCCACACTCCACACACTCCACACACTCCACACTCCACACCACCAACACTCCACCTCAAAACACTCCACACAGTCCACACACTTGTACACAGTCGGTGCACACACTCCCACACTCCACACACTTCACACACTCTTCACACACCACATCGTCCTACCATTACATAAGACTAAACACACTCCCACACACTCCACAACACACACTCCACACACTCCCATAATCCTCCTGTTATTACACTCACACACTTTGACTGACAACACACTGGAGGAGGCGACACACTCCACATTTACACAGACACAGTCTCCACAGACGAGTCTCAGGAGAGGAGTCTCCACACTCGCACACCTCAGGGACCCCCACACATCCACACTCCACACACTCACACACTCCACACACTCCACACACTCCACACTCCACACTCCACACACTCCACACTCCACACTCACACACACTCCACACTCACACACTCCACACACTCCACACTCCACACTCCACACACTCCACACACTCCACACACTCCACACACTCCACACACTCCACACACACTCCACACACTCCACACACTCCACACACTCCACACTCCACACACCACACTCCACACTCCACACTCACACACACCACACTCCACACACTCCACACACTCCACACACTCCACACACTCCACACACTCCACACACTCCACACACTCCACACACTCCACAACACTCCACAACACTCCACACACTCCACACTCCACACACTCCACACACTCCACACACTCCACACACTCCACACTCCACACACTCCACACACTCCACACACTCCACACACTCCACACTCCACACTCCACACTCCACAATCCACACTCCCACACTCCACACTCACACACTCCACACTCCACACACTCCACACACTCCACACACTCCACACACTCCACACACTCCACAACACTCCACACACTCTCCACACACTCCACACACTCCACACACTCCACACACACACACTCCACACACTCCACACTCTCCACACTCCACACTCCCACACTCCACACACTCCACACATATATGTTTTTAATAAACATTTGTCATTAAAACCATGGAGCTTTATTCTGATTCATCTCCTGAACAGTGTGTTGTTTTTTTCACAGATGAACCAGTTTCTTGGACAGAGTCGGTGATAATCTGGTGTTTCTTTTATCTGCAGTTTAAACATGTTCCTTCACCTGCTGCTCTCGGCCGGAGCTGCTCTATCGGCCTAATCTACTTTTACTTTGTGGTGTTAGCACTTTCTGAAGCTGCTGGCGGTCTTCCACCGTTAGCATTCTGCTGCTTCGGCCTCTCGCTGATGCCCGCTGCTCCTCGCCAATTAGACAAAGGCGAGTTTGTATCAGGCGAGTGGGCACAGCGAGGGGTCAGGGAGCGTACCTCTGCCGCGGCGCCGGAGTCCTCCTCAGACCGGGGCGCGGTTGACGGCCCCGTCGGCGTTCGGGCGCCCGGGGGTGAGACGTGTGACAGGCGAGTGGGCCACGTCCGAGCGTCGTTATGGCGGGAGTGCGGCTCTTTTGTATGCAGAGTGAATGGATTAGTGCTCATCGGTGTGTGTTTGGGAGAACTGTGCTGTGACACATTCATATTGACACCTGTCACCGGAGACGTGAGGCGTGGAGACGTGAGGCGTGGAGACGTGAGGCGAGGAGACGTGAGGCGAGGAGACGTGAGGCGAGGAGACAGCGCAGCGTCAACGTAATTGGACTTTTCTGGACCTCTATTTGTACCTATTTGGCGGCTGATAGTGTGGACCCCCTACTTTTTGCTAACACGCTCTAAAAAGCCAATGTCCTGCCACACCTTGCCATGCTGTAAATTAGTCCCGTGTGGAGACATGGTGCATGCTGGGTAATTTGGACAATGGGGCGTTTGACAGCTCACCCATCACGTCTACAGCGCCTCAGGGAGTCGCTACTCCTCCCGAGCTTTTGGTCTCTCGCTCTCTTCCCTCGGCGCTGATGGAGAGGCTCTGTAAGTAGCAGCATCATTCACCAATCAAGCTCCGGACTGGTTTTTCATCCGAGAGAGAGCGGACAGAGAAGGACACGAGACGGAGAGGACACGGGAGGACACGAGAGGACACGAGAGGACACGAGAGGACACGAGAGGACACGAGAGCATGGAGGGAGGCGGAATACTTTAAAGAAACTGTCCATTTGATAAAACATGAGACAGAAACAGTGACGAGTACCAGCGCTGCTCTTAATGTAGCAGATACTTATTACATTAGTGTAGGGAGGAAATGAAATGGCTTTTCCGGGGTTTTTATCCAGTCACGGTGAACCATTAACGAACGAGCTGTGTTCTCACCTCAGCAACACTTATTATCACTCGGGGTCATTATTCTCAGTTTAATTAAAAAATGCAAATTTGGATGTAAAGTGCCAAAAAAGAACCCCAAATTATGAAATGTGCCTTCGTTATTTTTCCATTTTTACACCACGTCTTGAGATTTGAGTTTGACAGAGTCGGTAGAAGAACTCTCCCAAACTCGTAGCGGTTCTGAATAATTCTCTTTTTTGGCGCCGGAGCGTGATATACTCTTTTGGACAGATTTTCCGAATGGCGTGGAGACCGGGCGCAGGATTGTGACCTTGTCTGGGCGGTGACTGGACACAGAGTGGCCAGGGCCTGGTGTGACCCTGGCAACGACCAGCTGCCTCCTGCCAGCTCCCGTCACAGCTCGGCCAGTGAAGGTCAGGCGCCCCGAACCCCCCCGACACGTCACACCGCCGCCGCAGCGCCACCTCCCGCCTCCAGAGGGCGACAGAGAGGCACAGACAGGCTATAAGTGGAGGATTTAAACAAACTCAACTTTTTTAATACTATTTTTGGGATTATTATGTTATATTTTGCTGCTGTTCAGTTACGTCTCTTTTTTTTAATGTTATATCTCGGGCTGAGTATCTTTGAATTGTTTTGACACATAAATGATTCATTTTTTATCCGTTTTTTAACTTTACTTTAGCTTTTCCAGATGCCTTTTTCTTATAATTTAATTATGTAGAACAACAAAACACAAGGATCATGTTTTTTATGTTTGTTCTATTAAACTGTTTCTTTGTGTTGGTGAATTAGAGGAATCTTTGGTGGCACCTGTAGTTCTGTTCTCTCTCTCGTTTATTCCTGTTTTATCTCTCGTTTATTCCTCTTTTATCCCTCGTTTATTCCTCTTTTATCCCTCGTTTATTCCTCTTTTATCCCTCGTTTATTCCTCTTTTATCTCTCGTTTATTCCTGTTCTCTCTCTCGTTTTTCCCCGTTCTCTCTCTCGTTTGTTCCTGTTTTATCTCTCGTTTATTCCTGTTCTCTCTCTCGTTTATTCCTCTTTTATCTCTCTCGTTTCTTCCCGTTCCCTCTCTCAGACTCAGAGAGTCACAGCACTAGTCTGTAGTGAGTCACAGCACTGGTTTGTCGTGAGTTTGGTGAAGCAGGTTTGTCTTTTGTTTGTGCTGGATTCCCCGGAGATGAAACATGAGTTTGTGGATCAGATAAAACAGGACTGATCGATACAGACCTGCTCCAGACACCAGAGCACGGGGCCCCGGACACAGAGCACGGGGCCCCGGACACCAGAGCACGGGGCCCCGGACACCAGAGCACGGGGCCCCGGACACCAGAGCACGGGGCCCCGGACACCAGAGCACGGGGCCCCGGACACCAGAGCACGGGGCCCTCAGGAAAATATCACTGGATTTATGTGGGTTACTGCTACATTTATTATTAAAATACAGTTGTCTCTCGCTATATCGCGGTTCACCTTTCGCAGTCTTGCTGTTTTGCTGATTTTTTTTGGTGTAATTTTGTGTCCTGCGTCCTGATTGGCTGAGGGACTGTAGACCATTGTGTTCTGCGTCCTGATTGGCTGAGGGACTGTAGACCATTGTGTTCTGCGTCCTGATTGGCTGAGGGACTGTAGACCATTGTGTTCTGCGTCCTGATTGGCTGAGGGACTGTAGACCATTGTCCATCAGTCTCCTCCGTGTCTCCTGTACAGTACAGAATGTGTCAGACAAATTTACATAAATGTTGGATCAGTGTGACTCTGAAGTGCTGTATGTTTGCAAGTTTTCTCCCCGACAAAACCCACAATGTCGATGAAACGTTCTGCACCGACAAAGGCACCGACGAAGGTTTGAACTTTGTGTTTAAACGAGAGAGAAATGTGAGAAAATGTTAATGTGTGAGAAAAGTGTATAAAGTGTGTGGTGAGGGGTTTTACAGACAAGAAACAGAGAGAATAATGTAAAAAATAAAGCTGACGACTTTACGGGTTATTTTTAGAACATAACCCCCGAGATAAACCAGGGACCGCTGTAAAAAGCAGAATTAAAGGTGAAACCAGGTGAATAATGACGAAATGTCAAGATGTGCAAAGTTCTGTTGTACTTTATTAAGAAGGTGTCAAAGGTCAAAGGTTTTTTTCCCAAATCCATAAGTCACTTTCTTTGTGCTGCTGGTTTATTGAGAGCCTGAAGCTGCCGTGTGCGTTTCAACTTTTAATTTAGTTATCCATTAATAATGTTTATAATCTATAACACACCAGACTGACTCACCTCGTCCTCAACAAAGAGCTTCCTGCTTCCTCAGCCTCCACTCGAACCTAAATCCTATTCTAATCCTGTTCTAATCTAACTCAGTTTTATTACTGCAGTGTCGGTGGCAGCTACATTTCTGGGAGTCATTTCCATCTGATTGTTAGCTCCAGTCGCTCCAGTTGGAAATGTTCTAATGTATAAACTCATTAAAATGTAGGTTTGTCTGTTTCTGCACCAGCTCCCGGCCCAGACACAAACAAACACGTGTCTTCTCCTTTTGCTCTTCCTCACTCAGATCTTGTGAAGTTCTTGCCTTTAAAACAGCATTCATATCGACTGAAGCCAGTGGGACGTACGAGGCTTTACTTAATCCAATGCTAACAAGTATCGACTGCAGAATGTCGTTAGCATTGATTCGCTTTGCTTCGATATAACGGGGAGGTGTGCTCCAGATGCATTTATGGACACATCTGATTGACACTCTATTTATTCTGCTTCAACTGACACGACAGCTGAGTGTTTTATTCTTCTGCCTGACCACTCAAAACACCTCCTCCTCCTCTGCTCCTCCTCTGCTCTCAGGAAAACTGCTTTTTACTGTGAAAAAAAAGAAAAACCTCTCTATTACACATGCATTTAGTCAAGCCGTGTTTTCTTGCGTTGATAAAGATGGTGCTGATGTGGGAAGACAGGAGGCCAGAGAGGACAAAAAGACATAAAAGGGGCTGAAGATGGCAAAGATTGATGTCAGCGTTTATCGTGGCTGTGGTTGATGCTCAGTGATGGGAGGAAACACTGGTCCCATAGAAACAGAGCTTTGGGACGGATCGTAAATCTACAGGAGACGAGCGAGAGCTTATCACCAGCCAGTGTCAAGGCCGCCACTCACAGAACCTTATCTGATACACATCGTCTGCGGAAATACAGAGCCAGCATGCACCGCTATGTGTGCACAGAGGCATGTACAGGTCTCACGTGTGCACAGAGGCATGCACCGCTATGTGTGCACAGAGGTATGCACCGCTATGTGTGCACAGAGGCATGCACCGCTATGTGTGCACAGAGGCATGCACCGCTATGTGTGCACAGAGGTATGCACCGCTATGTGTGCACAGAGGCATGCACTGCTATGTGTGCACAGAGGCATGCACCGCTATGTGCACAGAGGCATGCACCGCTATGTGTGCACAGAGGCATGCACCGCTATGTGTGCACAGAGGTATGCACCGCTATGTGTGCACAGAGGCATGCACTGCTATGTGTGCACAGAGGCATGCACCGCTATGTGTGCACAGAGGTATGCACCGCTATGTGTGCACAGAGGCATGCACTGCTATGTGTGCACAGAGGCATGCACCGCTATGTGTGCACAGAGGCATGCACTGCTATGTGTGCACAGAGGCATGCACCGCTATGTGTGCACAGAGGCATGCACTGCTATGTGTGCACAGAGGCATGCACCGCTACGTGTGCACAGAGGCATCTACAGCTCCACATGTGCACAGAGGCATGTACAGCTCCTACGTGTGCACAGACGCAAAAACACCTTTTACGTGTGCACAGAGGCATGCACTGGTTCCACATGTACAAAAGCACATAAGAGTATAGCAAGCTAGAATACACTTAGTGCAGTTAGCAGTAGTATTTTAAATATATGTTTTTAATTTACCAGATCTGGCCATAAGAGGCTGTTTTTTAGGCTTAACTACAGAAGAAGTAAGTTTAATTTTGAGTTGTAAGGAGCAGTAACTTGTGGTAACTGGTCTGTCACCTTAAATGTATCTATGTCTGTGTTTTATTGCTGAAAATCCACGGTGGCCCAAAAGTCACTGACACTTTTAAATCTTCAGTAGCTCCTATAATTCTTAAGTTATACTCACCAAATTTTAGCAGTAGATAAACTGAACCTTCCAAGATTTTTGTCAATATATACGGTTATAATTGTTCACTTACACTTGAACTTATCACGACTTAAACTAGGGGAAGTGTCCACCATTTTGTGTTTGTCTCTGAATAGATTAAATCATTTCCGGCTTATGTCTCTTATTTGATCCTCGTTTGAAGTGGTTTATTGTCTGAGGTTTATTCACAAACACCTTTTCTTTAAGAAGAAATCAGGACGAGTCAGGTCTGTGGAGATCACATACTGCCCCCTGTCTGTGAAAAACACTTATTATTCCTTTAATGGCATTTACTCTCGGGGCATCTCTGGTATTAAAATGTGGACGGTAACACTGCTGGGTTTGTGAATTTGACCCATGTGACTCAAAGTACCACTGTACAATGAGGGTTCGTTCCTCGGTGCTGGATTTGCTCAGATTAATGTGGGAAGAGTCGTTCTAAATGCTCTGGAAAAATAAAAGAAAAATATTTAGAAACAAAAGAGTTATGACGTTTTTTCAACTGTCAGTGACTTTTGGGCCGCTTTGCTATTGTTACTTGCATTACTTGTCTCCATGGATTATGTTTAATGTTATAGTGAGGGACATTTCTGGAAAAGAATGAAAGAAGAATACATACCAACAAAATATGAATAGTATCGAGTCTTTTCTATTAAATTGCTTGTGTGGTTTTTCTGTTTCTGTTTATTCTCCTGAGTCATGGAGTAATTGAATTGTGTGTCTGATTTGCTACAGAGTCGACTCTAATCGAATGAACTGATCAGAAGCTTAAGCATGAAGTTCATAATAAGGTCAGACTGTTGGTGGAACGCAGCCCGCTTCACTTCTGCGTGAGCTTCGTTCTCATTAAAAGTGACACGACTTTGGGGGAGTCGTGGGGAGTCGTGGGGAGTCGTGGGGAGTCGTGGGGGAGTCGTGGGGAGTCGTGGGGGAGTCGTGGGGAGTCGTGGGGGAGTCGTACTGTCGTAGCTGAGTCCCGCTCTGGCTCACGTGAAGCTGTGTATGATGAGCGACGGCAGGATGCACTAATGATACTGAGGATTTATATTTGGGCAATCTTAAAGGGGATGTTAATGGTGATGGATCTTAAAGGGATGTGATTTCTGATGCACACAACAGGAAATAAATGAACTGGGTAGAATCTTACACATTTAATTGGACAGATAGTAATACTGCACCACATTCAAAACATTACTTCACCACTAGTTGTGCCACGAATAGTAATAATGGACCTGAACCTCAACATCTTTTATCAACCAAAAACATGTTAAATCCAGACTCAGAGAGACTGATTCTGGATCTGTCTCCAGGAGGTGAGACGACTGTAACGTGTCACTGGCCTCTTCAAACGAGACAGAACAGAACATCCAGATAGAACAGATAGAACATCCAGAACAGAACATCCAGAACATCCAGATAGAACAGATAGAACATCCAGAACATCCAGATAGAACATCCAGAACATCCAGAACATCCAGATAGAACATCCAGATAGAACACTGCTGCGAGAGTCTGACTAGAACCAGGAAGTACGAGCACATGTGTCCTGGACCGGGACTAAACCAGGACTAAACCAAGACTTAAAACCAGGACTAAGCCTGGACTAAACCAGGTCTAAACTAAGACTTAAAACCAGGGTCTAAACCTGGACTAAACCAGGACTAAACTAGGACTTAAAACCAGGACTCTAAACCAGGACTAAACCATGACTAAACCAGGACTAAACTAAGACTTAAAACCAGGACTAAGCCTGGACTAAACCAGGACTAAACTAAGACTTAAAACCAGGACTAAACCAGGACTAAACCAGGACTAAACCATGACTAAACCAGGACTAAACTAAGACTTAAAACCAGGACTAAACCAGGACTAAACCAGGTCTAAACCATGACTAAACTAGGACTAAACTAAGACTTAAAACCAGGACTAAACCAGGTTTGTTTGAGTTTAGTTCAGTTTAAATCTGTCTCTTTTCCTCGACTTTGACGATGTTTAAATCCAGACTCTTTTCTGTTTCGCTGCTTGTGACTCAAAGGTTTTTATTCCGTCTCTTGATCATTTATGTTTTGATTTGTTGTTGTGTGACTTTAATGTCTTTCATTTTCTGTAAATCTCTTTGAATCACTTTGTGTACAAACTGCTGTACAAATACTACTACTACTACTACTACTACAGTATTTCCACTACAATACCTCTTTTTAAACCTGTGATAGTACCTCCCACACAGACTATTACCACTAAAACCACTGCACTTATAACTTTACCTTTGATACTTGGAAGAGAACAGCTCCGTACGAGACGTCTCTACAAGGGACGACTTCAAAAACTCCCAGAATCCCTCACCTGCTCGTTAATCACTGTTACCGGAACTTTTAATCCCAGATCACATGACTGCGTGAGGCTAAGACGCATGAGCCGCACCAGAACTGAGACGGGGAAGAGGATTTTAGGATGTTTTTGATTCACAAAAATGGAACAAACTCCAAGAAAAAGCCAAACTGGAGACGTTTGTGACACGATCGAAGTTAAACGACCTTTTATACTCACACCTGCTCCTGTTTTTAACGCTTTAAACAACCTTGTGATCATAAAGAAAAAAAGAAATCTCCTGAGTAAATACTGGTTTGCTACCTACTCCCCTGTTTCCGCCCATCCTTAATCAACCAATCAACCAGCGTAATATTTCACTTACTCTCATCCCGCTCCCCTGCAGTGAAATAAAACTCCATTTTCAAGAAAAGTTTTATTTTTGCCTGAGTAGAAGAAGATATGAAATGATTTAAATGCGTGTCATTACTTTGGGACTGGTTCTGTTCTTTCAGGGACCCACTCCAAACTCGGGAGCATGCATCATTCATGGTGGGTGTACATCGATATTTATGCAACATTGGTATTCATTTCTTGGCCCCCGAGGCGAGCGGTTTTGTGTGCCCTTTAATGCAGATTTCCTTCAGAACTCAGTATGTGTCTTATCAGTGGAAGTGTGCAGCAGTGCCAGTGTTATGAGCCCGCTCCGGCTTTGATTTGCCCGTGTTCAAAACGTAATCATCTCTTAATATTTCTCCACTCCCACAGCTCCTGGTGCCTTCTCCAGCCAAAGAGATAGTTCTGCCAACCCGCACATACCTCTGGTCTCTGCTGCCGCCGCCACTGCTGCCATCAATTAATTGGCATCATTGGGCTCGTTTGAACCGCGTGTCAGCCTGCTCTGCACATCACCTGAAAACACCAAAGAAACGAGACCGAAGTGTCTTTGAGCGTTTACACGGCTCAGTGGAGACGGAGCCAGGGCAGTAAGGCAGGATGAGCAGGGGCGGTGGGAGAGGTGGGTCAGGCGGTGGGTCCGGTGTTGGTCAGGTGTCGGTCAGGTGTTGGGTCAGGTGTTGGTCAGGTGTTGGGGTCAGGTGTTTGGTCAGGTGTTGGTCAGGTGTTGGGTCAGGTGTTGGTCAGGTGTTGGGTCAGGTGTTGGGTCAGGTGTTGGGTCAGGTGTTGGGTCAGGTGTTGGTCAGGTGTTGGTCAGTGTTGGGTCAGGTGTTGGGTCAGGTGTGTTGGTCAGGTGTTGGTCAGGTGTTGGGGTCAGGTGTTGGTCAGGTGTTGGGTCAGGTGTTGGTCAGGTGTTGGTCAGGTGTTGGGGGTCAGGTGTCAGGTGTTGGGTCAGGTGTTGGGTCAGGTGTTCATGTTGGGTCAGGTGTTGGTCAGGTGTTGGGTCAGGTGTTGGTCAGGTGTTGGTCAGGTGGTGTTGGGTCAGGTGTTGGGTCAGGTGTTGGTCAGGTGTTGGTCAGGTGTTGGGTCAGGTGTTGGGTCAGGTGTTGGTCAGGTGTTGGGTCAGGTGTTGGGTCAGGTGTCAGGTGTTGGTCAGGTGTTTTGGGTCAGGTGTTCATGTTTGGTCAGGTGTTGGGTCAGTGTTGATCAGGTGTTGGTCAGGTGTTTAACAGTCAGTGTTCATGTTGGGTCAGGTGTTGGGTCAGATGTTGGTCAGGTGTTGGGTCAGGTGTTGGTCAGGTGTTGGGTCAGGTGTTGGTCAGGTGTTGGTCAGGTGTTGGGTCAGGTGTTGGTCAGGTGTTGGTCAGGTGTTGGGTCAGGTGTTGGTCAGGTGTTGGTCAGGTGTTGGGTCAGGTGTTGGTCAGGTGTTGGGTCAGGTGTTGGTCAGGTGTTGGGTCAGGTGTTGGGTCAGGTGTTGGGTCAGGTGTTCAAGTTGGGTTCAGGTGTTGGTCAGGGTTTAGGGTCAGGTGTTGGGTCAGGTGTTGGGTCAGGTGTTGGTCAGGTGTTGGGTCAGGTGTTGTTCAGGTGTTGGTCAGGTGTTTTTCAGGTGTAGGTCAGGTGTTGGGTCAGGTGTGATGGGTCAGGTGTTGGTCAGGTGTTGGGTCAGGTGTTGGTCAGGTGTTGGGTCAGGTGTTGGGTCAGGTGTTGGTCAGGTGTTGGTCAGGTGTTGGGTCAGGTGTTGGGTCAGGTGTTGGTCAGGTGTTGGTCAGGTGTTGGGTCAGGTGTTGGGTCAGGTGTTCATGTTGGGTCAGGTGTTTTGTTGGGTCAGGTTGGGTCAGGTGTTCATGTTGGGTCAGGTGTTGGGTCAGGTGTTGGGTCAGGTTGTGTGGTGAGGTGTTGGTCAGGTGTTTTCAACTTATTATGTTGGGTCAGGTGTTGGGTCGGTGTGGTGTGTTGGTCAGGTGTTGGTCAGTTGTTTATGGTCAGGTGTTGGGTCAGGTGTTTGGGTCAGGTGTTGGGTCAGGTGTTGGTCAGGTGTTTTACTCAGGTGTTGGGTCAGGTGTTCATGTTGGGTCAGGTGTTGGGTTAGGTGTTCATGTTGGGTCAGGTGTTGGGTCAGGTGTTGGGTCAGGTGTTGGTGAGGTGTTGGGTCAGGTGTTGGGTCAGGTGTTGGGTCAGGTGTTGGTCAGGCGGCTGTATCGATATATTTTTTGTATATTCCGATTAACGATTATATCACGATAATGATTAAACGATTTTATGGATTTGAAAAATTAACGGAGAATATTCTGGATGAGCAGGGCCGTCAGCTGAAATTCAGAGGACTGGGGCAATAATCCTCACGTGGGCCCCCCTGTAATACAAATTAATAGGAAGAGAGTCGAATTCGGGGCCCCCTAACACCCTGGGACCCCAGACAACAGCCCCCTTTGTCCCCTCAGTCGACTCCCCCGTGGATAAGTCGTTTTTTGTACATTTTGTGTTAATCTTTGCTGCTTTTCTTCTTAAAATGGCAGTTTTTTCTAATTGTAAAGACGTTTTTTCAGAATTTTCCAATATCGAGTTTAAAGTTCATCCCTGTTACTCAATAAACATGTTTGATATGTGCATAAAAATCTCAAAATGAGTTACTTTTATAGCCTCAAATTTTAATTACACATTTTACCAATAAGACTAACAGCATTAATTACAAAAACTCGTCCCAATTACGGCTCAGAATGTGATTTCAGTGGCTCTGAGCTGATACCACACACTTCATTAAAAATGTACCAGTCAATAAGACGCTATTGTAGAAACTGTCTGATTAAAATTACGAAAAACTAAACTGCAAAATACTGGAGCTTCATATGAGACGAGGAAAGTGTGTCACATTAAACAACTTATTAAAATGAAATGACTCTAAACAAGGCTGTGAAAATAAGTGTTGCAGGCGGTTTTAATATGAGGCTATGCTAATCACTTGTTGCTAAATGAGATTTGAATTTCTATTAATATAAAACGCATTTTTCTGTGTTTGGAGGTTTAATTTGTGCTTTGTGTTCATGTATTTTACTCCGACATCGCTGTAAGTTCTGTTCCACTTCATGCACAAAAAACGAGCGTAAAGTTCATTTGTGTGTGAGTGTGAACAGTGTTTTTTTTATGGCGTCAAACCGGGACACTCTGCACTTGAAGCGAGATTAGATTATTGTTTACAGTTCCATCAACTTAAAAAACGATTTCCACGGTTTTATCTTGTGCTCTGCGAGATCCAGAGCCTCTGAAAAGTGGTTCTTCCGTTGGAGCTCCCTCTGTCTGTGCACCAGGGAGCAGCCTTTGATTGGTAGAACTGCAGCAGAGTCCAGAATGTAGGACGTCTTTCGCAAAATCGTCTTTCTCTATTGTCGCCGTGAGTCTGTGGAAGAGTTAAAGCCAAATGAGATTAAAACACGCACAAGTTTTCAAATGTTTGCAGATCTGAAACTGACTGATTATGTGTGAATAATGTGGTTTGGTTGTATTTATGTGTGAACTGAATGTTTTTTTAAATGTCGTATTTGAGGGTGAGACGTGTCGTTTTTGGAAACTAGTATCTTTGCTCTAACCTGGCACCAAACGTCTTTGTTTTTAAGGTTAAAGTTGTTCACTGTCTCTGTCCAAATAAAAGAACCAGACGTTTGTTCAAAGACAAACTGAAAACCTGCACATTTAGAACGACTTTTAACACTTTAACTTCTTTATTTTAATGGCGTAATGTGCTTATTGTTTTTTATCTTTTAATGTTTGGTCGGCTTTGATTGTTGGAAGGTGCTATAGAAATAAAGTTTGATTGATTGATACCGATACTAAGACCTGATACCTGATACTGGGATCGATATCGGTGCATCTCCACATGAGAAAAGTTTATTGGCTCTGATGCTTTTTCATTTTTGCAGCTTTGTCCCTTTTTGCACATCGTGTTTACGCTAGCAGCATGCTAACGCTACGCTAAGTGGCTCTGGTGAGTCTTCGCTCGTTCTGTGGGATTTATTGAAAGTGACAAACACGTTTAGACTGAACAGAGCGAGTCCAGAGGTTTGAAAGAGGAACAGCATCGACTTAAAGGTCAAAGTGCGGCCCTGGAAAAGTACCTCTCTGTACCACGGGGATGTTTTCTCGTACGACGTGCCTCATGCGAAAGAAAAGACGGCTTTATCTTCGGCACAACCTGGTTTAGCTCGGACTTTTTGGATTCTTATGTTTTCCTTTTCATGGACGTTCTTTTGGTGATAGAATTGGTTTGTTGTGTTGGCGTCGGGGGAATAGTTTTCTTGAACCCAAAATGAAACCAAATCACAGGCCGCTCTTCCCTGGTAAAAGCATGCTAACGATGCTCAGTGACGCTAGTGATTCTTTGTTCATTTTATTGAAAGTGACAAACACGTTTAGACTGAACAGAGCGAGTCCTGAGTTTAAAAGAGGAACAGCATCGACTTAAAGGTCAAAGTGTGGCCCTGGGAAAAGTACCACACTTACTATAATCGAACCTCTGTAAAATAATGTCTGGTATCGGTATCAGTACTCGGTATCGACGAGTACTCAACGTGAAGTACTCGTGGCATTTTACACTGATAAAGAGTTTTTTTTTTATGCCTCTCTGCTATTTTCTGATCTTTTTATGTTATTTCCACATCACAAACATCTTTAACACACAGATTTAGGCTGAGTTCTTCTCTCAAACTGAAAACACTCTGTTCCACCTCGTGATGTCATCATGTGGTGATACAGGAAGTGCTCCACTGTGTTTTTAAACTCCACACACCTTCATTTCTAGAATCATTTGCATTTTGATTTCATCCCCGGAGCTGCAAATCTTCACTGAAATAAAGTTAAACGGCAGCTGTCAACTTGAAAACTACCACTTCATGACATCACAAGGTGGAATAGTGTGTTTTTGAGAAGGTAACAGCAAGCAAGAAATCTTTAAAATATGTAATTAATATTATTCTTTTGTTCTATTTACACCTGAAAACTCTTCGTCTGACGCTGGAACGCTCAAAACGGCAAAGCGCTGGAGCTGATACTGTTTTTTTTTGAGGTTCCAGGACGAGGACGAGCGTTTTCGAGTCTGATTAAACCTCACACTCTGCTCTGGAGGAGACAGCGCCCCCTCTGAGCGTTTTTGGAGGACTTTATCATCGTGACCCTTTCATTTCCTCGTGTCAGATCGCCCGTCGGTGTGAAGCGGACAGATAACAGTATTTAGAGCTCGTGGAGAGTCTGGAGGCCGTCGGTGTGACAGCTCGGTGCACTCGGCCAAAACGCATCAGATAGAGACTCGGGAGAATGAGCGATGAGCCGATAAACACGGAGGGAAAAGTCACGTAATACGACTTTATTTAACTGTGGAGCGGACAGAGGCCCAGCGTAAAGCACTAAGTTATAAAAGAGTGAGAGGACGTTTAAACGCTCCCATCGGCCGTGTGGAGAATATTATTTATATTTTTATATATATTATTTATACAACCTGTGAGGCGTAAAAAAAATCTTACTTTTCTCCAGATTTATTTTGAAGTGACGTTTAAATGAACATCACAAATGAGAAAAACAGACAGTTTAGTGCAGAAAATAAATGAATTAAATGAAAAGAGCTGTGCAGGTGTAGTACAGGTGTAGTACAGGTGTAATACAGGTGTAGTAGAGGTGCAGTACAGGTGTAGTACAGGAGCAATACAGGTGTAGTACAGGTGTAGTACAGGTGTAGTACAGGTGCAGTACAGGTGCAGTACAGGTGTAGTGCAGGTGTAGTGCAGGTGTAGTACAGGTGCAGTACAGGTGCAGTACAGGTGTAGTACAGGTGCAGTACAGGTGTAGTGCAGGTGTAGTGCAGGTGTAGTACAGGTGCAGTACAGGTGCAGTACAGGTGTAGTACAGGTGTAGTACAGGTGCAGTACAGGTGTAGTACAGGTGCAGTACAGGTGCAGTACAGGTGTAGTACAGGTGCAGTACAGGTGTAGTACAGGTGCAGTGCAGGTGTAGTAGTAAAGGTGGTACAGGTGTAGTACAGGTGTAGTAAAACTCATCGCAAACCCGTGTGAGAATCAAAGAACGTGAAGCAGCTTCATGTCGCAGACCCATAAGACGGAGCTTCGAGACAACACAATACAATCGTCGCAGGCCATTTAATGAAACATTTGAAACGATACAAGAGAAATGGCGGCATAGACACTTTTCTATCGTCCCCGTGATATGTATCGTCACATCGCCCAACACAAGTAACTACCAACATGACCAAGGACCTGCTGGAGATGTTTCAGGAGGTTATAAGATGAGCGAGAGGCGGATCAAACGCTCCCATGGACTGTGTGGAACAGTATTTTATACGATCTATAAGTCGAACAGTCTCAGCTCGGCTCCGACTGCTGATTATGATCATGGTGATGTGATTAGTATCGAACAACACAACAGGAAAAATCTGTAAATGGAAGTGAAAGAACGTGAGAACGGATGGACTTTTTCTTTATTTTTATGTCCAGGGTCTGATCCACAGAAAAAGACGAAGTTTAAATCTGTAACTGGACGAATTTCCTACAACTGTTTGTCCAGTTACAGATTTAAACTTCATCTTTCGCTTATTTATTTTTACTACTTTCCACATTTTATATACAAACAGAAGACACTAAATATATGAAGTAAGATACAGTTGTCCCTCGCCAATTTTTGAATGTTTTTTTACTTTCTGTCTTGCGTCCTGATTGGCTGAGAGACTGTAGACCTTTGTGTTCTGCGTCCTGATTGGCTAAGAGACAAATTTACATAAATGTTGGATCAGTGTGACTCTGAAGTGCTGTATGTTTGCAAGTTTTCTCCCCGACAAAACCCACAATGTCGATGAAACGTTCTGCACTGACAAAAAAATGCACTTAAAATAACAAAAAAAAACCTAACTTAAAATAACCAAATAAAAATTGAAATAAACTCAAAATAACTAAAAAAAATAAATAATAATAACTAAAAAAAAATTAAAAATGAACTCAAAATATCAAAAAACAAACTTAAAATAACAAAAAAATCTAAATAAACTCAAAATAATAATAATAAAAAAATAAACTAAAAAAACAAACCAAAAAACAAAACTCAAAATAAATAAATAAAACCCACCAAATAACTAAAAAAAACAACCCTAAAAACTTTGTGTTTAAACGAGAGAGAAATGTGAGAAAATGTTACTGCCTGTGTGAGAAAAGTGTATAAAGTGTGTGGTGACGGGTTTTACAGACAAGAAACATGTAGAATAATAAAAAATAAAGCTGAGACTTGGCAGATTTCGCCTGTTGTGGGTCATTTTTCGAACATAAACCCCACGAGAAACGAGGGACCTCTGTATATGGAATTATGTAGCAAAGAAAACAAAATATATCTATATTTAGACGCTCAAAATAACCACGATTTGCTGTTTGTGCTGTAGAAATAAACTCGCTTTGTCTTGCTTGAAGTACATTTACAGCGTGTACTTTTTCCTTTTACTTGAGTACATTCGAGAGAAGTATCTGTACTTTCTTCTCCACTACTACAAGTACAAGTAAAAGTACTTTTCATGTGATTTAAGGGGTTATTTTTACTGTCCTGACTTAAAATTCCGGTTTAAGCTTCACTTTTTTCTTTACTAACTCCGTACATCTTGCTTCATGTATTTGACGTCTTTTTGTGTATAAATAAATTAAAAAAACATCGTAAAAGGGAGCAGATTTTTCACTAAGGCAGCGTAAATTAAACATATATTTAATCTTTTAGAGCTTCTCCTGCTTGACTTTGATATTTTATACATCCGCAGGAACATTGTGTATGGCGGAAAACTCTTGGACGAACATTTTTATTATAATCTTGTTCCGTAAAGCAGAAGATAGAGCTTCAAAGCGACGTTACATCTCCAAACACGAGTCCGCTCTGTGATTTTTACCTTTCTAACATTACTCGAACAGCGCAGACATCAATACCCCCATGTATCGCTATCATTTCTAAAAAAAAAAAAAACGCTACGTGGATATATTTCATTTGAGATTAGCTGGACCAGACAACAAGGCTCCGCTCGGGTCGGGACGGTGGTGGACAGCGGGACATGTAAAGAACCACTGATGGACCGATAAGCCTTTTGTTATCCGTCCTCCTCTCGGTCTATGTCCCTGTCCGTCTCAATCTGTGTCCGTGGATAAGTTACTCCTCCTCGTGCTCCTCGCCGTCCTCCTCGCTCTCCCCATCTGTCTCCATTACCTCTGCCTTTCACACTTCTGAATAATTGATGCCCACCGGTTCGATGGTAAGAATAGAACAGGTCTTGAGGTGACAAATGGGCTGGCCAATAGTCTTCATCGCCCTCTCTCTCGCTCCATTCTTCAAAGAGTTGTAAAGTTGTGCGTTGTGAGGCTCGTGGCTGTGTGAGCGCCCCCTGTGTGCGCTCCCGTGTTTGTGTGTGCGTGTGATTTAAGACAGGAAGATGAAAGCGGTTTGTAATTACAGGGAAGCGTATCTTTCGACTGCAGAAGTATCCGAGGAATGGCACAAACTGGGCCAAAAGCCTTAGGTCATTAGATGTGCTGCTTAGAGAGAGAGTGTGTGTGTGTGTGTGTGTGTGTGTGTGTGTGTGTGTGTGTGTGTGTGTGTGTGTGTGTGTGTGTGTGTGTGTGTGTGTGTGTGTGTGTGTCGTGTGTGTTTGTGTAGAAGACAAAAGTAAATGAAATGTTGGAAAGAAGAGACCAGCTTATAACTGCAGATCCTCTCCGTCGACCTCTGACCTCCGTCTGATTATTGGCTGCAGGAGCTGGTGGTTAGGCCCAAGAGCGACCACACTCTGTAAATCCACGACAGGAATCCCAGACTTTCATAATCTCCGGGATTCACTTATGTAAACATTCCAAAATATCAGATATTTGGGAATTTGGTGTGCTGTGCGACGGATAATCCTCTGCAAATATCATCGTTGTCACTCTCAGCTCTGTGTCCAACTTATTCTGGTCATAAAAATCTGCAGAAGGTTTTCGTCGGGATTTCAGAACTAATGTGACTTTACTGAGACTGTAGGACTTTATTTTAGAGATTCACCGGTGCCAGTACAAGTACTCGAGCTGCCGATACCGATACCGAGAGCCGATACTGTGCCTGCTGCTGTTCTGTGTCGTCTGTGTCGTCTGTGGCTTTAATCACACGTGACACATGAACTGGACAAATATTTATGACTCAAAAAGTTTTTAGAGTTCACCGAGGACATGACGCACAGCATGCTAACGACGCTAAGTGTTTACCATAGCAGCATGCTAACAACGCTAAGTGTTTACCATAGCAGCATGCTAACAACGCTAAGTGTTTACCATAGCAGCATGCTAACAACGCTAAGTGGTGCTGGTGATTCTTTGCTTTTTTAGTGGGACTTCTTGTAACTGACAAACAAACTTAACAAACTTAAGCGACTGAATGGAGCATTAGCAGTTAGCTCATTAGCAGTTAGCTCGTTAGCAGTTAGCTCATTAGCAGTTAGCTTGTTAGCATAGCAGTTAGCTCGGAGTCTAGTCACAGTCTAGTGCAGGAGTGGTCAAACTTTTTGACACACGGGTCTCAGTGGGTGTAAAATTTTACCGAGAGGCGGGGCCAGGATACAAATGCATTAATTAAATTAATAATTAATTAATTCAATTTCAGGTAAATAAACACACGTGTAAAACTTTGAACAAGGTTTACCCTCACTTATTTTAATATAATTTGGTCATGTTCGGCCGGATTAATAAGCCCAAAGGGCCGTGTGTGGCCCCAGGGCCGTAGTTTGCCCATGTCTGTTCTAGTGTAAATATTAAATCTAGGTGTTTATTTAAATAAATTATATTGTAATTATACCAAACTACAGCGATTTCAGGAGAAATTTCAAACAGCCTCAAATAAATATTTAAGATGAAAAAGGTTAAACTGTGAAAATCCGATGAAATGATTTAGATTTATCACTTTAATCGAACCCGTGTAAAATAATGTCTGGTATCGGCGAGTTCTCAAAATGAATTTCTCATATTTGTTCTCAGACTCGTTTTGTTAAAAGTGACATCAGAGCGTCTCTACTTTATTTGTTTATTCGATTCGTTGGTTGTTGGAATCTTTGGGATTATGAGGATTTATCCACAGCAGCAGAGACGAGGGCAGCGAGTCTCTGGAGGTTTTGGAGTTTTTGGAGTTTTTGGACCTTTTCACTAAATATGCTGTTTATTTGTGGTCACGTCTGGATATACTTCTGTTGTAGGGAGTATTATACCTCTGATCATGGAGGCCTGTGCGTGGTTTCCTTCGTACAGACCCTTTTTGTTGATTAATTTAGTCGATTTATTCATACAGCATCCACGTATGGCAATCAACAGTGTAAATGAAAGTGAAATACAGATTTATGTTTTATGGAACTTTAAAAACGCCTTGTTTTTTGTTCCTTATGTGTTTATCTTCTGTTTTTTGGTTCCTTATGTGCTCTATCTTCTGTTTTTTTCCACACGCAGCTTAGTGCTTTATCTTCTGTTTTTGGTTCCTTATGTGCTCTATCTTCTGTTTTTTGGTTTTATGTGCTTTATCTTCTGTTTTTTTGGTTCCTTATGTGCCTTTTATCTTCGTTTTTTTAATTTTCCTTTATTCATGCTTTATCTTCTGTTTTTTGGTTCCTTATGTGCTTTATGGAACTTTAAAATCTTCTGTTTTTTTGGTTCCTTATGTGCTTATCTTCTGTTTTTTTGGTTCCTTATGTGCTTTATCTTCTGTTTTTGGTTCCTTATGTGCTCTATCTTCTGTTTTTTGGTTCCTTATGTGCTCTATCTTCTGTTTTTTGGTTCCTTATGTGCTTTATCTTCTGTTTTTTGGTTCCTTATGTGCTCTATCTTCTGTTTTTTGGTTCCTTATGTGCTTTATCTTCTGTTTTTTGGTTCCTTATGTGCTTTATCTTCTGTTTTTTGGTTCCTTATGTGCTTTATCTTCTGTTTTTTGGTTCCTTATGTGCTTTATCTTCTGTTTTTTGGTTCCTTATGTGCTCTATCTTCTGTTTTTTGGTTCCTTATGTGCTTTATCTTCTGTTTTTTGGTTCCTTACGTGCTTTATCTTCTGTTTTTTGGTTCCTTATGTGCTCTATCTTCTGTTTTTTGGTTCCTTACCTGCTTTATCTTCTGTTTTTGGTTCCTTACCTGCTTTATCTTCTGTTTTTTGGTTCCTTAAGTGCTTTATCTTCTGTTTTTTGGTTCCTTAAGTGCTTTATCTTCTGTTTTTTGGTTCCTTACATGCTCTATCTTCTGTTTTTTGGTTCCTTATGTGCTTTATCTTCTGTTTTTTGGTTCCTTACGTGCTTTATCTTCTGTTTTTTGGTTCCTTACGTGCTTTATCTTCTGTTTTTTGGTTCCTTATGTGCTCTATCTTCTGTTTTTTGGTTCCTTACCTGCTTTATCTTCTGTTTTTGGTTCCTTACATGCTCTATCTTCTGTTTTTTGGTTCCTTTGCAGTTCTGTTTTTGGGTTCCTTACGACTTCATAGGCCTTGGAGAGCTCCCGGAGACTTTGTTTTTTTGGTTCCGTACGGACCTTCCCGGAGCCTCTGCCCGTGTTTTTTTGGTTCCTTACATGGAGCCGGAGGAGGCAGTACATCGCCTCTGAAGGAACAAGGCCTACCCGAAGAACAAAACCTGTACTGCAAGGCCACGCCCGCCACGCAGATATACTTCAAGTGCAACAGCGAGTGGGTCCACCAGAAGGAGCACACGGTGGAGGAGCGCGTCGACGAGAACTCAGGTTAGTGTCTCAGAAGTGTTTTAAATCTCCTGCACAAACCTTCTCCTCATCGTGGAAACAATCTCTGAACCCTCTGATTGCTCAACTTAAAGCTTCTTCTTCTGCTTAAAGCTCATACGTTTGCTCCATAAATGTTATTTTTGGAAGCTTCATTGACAGTGGACAGACGTCTGCTCCTCATTTTGTCTGAATACAGGAGACTTTACCAGATTTTGAGCATGTTCTACAGCCGAGGTTCTCACAGACTCGACTTTAGACTCTGGGTTACAAACATGAAGAGACGAGCGAAGTCCAAACTGCAGTTTTGAACATGAAGGACCTGAATGGACTTGTTGTTTTCCATCACTGCAGCCGCTTACGATACAGTGGTCCCTTGTTTATCTCGGCAGTTACGTTCTAAAAATAACTCGTGAAGTAGTAGATTTATTTTTTACAGCTGGAAAACCCGTCACCACAAACTTTATAAACCCTCACCACACACTTTATACACTTTTCTCACACAGACATCAACATTTTCTCACATTTCTCTCTTGTTTAAACACAAAGTTCAAACCTTCGTAGATTTTAAAAATAAGTCCAGTTTTATAGAACGAAACCACGTTATTTTCCTCCTTCTTTATGTAACGAACCGAAGATTCATTTATTCCGTAATAGCGCCCCCTACAGCTGCGTGACTTCTACCGTCCTTCAGCATGTCCAGAACTTTTTCTACGATGGTTAGCGTCTTCCTCGACCTTTTCGGCGTCTTTGTCGGTGCAGAACGTTTCATCGACATTGTGGGTTTTGTCGGGAGGAGACTGATGGACAATGGTCTACAGTCCCTCAGCCAATCAGGACACAGAACACAATGGTCTACAGTCCCTCAGCCAATCAGGACGCAGAACACAATGGTCTACAGTCCCTCAGCCAATCAGGACACAGAACACAATGGTCTACAGTCCCTCAGTCAATCAGGACACAGAACACAATGGTCTACAGTCCCTCAGCCAATCAGGACGCAGAACACAATGGTCTACAGTCCCTCAGCCAATCAGGACGCAGAACACAATGCACACTGTTAAAAAAAAAAGACATAAAAAACATGCAAAAATCTGCGAAACAGTGAGGGACACCTGTAAACTAAACGTAAAATTACGTGTTTTCTTGAAATAAACCCGACCCTTTCCCTCTTCTGTCGCTCTGTAAAACCAAATAATTATCAATAACAGTAATAATATTATAATATTCTGCTGAAGCCACGTCAGGAGGCCACTGAGCCGCTTTAATACAGACCGGTGACTGTAGTGTGCATGTCGCCTTCAGAGTGAGGAGTTTGCATAATTTGTCATATTTAGGGCTGAAGAATGTCCCGCAGAGTCGTGTCGGACTGAGACGCTCCACAGCCCGCTGCTGATTGGCTGCGTTCAGTTGCTGTATTGGAAATAGAGTCGCGTTTGTCACCGCAGGTAGTGATCACGGCGCCGTTTCCTCTCTCCTCTTACAGTCCTGCTGCTGTTGTACTGGGCTTAAAACATGTACAAACCCATAGAATAAGTGCGCAGCTTTGAGGATTAGTTAGCATTAGCGTGTCAGCTTGTATTAAAAGCACAATGCGGTGTAAGCGCCGCATTACAGGGTCAGTGATCTGCAGAAAAAACACCACATCAAAGGAATCTTGTAGAAAATGTAATGTGCAAAAGAAAATAGAAAAATCTGATGGTTGTTGCCAGCTCTGAAGGAAACAGCTATTTAAAAGCAACTCGAATCCAACCTGAACTCCTTCCATTTTGACCCGATGTACTTCAGAGAGAATACACAATCAGAGCCGTGTTTGGCTGTGATGATATTAACAAAGAGAAGGTTGCGAGGGAGCGCTGGCTCTTAGCTTCAGTGGCAAAAGGTTCCACGCTAAAAGCATCAACAGAAAAATCAGCCCACACATCATAAACTCTCCCACTCCCCACTGCCTTATCCACGGGCTATTTACCAAACACTGTCCATTCATTTATGCTCGTACACGAAGTACAAGTACACACAAAGTACACAAACACACAGTACACACACAGATGTACGAGTGTGTAACCGGCACGGCCCACTCTCTGTGCTCAGGTTCAACACAGACGAAGACAGAAGCATGTACAGAAAGTGGCCAACCTGCTGTATCCTCCTGATGTGAGGGAGGGCATCCGGGTTAATGCTCCTGTGTGTGTGTGTGTGTGTGTGTGTATGTGTGTGTCTGTGTGTGTATGTGTGTGTGTGTGTGTGTGTGTGTGTGTGTGAGTGTGTGTGTGTGTGTGTGTGTGTGTGTGTGTCTATGTATGTATGTGTGTGTGTGTCTGTGTGTGTGTCTGTGTCTGTGTGTGTGTGTGTGTTAGGGGAGGGCATCCGGGTTAGTCCTCATGTGTGTGTGTGTGTGTGTGTGTTGTGTGGTGCGTGTATGTGTGTGTGTGTGTGTGTGTGTGTGTGTGTGTGTATGTGTGTGTGTGTGTGTGTGTGTGTTGTGGGAGGGACTGTGGTGTAAAGTGTCCTCATGTGTAAAGTGACTGTGTGTGTGTGTGTGTGTGTGTGCGTGTACTGTGTGTGTGTGAGTGTGTGTGTGTGTGTAAATGTGTGCTGTGTGTAGAGTGACTGTGTGTGTTAGGGACTGTGTGTATCCGGACTGTCCTAGAGTGACGTATGTGTGTCATATGAAAACTGTGTGTAAAGTGAAAAAGTTATAATGAACATAAGGACTGTGTGTAGAAAAAATGTACTAGAGGACTGTGTGTGTGACTGTGTGTAAGGGACTGTGTGTAGAGTGTCATATGTGTGTAGAATGACTGTGTGTAAAGTGTCTTATTGTGTGTAGAGTGTCATATGTGTGTAGAATGACTGTGTAGAGTGACTGTGTGTAAGGGACTGTGTGTAGAGTGACTGTGTAAGTGACTGTGTGTAGAGTGACTGTGTGTAAGGGACTGTGTGTAGAGTGTCATATGTGTGTAGAATGACTGTGTGTAAAGTGTCTTATTGTGTGTAGAGTGACTGTGTGTAGAGTGTCATATGTGTGTAGAATGACTGTGTGTAGAGTGACTGTGTGTAAGGGACTGTGTGTAGAGTGACTGTGTAAGTGACTGTGTGTAGAGTGACTGTGTGTAGAGTGTCATATGTGTGTAGAATGACTGTGTGTGTAGAGTGACTGTGTGTAAGGGACTGTGTGTGTGTAGAGTGACTGTGTGTGTAAGGGACTGTGTGTAGAGTGACTGTTTGTGTAGAGTGACGGTGTAGAGTAACTGTGTGTAAAGTGTCATACTGTGTGTAGAGTTTCATATGTGTGTGGAGTGTCATATGTGTGTAGAATGACTGTGTGTAAATGTCATGCTGTGTGTAGAGTGTCATGTGTGTAGAGTGCCTGTGTGTAGAGTGTCATATGTGTGTAAGGGACTGTGTGTAGAGTGACTGTGTGTGTAGAGTGACTGTGTGTGTGTAAAGTGACTGTGTGTAGAGTGACTGTGTGTAGAGTGACTGTGTGTGTAGAGTGACTGTGTGTGTGTAGAGTGACTGTGTGTAGAGTGACTGTGTGTAGAGGGACTGTGTGTAGAGTGACTGTGTGTAAGTGACTGTGTGTAGAGTGACTGTGTGTAGAGTGACTGTGTGTAGAGTGACTGTGTGTAGAGTGACTGTGTGTGTGTAGAATGACTGTGTGTAAGTGACTGTGTGTAGAGTGACTGTGTGTAGAGTGACTGTGTGTAAGGGACTGTGTGTAAAGTCCACAGTGACTCTCTTGACTTTAGCTGAGCGTCTGAGTGAATCGTCTCTGACTTCGCTCTTAAACTGAACACGTCTGAACATTAATATGCAAATTGAACAGGCTGATAGACACTGAAAGCTACAGTATGGCGTATTTTTCCATTTGAAACTTCATGATCAGAATAATGTGAGGTAAAGTGGGCCACATGGGGCGGGCACGGCGGCGAGTGCTGATTTCCAAGTGCTTTTAAACTGCCCATTACTGTTTTAAGGGACACATTGTTATAAAAGAATAGACTCGCTGATTGCATGTTGCTTGTGTTTTGTCCTGTTTTTAGTAAATATGTTTGTTCCTGTTGTGCTGCTCCGGGCGGATTATAAAAGTCACACGTGGAACGCAGCCTCACGACACGAGTCCGAGGCGTTTCGGCCAAAGTCCACGTCCACGACTCGTGTTTGGGATGAAATATGACACTAATTCAACTGTTTTTTAGCTGTATTTGTGTCTTTAACTTTATACATACAGTGGTCCCTCATTTATCGCAGTGTCAGCTTCATTTTTTACACTATTCTCTCTGTTTCTTGTCTGTAAAACCCCTCACCTTACACTTTATACACTTTTATCACACTTTTTCTCACATTTTCTCTCTTGTTTAAACTCTCTCAAAGTTCAAACCTTCGTAGATTTTAAAAATAAGTCCAGTTTTATAGAACAAAACCACCTTATTTTCCTCCTTTATGTAACGAACCGAAGATTCATTTATTCCGTAATGGCGCCCCCTACAGCTGCGTGACTTCTACCGTCCTTCAGCATGTCCAGAACTTTTTCTGCGATGGTTATGTCTTCCTCGACCTTTTAGGAGCGACCGCAGGTGTTTTGAACGTTTCTTTGTGGTTTTTGTCGGGGAGAAAACTTGCAAACATACAGCACTTTCAGAGTCACACTGATCCAACATTTATGTAAATTTGTCTGACACATTCTGTACTGTACAGGAGACACGGAGGAGACTGATGGACAATGGTCTACAGTCCCTCAGCCAATCAGGACGCAGAACACAATGGTCTACAGTCCCTCAGCCAATCAGGACGCAGAACACAATGGTCTACAGTCCCTCAGCCAATCAGTCGCAGAACACAATGGTCTACAGTCCCTCAGCCAATCAGGACGCAGAACACAATGGTCTACAGTCCCTCAGCCAATCAGGACGCAGAACACAATGGTCTACAGTCCCTCAGCCAATCAGGACGCAGAACACAATGCACGCTTATACCTTTTAAAAATAATGCGAAATTACACAAAAAAATCCGTGAAACAGTGAGACCACAAAAGGTGAACCTCGATATAGCGACGGACAGATATAATCACACAGTTTATTCTGTTTTTATACTGTTATAATTCTTTGTTTTATGTTTCTCCAGGGTCAGATTTCTGATGTTTCTTTTCTTCATTTCTTTATTTTGACTGGACACTTGGGCCTGACGACATAAGAACTTATCGACTTTTCATCCAAAACATGAATTTTTGGTTAGTTAATGTTTAGTTAGTTAGTATTTAGTATTGAAGTTGTGTGGGAAAAAAGGCAAAAGTCCATGCTGATAATTCTTTTAATATGATTTTTATGGCTAAAAAAAAAAAAAAAGTCTATGTGAGCAGTAAAGGTCTATAATACGCTCAATCCTTAAAGGTTTAATGGGGAACTTTTTTCTCTGACTCTGTAGTTTTGGTCCTGATCGTGTTTTAAGGCTACTTTAATAATAATAATAATACATGTTTTTTATAATTTTCTCTTCATTCCATAAAATCTCAAGATGCTTCAATAAAACAGGAATTTTAAACTAAAACTAAACTGCTAAACGCTAAAAACATCAACAATCAGCTTTTCTAAATAAAAAGGTCTTTAGATTCACTTTTAAAAAAACTCCAGTCCAGTTTAGTTTAATATTATTTTTTACTGTTTATATTTTAACAGGGAGCGAGCGCTTAGCAACGCTGTCAATCAAACCTGTTGCTAACGCTAACAGGAGCGACGTCGGGGAAAGAAGGACCTGATTTGAAAAAGAAAACTCAAAATAACTCAAAAAAATAAAAGAAATAAACTAAAAATAACAAAAAATAAATAAATAATCTCAAGATAACAAAAAATGTAAATGAATAAACCCAAAATTACTTAATTAAAACAAAAATAAACAAAAAACAAATTAAAAATAACAAAAACAAATTTGAAAATGAACTTAGAATAACTCAAAAATAAACTCAAAATAACCAAAAAATAGAGAAAAAAAACTTTTTAAAAAATCATAAAAAAAAAAAAAATCATAAATAAACTAAAAACAAAAATAACTCAAAATAAGTAAAAAACTCCAGGAGGGTTAATAAGAAACATTTAAGACCAAAATGACGAGTCTGACAGCAGCAGAGAGGGGACAGTGTTTAAATTTTTTTTTTTAAATAAACCAAAAATAAATAAATAAATCAACAACTCAAAGTAACTAAAAAATAAAAAATAAAAAAAAATAAAATTCTAAATAACTTGAAAAAAAAATAAAAAAGAAATAGTAAATAAATAAACCCAAAATGACTTAATAAAAAAAAAAAAAAAAAAAAAAAAAAAAAAAAACCAACAAAAACTCAAAATAACTAAAAACATTTGAAAATGAACAAAACAAAACCCCAGTATCATGTAGAGGGTTAATACATTTAAGACCAAAATAACAAGACACTTTCTGTTTGTAACGCGGCGGTTAGCAGGTTAGCTACGTCCAAACATGATATTTCACTCCAGCTTAAGCAGCTCCTTCCTGTCCCTGTGTCGTGAACATAAAGTCCACGCCGAGTTCGACCTAAAGCCCAGAACCAGACAAAGTGTTGTGGTCATTAACTCCTCGACTGTCATCCCTCCTCAGGCGCTTATTCTACCTGAACAAAATGGCCGACATCTCCTCTGCAGGTTACGGTCCCTCGTGAACATCAGGGGCATTGATCCTCGTAAATGAGCTGCAAATTAATTAATCTGCCCATCTACTATTCACTGGAGGCCGCTTGTCACTCTCCTGGAGATATGATCAAACAGGAGCACGTATGTTCTGGCCCAACGATCAGACCACTCCTCCCCGCCGCCCCTCGCCGCCGCCGCCGCCTCTGACCACCTCGTCCTCTGCTCCTGCGATCAATATCTGCAGGACGGGGCTAGCATTGGCAGCGCTAGGCTAGCTCACTTTAATGACCGCATTAATAATGAATCATCTCCAACCAGGGCCCTCGACTTCGCTTCAGTCACTGTTAATGGGACATATTGTGGAATCATTTCTGCAGCTAATAGCCGCCGTGACAGGCCGTAAAGTAGCTCCTCATCACCGCTCCCGAGACTTACTTTGGGAGTTACGGATTACAAATGAGGTGTCGTTTCTGTTTCTGTTTGGTTCATTGTTGGCATTGTGTCTCTGAAAGGTTATTCTGTGAAAACTATAGTCTGTGTAAAGACGTGGAGCGAACGAGAGCGGCGTCGCCACAGCGTTCAGCGCCAAACGAGCTCATCGAGGTCAGTGGTAACGGGGCGAATTTAGAGCCCAGTTCCATATTTAGATTTTGGAATGTGGGTGTCATAGCAACTAACGAGCCAATCAGGAGCGAGGCTGTTGAAGGTAACGCCTCTTCTCGCTCGTATCGCTACTTTAGCAGCTTAGCAACGCTGTCAATCAAAGCTAACGCTAGCAGGATTTTTGATGTGTCTGTTATTAATGTTCATATGTTTGTCAAGATTTTGTCATGTTGTTGTAAAATGTATTTCTTACTTAAACTCAGCTTTCGTTACCCTTTTTGTTTAAACCTAGCATGCCCAAACTGTGGCCCCGGGGCCAAATGCGGCCCTCAGACCAATTTTTCTTGTCCCTCTAGCTTCCAGGTGAATTACTTTTTACTGTATATTTCTGAAAATCTATTTTGACACAAGGCAATAACCAGATATTTAATGTGTCTCACTGAGGATGTGAGTGTGAATAAAGATCTAGTGGTTCAGTCTAACTTAATAATCACACAGATTTGAAGGATTCACTGTATTGGCGACTGGTCTATGGCCCTCAATCGGCCTGCTGCATGTTTGGTCCCTTCTGTTTAGTTTACGCTTTTTTCATTAAAATACTTCTTACTTTACTATTTTGCCATTCTGTTTTTTTGGATCCTAAATGAGCCGGGCCGTAACAATGATCACTTCCTGTTTGGGACGTGGCAGCTAGCGGGTTAGCGTCAGTCTATGATGTAAAGATGAGGTCATAGATGAGGTCACAGATGAGGTCACAATGAGGTCACAATGAGGTCACAATGAGGTCATAGATGAGGTCACAATGAGGTCATAGATGAGGTCACAGATGAGGTCAGAATGAGGTCACAATGAGGTCACAGATGAGGTCACAATGAGGTCACAGATGAGGTCACAATGAGGTCATAGATGAGGTCACAGATGAGGTCACAATGAGGAGGGTCACAGAGGAGGTCATAGATAAGGTCACAGATGAGGTCATAGATGAGGTCACAGATGAGGTCACAATGAGGTCACAGATGAGGTCACAGATGAGGTCACAGATGAGGTCATAGATGAGGTCACAATGAGGTCACAGATGAGGTCACAATGAGGTCACAATGAGGTCACACAGGTCATGAGGTCATAGATGAGGTCACAATGAGGTCACAGATGAGGTCACAATGAGGTCATAGATGAGGTCACAGATGAGGTCACAATGAGGTCACAATGAGGTCACAGATGAGGTCATAGATGAGGTCACAATGAGGTCACAGATGAGGTCATAGATGAGGTCACAGATGAGGTCGTAGATGAGGCTCACTCCTCTGATCTTCTGATCGAGATGGAGCCGTGTGATGTGGGAGGAGCTTGTGTCTAATCCTGCTTCAGTCGTGGTCGTGACGTCATGACGGATGAAGGAGACGTTCCTCTGAGACTCGTTGTGGTCCATGTTTCTCTGATGAGTTTACAGCTGCAGGCGTTTCAAAAACTCAAATCCGGTTTAACGCTTTAGTAGCTTCTTCCCACATTTACCTACAACAAAGTCTCCATCGTCCGACAGAAAAAGCCGTTCCTGGCGTGCGTTCCCTGCCCTCGGAGCGTTCACATCTACTTTTTGTTTTGAGTATTGATTGTGCCGTGTTCCTGTGAAGTTCTCCCAGACCCTCTCCAGCCCCGACATCCTCCAAACCGACAGCGACGTCTCTCTTTGACACACTTAGACTCACGCCCACTGCACACGCGGGTCGTGCAGCAGATCTGCCTCTGCCCGGCGGCTCTCACGTTTTACACCAGCCTTAAGATCCACCATTTCTTCATATTCAGACACTGGCCACTGTAAAATCTCTTTAAATCTCAAATATAAACTCATTAAAATGAACCTGACCGAAGAGCAGTGGTGGCTTTATAATTATATTTATAATTACAGATATAATCGACAGTTTGGAGAAGCCCATTTGGACTCGTTTGTGAATCACCGTCTAATAAATTAGATCTGAACCTCTGATTAGATTTACTGATTGGACGTAGATTGAGCAGAGTGAGTCAGTCTGAGAAGAGTCAAAGCAACAAACATGACGCCACCATGACAACATCCAGTTTGTACTGTGTACTTTTACTTCATCCAGTTTGTACTGTGTACTTTTACTTCATCCAGTTTGTACTGTGTACTTTTACTTCATCCAGTTTGTACTGTGTACTTTACTTCATCCAGTTTGTACTGTGTACTTTTACTTCATCCAGTTTGTACTGTGTACTCTGAGTGGCTGTATTAACTAGAGACGCCTCTGTGTTTTTGCTTTTCTTTGAGGAGAATCATCTCTGTGTTTGTTGTTGTATCTCTGACCCTGGAACATTACATCTAAACCAGGACTAAACCTGGACTAAACCAGGACTAAACCAGGTCTAAACCTGGACTAAACCTGGACTAAACCTGGACTAAACCAGGTCTAAACCAGGACTAAACCAGGACTAAACCAGGACTAAAACCAGGTCTAAACCAGGACTAAAACCAGGACTAAACCAGGACTGAACTAGGACTAAACCGGGCCTAAACCGGGTCTAAATCAGGTCTAAACTGGGTCTAAACTGGGTCTAAACCGGGACTAAACTGGGACTAAACGAGGTCTAAATCAGGTCTAAACCAGGTCTCAATCGGGTCTAAACCAGGACTAAACCGGGTCTAAACCGGGTCTAAACGAGGTCTAAATCAGGACTAAATTGGGTCTAAACTGGGTCTAAACTGGGACTAAACCAGGACTAAACCAGGACTAAACCGTGACTAAACCGGGCCTAAACCGGGTCTAAATCAGGACTAAACTGGGTCTAAACGAGGTCTAAATCAGGACTAAATTGGGTCTCAATCGGGTCTAAACTGGGTCTAAACCGGGACTAAACGAGTCCGGCCCCCGGCAGAAGACGTCATGATGAAGAGTGTGACCAGTTGTGTGACGTTCAGGGGCCTGGACCCTGGAGCTGATCCATAGTCTGTTTATATAAATGGACGTAGCTAATGTGTTCGCCTCTGCGCTCTGAACAGGAAGTGATCATGGTGCACTTCCTGCTCCTGGTTTAGTCCTGGTTTAGACCTGTTTTAGTCCTGTTTTAGTCCTGTTTTAGACCTGTTTTAGTCTTGTTTCAGACCTGTTTTAGTCCTGGTTTAGACCTGGTTTAGTCCTGTTTCAGACCCGTTTTAGTCCTCTTTTAGACCTGTTTTCCTCCTGTTTCAGACCTGTTTTAGTCCTGTTTTAGTCCTGTTTCAGACCAGTTTTCCTCCTCTTTCAGACCTGTTTTAGACCTGGTTTAGTCCTGTTTTAGTCCTGTTTTCCTCTTGTTTCAGACCAGTTTTAGTCCTCTTTCAGACCTGTTTTCCTCCTGTTTTAAACCTGTTTTCCTCCTGTTTTCTGAGTGATTCCTGCAGGTTTGACTCATCCTCGTTGCTTCTGTCACAGTTTTCACTCTGTTCATCGTAACAGTCGTAGAGTTCTCACACACAGCAGGTAAAAGCACGACGCCTCCTTTAAAATAACTCCAAAATAACTCCACCTAAATGAACTTAAGTGCATTAATAGTTGGGTCCATGCTCCGCCGTAGATCAACACCACCTAATTTTGCCGTCACAACCTCATGGAAAAGACCATCCACCACCGCGGCGGCGTGTCAGAGTTATGGATCGGCCGCGCACATAGCAGCTCATCAAAAACTCATTGACTTGTGTATGCAGCGACTCGGCCTCGTAACGGCAAGAGTTTCCAACCAAATGTGTCCGACCGGGGAGTGGAAAGTGCCGCCGCTCTGACAAACGCTGCTCTTTCTAATGCTGATGAAAAGCTGCGGCCTGGCTGCACGAGCATAAATCTGCAGGAGCGTCCCGCCTGGAGTTAAGTGCACGTCGGGAGCCTCAGAGGGAACGTTCTCCAAAACCACACAAAGGACGCCTTGTAGAAGCTCCAAACGCCGCAGAGCAGAAGTGACCAGGTGAATGACGCGTCCAGGAAAATGACATCAGCCACAGTGTGTTTGTGTTAGTTGGAGCTGGAGTTACCTCACGTTTTACCCTCCGTCTCGTGGTTTACCTCATCGAGCCGCGGCGCTCGCAGCTGCTGGATCAAATGTCCCACACGGAGGCAGGACGGGGCTGAACGCTGCAGAATTGGGAATTAGGCATGTGCACGGTTCTGGGAAAAAATCTAATTGCCGTTACCCCGACGAGTTTTGCATTTGTGGTTAGAGCGAATCGGATCCTGTTGAGAGACTCCAGAAATAAAAAGGAATAAAACACAGATCCATGAATTTAAAACACGCTGAGGTCCAAACAGGTGCAGGGTTTTACACAGAGACGAGGCAGCGTCCAGCAGGAATCTGACCAGGAATCTGACCAGGAAGCTACGACGTTTGGTCCAGTTACAGATTAGATTTATGTCTTTTACTTTGAAACACACCTGAACAACTGAGGGACACAGACAGTTTGGAAAATAAGATATAAATGCACCAGAATAAAGACGTTTAAGATGATTTTTGAGCAGAGACACAGAGCAGAACTTTATTACATTTATTACATTTATCATTTATCAAGGACAAACTTCAGCATGAAATTGACCCTTATTTGTTCTTCTTCCTTCTTGCGTCTCTTCATGTCTCTTTGCTTCTCTTTGCACTTTAATTAAGAAAAAAACTGTTTAGGACGTACTCATTTTATCAACATTATTATTTTTTATTTATATATTTTTTTCTATTCATCTGAGCAAATCCCAGGCATAAAATCAGAACATAAAATGCACCAGAACGCAGGAAATCATATGTCATTTGCTCAAAATTTGCAACCTCAGACCCCCTAAAAACACTTCAGATACGTCCACAACTCCACAAAAATACAAAATGTTATTATCTTATTATTATAATGTATTAAAAGATACAAACTGACTCGACTGGACTTACGTTTTTAAATTAATTTATGAATCACTTCGGCTCGTTACTGTGTGGCTGTAAGAATGTTTGGCTCTTTCTGGCTTTTATTTGTATTTTTATGTGTTGTTTTTTTTTTTTTTGTTGTTATTTTTATTTATCCAGTGTGGCTCTTTTGCTGTTAAAGGTGCAGATCTCTGTCCTACAGTGACACAGACCAGTGTTGGATGTGAGATGGACACACAGAGGGTGTGTGTGTGAGATCGTACAGCGACACACAGAGGGTTGTGTTGGATGTGAGATTCTTCAGTGACACACAGAGGGTTGTGTTGGATGTGCGATTCTTCAGTGACACACAGAGGGTTGTGTTAGATGTGAGATTCTTAAGTGACACACAGAGGGTTGTGTTGGATGTGAGATTCTTAAGTGACACACAGAGGGTTGTGTTGGATGTGAGCTCGTACAGCGACACACAGAGGGTTGTGTTGGATGTGCGTTTCTTCAGTGACACACAGAGGGTTGTGTTGGATGTGCGTTTCTTCAGTGACACACAGAGGGTTGTGTTGTGTTGGATGTGAGATTCTTCAGCGACACACAGAGGGTTGTGTTGGATGTGCGATTCTTCAGTGACACACAGAGGGTTGTGTTGTGTTGGATGTGAGATTCGTCAGCGACACACAGAGGGTTGTGTTGGATGCATATTTGCTCCTTCAGACACAAACCGGGGGCTGTGCTGTTCGGGGCTCGAGTTGGGCAGCTGTGGATAGAGACATTTGTCGAGGGATGAACTGTTTGTTTGCCGTTGGCTGGGGCCCAGATGAGCAGTAATCAGAGGAGTTAGCAAACAGGATTGTGTTCAGTGTGACTCACAATCCAGCCCCACAAGGCCACGGTCCAAACAGCCAACTCCACCAGGGCCGAGCGCAGGAACCACAGCCTGGATGAGCACGTGCGACTGGAATAACACCACACTCTGAATATTTATCACAAAAACATGAAATATACTGGTGGAATAAAAGGTTTTACTGAAGTAGAGTAAATATTTACAGCGGGTTTTAAAGAACAAATGCTTTTTTATGGAAAACACCGACGTTTTACACTTAAAGGCAGCGTTAAGGATGAACTCATGGGCTTTGACTTCAGGTTAACGTAAATTTTGGACTTTTGAGCACAACTGAATGTTAGAAATGTGTCGTAGCATGAAATAGTTCCCCAAAAAGACGGTGCAGAGTTGTTTTTTTGAGTTTTAAGTAAAAAAACAAACAAACATTGCATTTACTGTTAGAGAGCGCCCCCCGCTGGTCGTTAAAGCCAGTAAAAGTGTATAAATTAGCCGCACTGTTGTATAAGCCGCAGAGTTCAAAGTGTGAGGGAAAAGTGGTTCATAGTCTGAAATTGACAGTAAATGCAGCGTTCTGACACACAGACAAACACATGGACCATAAACGAGTCGATCCGTCGATGTGAGCCGTCTTTCCGTCTCTTCCTGTCTCTTTGCGTCTCTTCTCGTCTCTTCCCGTCTCTCTCCGTCTCTTCGCGTCTCTTTGCGTGTCTTTCCGTCTCTTCGTGTCTCTTCGTGTCTCTTCCTGTCTCTTCCCGTCTCTTCCCGTCTCTTTGCGTCTCTTCCCGTCTCTTTGCGTCTCTTCCCGTCTCTTCCCGTCTCTTTGCATCTCTTCCCGTCTCTTCCCGTCTCTTCCCGTCTCTTTGCATCTCTTCGTGTCTCTTCCCGTCTCTTTGCGTCTCTTCCCGTCTCTTCCCGTCTCTTCCCGTCTCTTCCCGTCTCTTTGCATCTCTTCCCGTCTCTTCCCGTCTCTTCCCGTCTCTTCCCGTCTCTTTGCATCTCTTCGTGTCTCTTCCCGTCTCTTCCCGTCTCTTTGCGTCTCTTCCCGTCTCTTCCCGTCTCTTTGCGTCTCTTCCCGTCTCTCCCGTCTCTTTGCGTCTCTTCCCGTCTCTTCCCGTCTCTTCCCGTCTCTTTGCATCTCTTCCCGTCTCTCTTCCCGTCTCTTCCGTCTCTTCCCGTCTCTTTGCATCTCTTCGTGTCTCTTCCCGTCTCTTCCCGTCTCTTTGCGTCTCTTCCCGTCTCTTCCCGTCTCTTTGCGTCTCTTCCCGTCTCTTCCCGTCTCTTTGCATCTCTTCGTGTCTCTTTGCATCTCTTCGTGTCTCTTCCCGTCTCTTCCCGTCTCTTTGCGTCTCTTCCCGTCTCTTCCCGTCTCTTCCCGTCTCTTCCCGTCTCTTTGCATCTCTTCCCGTCTCTTTCCCGTCTCTTTGCATCTCTTCGTGTCTCTTTCCCCGTCTCTTCCCGTCTCTTTTGCGTCTCTTCCCGTCTCTTCCCGTCTCTTTGCGTCTCTTCCCGTCTCTTCCCGTCTCTTTGCATCTCTTCCCGTCTCTTCCCGTCTCTTTGCATCTCTTCGTGTCTCTTCCCGTCTCTTCCCGTCTCTTTGCGTCTCTTCCGTCTCTTCCCGTCTCTTTGCGTCTCTTCGTGTCTCTTCCCGTCTCTTTGCGTCTCTTCGTGTCTCTTCCCCGTCTCTCTCCCGTCTCTTTGCGTCTTTCCCGTCTCTCCCGTCTCTTCCCATCTCTTCCCGTCTCTTCCGTCGTCTCTTCCCCGTCTCTTTGCGTCTCTCCCGTCTCTTCCCGTCTCTCCCATCTCTTCGCGTCTCTTCCCGTCTCTTCCCGTCTCTTTGTGTCTCTTCCCATCTCTTCGTGTCTCTTCCCGTCTCTTCCCGTCTCTTCCCATCTCTTCGTGTCTCTTCATGTCTCTTCCCGTCTCTTCGCGTCTCTTCCCGTCTCTTCCCGTCTCTTCGTGTCTCTTCGTGTCTCTTCCCGTCTCTTCGCGTCTCTTCCCGTCTCTTCCGTCTCTTCCGTCTCTTCCCGTCTCTTCCCGTCTCTTCCCGTCTCTTCCCATCTCTTCGTGTCTCTTCCCTTCTCTCTTCCCGTCTCTTCCTGTGTCTCTTTGTGTCTCTTCCCATCTCTTCTTCGTGTCTCTTCCCGTCTCTTCCCATCTCTTTGTGTCTCTTCCCCATCTCTTCCCGTCTCTTCCCGTCTCTTCCCGTCTCTTTGTGTCTCTTCCCGTCTCTTCCCATCTCTTCGTGTCTCTTCGTGTCTCTTCCCATCTCTTCGTGTCTCTTCCCGTCTCTTCCCGTCTCTTCCCATCTCTTCGTGTCTCTTCGTGTCTCTTCCCGTCTCTTCCCGTCTCTTCACGTCTCTTCGCGTCTCTTCCCGTCTCTTCCCGTCTCTTTGCATCTCTTCCCGTCTCTTTCCGTCTCTTCGCGTTTCTTTGCGTTTCTTTGCATCTCTTCCCGTCTCTTCCCGTCTCTTCCCGCCGTCGCTGTGAGCGCCTGCAGTCGCGGCGTGGCCAGTCTCTGAAGGAGCGTCTGTGTTCCCGTCCACAGGTGTGTCGTTTATAGCTTAACGAGACTCTCCCCAGAGCCTCACTTCGGAGCAGATTTCGCCTTATTGCACCAAGGACACAGATTAGCAGACACAGTCGTCTTTGTGCCAGCTGCAGCGTCTCCCCTCCGGGCTCGGCGCTCTCACCTCTGATCGCTCCAGTATGTTTAGACTTGAGTCATCTAATTGCAAAAAAAAAATCTCATACCCAAAAGCTGACATCATCACGACGACGACGACTGCTGCGGCGACGCGTTTACGACGAGGAGGAGGCCACACGATGTGCAAAACATCTCAAAACTTCTTACGATACGTTCTAAAAATAACCCCAGCTTTATTTTGTACAATTATTCTATATGTTTTAAGTCTGTAAAACTCCTCACCACAACACTTTATACACTTTTCTCACACATTTTCTCACATTTCTCTTGTTTAAACACAAAGTTCAAACCTTCGTAGATGTTAAAAATAAGTCCAGTTTTATAGAACGAAACCACATTATTTTCCTCCTCCTTTAAGATTAATTTATCCCGTAATGGCGCCCCCTACAGCTGCGTGACTTCTACCGTCCTTCAGCATGTCCAGAACTTTTTCTGCATCTTCCTCGACCTTTTCGGAGCGACCGCAGGTGTGTTTGTCGGTGCAGAACGTTTCATCGACATTGTGGGTTTTGTCGGGGAGAAAACTTGCAAACATACAGCACTTCAGAGTCACACTGATCCAACATTTATGTAAATTTGTCTGACACATTCTGTAAATTGCACCAAAAAAAATCCACGAAACAGCGAGGCCACGAAAGGTGAACCGCGATACATAACTCTTTTGTTTCTAAATATTTGTCTTTTATTTTTCCAGAGCATTTAGAACGACTCTTCCCACATTAATCTGAGCAAATCCAGCACCGAGGAACGAACCCTCATTGTACAGTGGTACTTTGAGTCACATGGGTCAAATTCACAAACCCAGAGGTGTTACCGTCCACATTTTAATACCAGAGATGCCCCAAGAGTAAATGCCATTAAAGGAATAATAAGTGTTTTTCACAGACAGGGGGCAGTATGTGATCTCCACAGACCTGACTCGTCCTGATTTCTTCCTGTGGGTCTATCTTAAAGAAAAGGTGTTTGTGAATAAACCTCAGACAATAAACCACTTCAAAATGAGGATCAAATAAGAGACATAAGCCGGAAATGATTTAAATGTTATGTAAAGTGTAAGTGAACAATTATAACCGTTTATATTCCTAAAAATCTGGGAAGGTTCAGTTTATCTACTGCTGAAATTTGGTGAGTTTAACTTAAGAATTAAAGGAGCAACTGAAGATTTAAAAGTGTCAGTGACTTTTGGGCCGCCTGTATTTAGACGACTGTATATTACCGTTTCAGATCGTGTGTTTCATCTCGTACTTGTTCTGACTCGTTTCTCGTTTCTTTTTCAGGTTTGGTCGTTCGAGAGGCGAGTATCGAGATCACCCGGCAGCAGGTGGAGGAGCTGTTCGGCCCTGAGGACTTCTGGTGTCAGTGTGTGGCTTGGAGCTCAGCCGGAACCACCAAAAGCCGCAAAGCCCACGTCCGAATCGCCTGTGAGTGAGCCGCCCTCTCCCCAGACACCTCCCTCCTAACGTGGTGTATATCTGCTCTGTCACGGCGTCACGTTTGGCGTATTTACACATCGGGGAGATTGTTGTAGAGGAAAATAGGCGTTGGATAACATGGGATTTGAGTCGTTTGAACTAAAAATCCCGTTTTTTGCGTGCGTACAGTAGAGTCGAGAGGACGAGCTGCGTTTATGCCAATGTTCCCACTTTCTTCCTGTAGGTGGTCCCCATTTGTTCCAAGTTACAACAACAACAACACAAAGAAATCTTGAGTTTCCTCTAAAGTTCGGTCTCATTTTAACACCTCCCTCTCCACCTAAAGGAGCTGCCAATCACACGGTGCGATGTAATGAACCCCCAGAGGAGCCGATGAAGACGGAGCAGAAGATGGCGGAGGTTTAGCTCTGACATCAAGGAAACACAGCACACGTTACGTAACTCCGGTGTACACAATGTTGTCAAAATATCTCCCGAGGAACCGCGGAGAGATCAGTCTAGTTCCTCGTCTTTTTTAAAAAATGTCGTGTTTGACGAGATCCACACAACTTTTTGGAGGTTTAATGTGCCCCGCTGATTTAAAATGTATCTGCAAACACTCAGAGAAAGTGAGGAATCAAAAACCAAAACGCTGACAAAACATGTGTCTCTAACTCCACAGATCTGAGCTGTAACTTCCCCTCCTCAAGTCCAAGGAAATCTAAGTTTAATGCCAAACTGTGGAGCTTTCAGGCGAAGTTATTCCACCAGAAAAGTTACACAACACCCACTCAGTTTGTAATAAAAGAGAAAAAAGATGCTAACGGCAAACAACAGGTAGCGTCAGTGTCGTTAGCGCCTCCTTCAGACAGATTTAAGGCAGTGTCCAACAGGAATCTGACCAGAACTGAAGAATCAGACAAGCGTCTTCAGCAACTGTGTAAAGACGTGGACTGAGTGAGGCTAGCTCATCGAGGCTAGCAGTTATAGCGGCGGATTTTGGAGCCGAGTTGCGTATTAGGAAGTCTGAGTGTGATTATCATAGCAACGAAAGAGCCAATCAGGAGTGAGGATGTTGAAGGTAACGCCCCCTTTCCGCCCACAGCGCTAGTTTAGCAACGCTGTCAGTCAAACCTGTTGCTAACGTTAGCAGGAGTGACAAAGAAAGAAAATAAACTCAAAATAAATAAATAAATAAATAAATAAAAATCAACTCAAGATAACAAACAAAAAAATAGCTTAAACAAAAAATAACTTTAAAAAAGTAAAATAACAAAATAAAAACTTAAAATATCAAAAAATAAATAAATAAAAAATAAAAATAAACTCAAAATAACTAAAAAAAACCAAAAGAAAATCAACTCAAAATAACAAATAAAAAAAAATAACTTGATAAACAAAAAATAACTTTTAAAAAAAGTAAAATAACTAAAAAAAAAATCAACTAAAAATAACAAAAAATAAATAAACTCAAACTAACAATAAAAAAGTAAATAAACTTAAGACAACAAAAAATTTAAATAAACTCAAAATAACCATAAAAAAAACCCCAAAAAAACCCCCAACCAAACAACAAAAACTCAAAATAACTAAAAAAAAAAAAAAAAAAAAAAAAGAAAGAATGAAAAAACAAACTCAAAATAACAAAAAATAAATAAATTAAAAAAAATAAAATGTACTCAAAACAACTCAAGAAAAAAAAACAACAACCTCAAATAACTTTTAAAAAATGAACCCAGGATCATGTAGAGGGTTAATATGAACATTTAAGACCAAAATGAGTCTGACAGCAGCAGGGACAGAGAGAGAGACACAGCTTTTCAATAGAAAGTGAACTGGAGCCAGGAAGTGCGTCCATGATCACTTACTGTTTGGTTAATTATGTCTAAAACTTTTTGTCAAGTTGACAGAGTTGATTTTTCCTCTTATTATCAGAAAATGGACGACTGAGGATCACACAGACTCAACTATAACTTCCAGTCCATGTAATTCAAGGCTCTCCTCCACCTCTCCTCCACCTCTCCTCCACCTCTCTCCTTCTCTGTGTGCATCTGTATTCCCGCTCTCACCTCCAAACGTAGCCGCTCTCATTAGCTCTCTGTGCTAGCATGAGCCCGGTGAATTGGAGTGGTGCCTCTCAGCCTCCCACTGAGCGCTCTCCCGCTGCTCCGCCTCCCCTAATCACCCATGATGAGCAGACCGCCGGCGCTAACCTCTCCCTCAAACCACCGCGGACCCTTTTCCTCCTCCCATTACCCGCCGCTGCCGAACAGATCAGCTCCTCTGTGGGTTCGCTTCCCTTTCTCCCCGGGCAGGATTCTTGTCAGACCAGACCTGATCGCGTTAGGCTAATGGAAGCTTGTTTTCTTCTCCTCCCATTATACAAATACATAAAGTCAGATCAGGCGCTGAGTCCGGGCGGCGCTGGAAAAAACTGCAAATTGTAGGATAAAAGACAAAACGAGGGAGAGAATCTGATTGGTTTTTGATCTGTTTCCATTGCTGGTTTGCCACAGTAAAACGATAAAACTGTCCACAACGAGAGAACTAAATCAAGATGGTTCTGCCTCCAGGTCCTGGGTTATGTCGCCCAAACGAGGAGATGGGTTTACGGCGTGTGGCACCGTCTGTTTCCCAACCGCAGACTGAAAAAGACGTCAAACGCAGCGCTCAGCTTCAGTCGGAATGAAGCTCGTCGATGCTAGCAGTTATAGCGGCTAATCTGGAGTTAGCATCTGGATCAGAAGTATCATAACGACCAAAGAGCCAATCGGGAGCGAGGATGTTGAAGGTTTAGCAACGCTGTCAGTCAAACCTGTTGCTAACGTTAGCAGGAGCGACAAAGACAAAAAATAAACTCAAAATAACTTTAAAAAAAAACACTTAAAATAACAAAACAAATAAAAAATAAAAAAATCAAAATAAACTAAAAAATAAAAACCCAAAAAACAAAACTAAAATAAAAAAAACTCAAAATAACTCAAAAAAATTAACCCCTGGATCATGTAGAGGGTTAATACGAACATTTAAGACCAAAATGCAGCAGGTACAGAGAGAGGGGACAGTTTTTTAAAAGACAAAAAATAAATTTAAGAAAAAATAAATAAATAAAATCAAAATAACTAAAAAAAAAAAAAAAAACCCCTCAAAAAACATTTAAAAACATCAAAATAACAAAAAAATTTAATTAAATTAAAGAAATTAAAAATAACAAAAAGTTTAAAAAAAACAACAAAAAACCCCTCACAATAACAAAAAAAAGTAAAAAAAAAACAAACAAAAAAAAACTCAAAATAACAAAAAGTAAAACAAAAAAAACCCTCACAATAACAAAAAAAGTAAAAAAAAAAATTAAAAAAAACTCAAAATAAATAACAAAAAACATCAAAATTGCAAAAAAAAAAAAAAAAACTCACAATAACAAAAAAAGTGAAAAATAAATAAATAAATCAAAATAACTAAAAAAAAAATTAACCCCAGAATCATGTAGAGGGTTAATACGAACATTTAAGACAAAAACGACGAGTCTGGAGTGCGCTGTTGATCACTTCCTGTTTGTACCGCGGCGCTAGCAGGTTAGCTACGTCCATTTACATAAACGTCTATGTTCCCAGTGTAATTCCATCGATTTGCTGAACTTTCCCATAACACAAAGTCCATTTCCAGGGGTCAGATCCACATTATTGGATTAAAAAAGCTTTGAAATGGTCCGAGGTCGTTTTTTTCGGCCGAGTTTTCTGTAATAAATGAGACTTTTTGTCAGTATTAGCCAGACCACATGTTCCTCACACTGACCTGAAACCGTTTAACACAGAAACTCTGGCAGAACTGGACTTAATGCGACGACCTTTTTCCAAATCGTGCGGGTTATAGCTCTGTAAAAAAATGTGAAACTGTTAATTGTCGGGTTTAATAAGAGTTTAAATATGTTTACACACAGGAGCATTGATTTCTCGCACAGTAGTGACTTTTAAAACCCCGTCGTCCTCGATTCGGGTTTGGATTAGAAGCCGGTGGTGAGTCTTGGGCGTTATTTCAACTGTTAAAGTGCTGTAATTTGCCATGACATGAAGCCAAACAGATCCACTTAAGGTAATGCTTTTCAGATGTGTGTTTTTACGGCGAGGTGCTGCACGTCCCACAAGAATGTCGACTCAGCTGCTCCTCACCCACAGCCTCTCCCGCAACGCTCAGGTTTACGACGAGGGAGGCTCCAGAGACACCCCGAAACAGACAAATTATACCCACACCCTCCGACGTCCTGCAGCTCCTGGGCTTCAGCGCCGAGCTCAAATCAAATAACACGGTGACGGCGGCTAAATCAGTGATAATGAAAATGGTCTGAGAAATGCATCTGGAAACAAGCAGCTCGTTTAAAATGATACAGCCTCCCACCACTTTATAAGAACTTTAATTATCCTGAAGCAGAGGTGAACCCGACACTGTTAATGCACAGAGCTAACCTGCTAGCGCCGCCAAGCTACAAACAGGAAGTGAACAACTGGGTCCCCTCAAAAATGTTCAAATTAACCCTCTACGTGGTCCTAGGTTCTTTTTTTAGTTAGTTTTTTTTTTTTTTGTTCTTTTGAGTGTTTTTTTTTTTTTTAGTTGTTTTGAGTTCATTTAAAAAAATGTTTAGTTATTTTGAGTTTATTTTTTCTTTTCTTTTTTTTTTTTTTTTTTTATTATTTGAGTTTTTGTTTTTTTTTTTTTTGGGGGGGGTTTAGCTATATTATTTTTTATCTTGAGTTGATTTATTTCTTTTTTGTTAGTTTGAGTTAATTTATATTTTTTATTTTGAGGTTTTTTTTTGTTTTTGTTATCTTGAGGTTTGTTTTTTTTAAGTTACTTTAAGTTTTTTTTAGTTGTTTTTTTCTTTTTAGTTGATTTATTTTTTAAATAAATCAACTAAACAAAACTTTTCTCTCTGTCCCTGCTGCTTCAGACTCATGTTGGTCTTAAATGTTCGTATTAACCCTCTACATGATCCTGGGGTTTTTATTTCACGTCTGTGTCTGTAAATCAACATCTGAACATTAATAACAGACACATCAGGTCCTTCTGTCCCCGACGTCGCTCCTGTTAGCGTTAGCTCCTGTTAGCGTTAGCTCCTGTTAGCGTTAGCTCCTGTTAGCGTTAGCTCCTGTTAGCGTTAGCTCCTGTTAGCGTTAGCAACAGGTTTGATTGACAGCGTTGCTAAGGCGGAGACTTGACCTCGTGTCATCACCTGCTCGTCTCTGTGGAGATTGACAAGTTAAAGGCGAGACACAGAGACGCCGTCTCCATGGAGACAAGTTACATACTGCACCTTTATTAAACTTTGTTCATTATGTGTCTCCCCCTGTTTCTCCCCCGTTTCTCTCCCTCTTTCTCCCTGTTTCTCTCACCGCTTCTCTCTTTTTTCCCTGTTTCCTGTTTCTCCCACTGCTTCTCCCTGTTTCTCCCTTTTCTCCCCCTGCCTCCCATTTCCCCCACTGTTTCACCCCTCCGTCCCCCCCTTTCTCACCCCATTTCCTGTTTCCCCCCTGTTCCCCCCCTTGTTTCCCCCGTTTCTTTCCCTCTTTCTTCCTGTTCATCCCCTTTTTCCCCCCTGCCTCCTATTTCTCCCCCTGTCCCCCCCCTTCTCACCTCATTTCCTGTTTCTCCCCCGTTTCCCCCCCCCGTTCCCCCCCCCCCGTTTCTCTCGTTTCTCTTCGTTCTCCCCCCGTTTTCTCCCCCCATTTCTCCTCATTTCTTTCCCCCGTTTCTCTCCTCATTTCTCCCCCATTTGTCCCCCGTTTCTTCCCCTTTCCTTTTCTCCCCCGTTTCTCCTCATTCCTCCCCCGTTTCTCCCCCATTCTCCCCCGTTTCTCCTCATTTCTCCCCTGTTCCCCCTTGTTTCTCCACGGTTTCTCTTCCCATTTCTCTCCCTCGTTTCTCCCACGTTTCTCCTCGTTTCTCTCCCCGTTTCCCCCCCGTTTCTCCCCTCATTTCTCCCCCCCGTTTCTCCTCATTTCTCCCCCATTTCTCCCCCGTTTCTCCTCTCCTCATTTCTCCCCATTTCTCTCCCCGTTTCTCTCCCCCCGTTTCTCCCTCATTTCTCCCCCCCGTTCCTCTCCTCATTTCTCCCCCGTTTCTCCTCATCCCTTCCTCCCCCATTTCTTCCCCGTTTCTCCCCCTTTCTTTCTCCCCGTTTCTCCTCATTCCTCCCCCGTTTCTCCCCCGTTTCTCCCCCGTTTCTCCCCCGTTTCTCCCCGTTTCTCCCCCCCTTTCCTCCCCCGTTTTCTCCTCATTCCTCCCCCGTTCTCTCCTCCGTTTCTCCTCATTCCTCCCCCGTTCTCCTCATTCCTCCCCCGTTTCTCCCCCGTTTCTCTCCCTTTCGTTTCTCCTCATTCCTCCCCCTGTTTCTCCCCGTTTCTCCCCCGTTTCTCCTCATCTCCTCCCAGCTTCTTTATCTCCCCGTTTCTCCCATCATTCCTCCCCCCGTTTCTCCCCCGTCTCTCCTAATTTCTCCCCCGTTTCTCCCCCGTTTCTCTCTATTTCTCCCCCTTTCCCCCCCGTTTCTCCTCATTCCTCCCCCGTTTCTCCCCGTTTCTCCTCCTCATCCTCCCCCGTTTTCTCCCCCTTTTTCCTCCTTTCTTCCCCCCCGTTTCTCCCCCGTTTCTCCCTCTTTTCTCCCCCGTTTCTCCTCATTTCTCCCCCGTTTCCCCCCCGTTTTCCCCCCGTTTCTCCCTCCTCGTTTCCCCGAGTGCTGCTGCCGTGTGGAGGAGCAGAATCACATTTATTGGTTGTGGGTGTGTTGCATAAATCGTGCGGTGCCTTATCCTCCACCTGTCTCTCTCTCTCTCTCTCGTTTCTTTTATCTTTCTCAGACAATTTGAATCAGGCCCAGCTCCACATCGTCTCACACGAACAAACCGCAGTGAAGCTTTAAAAAATTTCATGTTGTATTTCTTTACCTTTTGTCTCTATAGAAACATGTTCTTGTATCAGGAGCCGTCCACTGTTTCTCCTCCTGTTTCTCCTCCTGTTTCCTTCAGTTTCTCCTGCTGTTTCTCCTGTTTCTCCTGTTTCTCCTCATTTCCTCCTCTTTCCCTCCGCGTGGCTCTTTTCACTGTAAAAGAATAAAACCTTGCGCCCTCTGCTGACGCCTCACGTGTTTCGTCTCGTTTCAGCCGCAGGAGAACCAGCTGCTTTAATAAGTGTTTCTCTGCACCGAGGTGACGTCTCTTTGTGCAGCACAAATTGAAATTTCAGATGCATTTTTCGTTTAATTAACTGTTTGTACCAACGTTTCAAAACGAATAAGAATAAAACGAAGAGTCGGACAGAAAATGAACAATCCGCCTCAAACTGAAGCGATTAGAGACGTGAAGTTTGAAGCTCGGCCTGTGGTTTAAGAAACTGGGGGAAACCAGGAGAAACTGGAGGAAACAGGAGGAGAAACTGGAGGAGAAACAGAAGGAGAAACAGGAGGAAACAGGAAGAGAAACTGGGGAGAAACTGGGGGAAACAGGAGGAGAAACTGGAGGAAACTGGAGGAAACAGGAGGAGAAACTGGGAGAAACAAGAGGAGAAACAGGAGGAAACAGGAGGAGAAACTGGGGGAAACTGGAGGAAACAGGAGGAGAAACTGGGGGAAACTGGAGGAGAAACTGGGGGAAACAGGAGGAGAAACTGGGGGAAACTGGAGGAGAAACTGGGGGAAACAGGAGGAAACAGGAGGAGAAACTGGGGGAAACTGGAGGAGAAACTGGGGGAAACAGGAGGAGAAACTGGGGGAAACTGGAGGAAACAGGAGGAGAAACTGGGGGAAACTGGAGGAGAAACTGGGGGAGAAACAAGAGGAGAAACAGGAGGAGAAACTGGAGGAAACATCTTCATTATGAGGTTTAAAGTTTGCGTGCTGCTCGTTCGTTTGTTCTTCTGTTATAATCAGACGTTTGTCGTGCGGCTGAAGCTTTTTTATAATCCTCAGTGAAACGGAGGCAGGTCCCTCGTCTGCAGGAGAGATCGTTTCAGTCGTTTCTGTCGTTTCTGTCATTTCTATTGTTTCTTCCGTTTCTATCGTTTCTTTCGTTTCTTTCATTTCTATCGTTTCTCCCGTTTCTTCCGTTTCTCTCATTTCTTCCGTTTCTCTCATTTCTTCCGTTTCTCTCATTTCTTCCGTTTCTCTCATTTCTTCCGTTTCTCTCGTTTCTTCCGTTTCTCTCGTTTCTCCCGTTTCTCTCATTTCTTCCGTTTCTCTCATTTCTTCCGTTTCTCTCGTTTCTTCCGTTTCTCTCGTTTCTCCCGTTTCTCTCATTTCTTCCGTTTCTCTCTCATTTCTTTTCTTTTCTCGTTTCTCTCGTTTCTTCCCGTTCTTTCTTTCTCCGTTTCTCTCGTTTCTCCCGTTTCTCTCATTTCTTCCGTTCCATCAGGTTTGACTGAAGCTGGAGTCGATTCCTGCGGCGAAAGTGAGTCGAGCTCATATTAGAAAATGAAAAGGCAGGAAACAGTCGTCTTTTATCTCCCGTTTCAGCCCCGTTTCGCTCCACCGTGATGGATCTCACAATAAGATCATCACAATAAGATCCACACACTCGGGTTCACAGACGTTTCTTCGCAGGAACTAAAACGTTTTTCCAGCTCTTCACTTTGTTTGACTTGTTTTTGCTCATTATCGAGGGGAAAGTTTTTTTTAATGTGTTTTTTTCTCAGTTGTGGCTGGACTTTTTGGAAAACTGGTGAACGTGCTGCACATTCAGAGGGAAAACTGGAATAACAAGCAGGTTTAGTCCTCAAAATGGCGCCTATAAACGACCAGCTGAAGTGTCATTGATGAGGAATGGGACAAGACTGAAATATGGCTGATAAATGATTAAAACACGTAATTATTAAAGTTTTTGTCTGTGACCGATGATATTCTGGATTATAATTTTAATATTATGAATAAACTCCATGTTTAAACAGCTGGTATAGTCTAGTACTTTGTTATAAGTGAAAAAAAACACGATTTAGCAAAGAATATTCTGGATGAGCAGGGCCGTTAACTGAAATTTGGGGGCCCAGGGCGATACAGCTCACGTGGGCCAATCATCGTTCTCGGGACATTTTATATAACAAAGATAATCAGTTATATCAGGAAAAAAAAAAAAAAAAATCACATTGGAGTCGACAGAAGGGCCAGAATTGGAGCCTCTTCCTATTCATTTGCATTAGGGGGGCCCCATGTGACGGCTCTTACCCCGGGCCCCCAAAAATTGAGTCGACGCCCCTGCTCCTTGATAATATTCTCTGTTAAATCGTCGTTTTTTTCACTTATAATAAATTACAAGACAACGCCAGCAGTTTAAACATGAAACGTATCGTCAGAACCTTTAATAATTCTCGTGACATAGTCGTTATTTCCGCCGTGATGGTGCGTTTTGACGGTTTCGGTCGTGGTATCGCTGCAGCGTGGAGCCGTCCTGCCTCGTCCGCCGCTCCATCAGACTCACGCCACAGAAATATAGTTTTTCCATCGGGCTCGGAGCGATCCCTCTCGTCCTATCGGCCTCCATCTTCTCCTTCAATTTGTCACTTTGCTGAATGTGGAGAGACGAGTCCCGTAAATAGAAGTGAGATTTTTCCAACTCTCTGCAGCGTCCGTCACTCCTCACAGATGTATTGTGCCGATAATAAGTCATTACGTTTGTCGTTATAACTTTTATCTGTGGAGGTGGAGGAGACACTTTTTTGGCTCGTAGTTTGTGGTTTGATTGACGCCGACGGAGACGAGTCGGTTTAACAAAATAAAAACAAAATCTTCCATATTTATGCATCAGAACTTATTGAATATTTGGTGTTTTTGCAGCGACGAATCAGAGTTTTTCACGTGTTTGTCCTGATGTGGAGTTTCAAATAGTAAAAACCTTAAAAATATAAAGTCTTGGATCAAAAAGTCACATTTATTGAGTCAATTCTGCACAATCGTCAAGGAGCTTTGTCCCCGAGAGTCGGATTTATACCATCGAAGTAATCGCACCAGTTTTAGTCGTGTCTAGCGGCTGGACACATCGTCTCGTCGCTAAAAAACAGAGAAATGTCCATAAAAAACATAAAAACAGAGAAATGTCCATGAAAAACAGAGAAATGTCCATGAAAAACAGAGAAATGTCCATGAAAAACAGAGAAATGTCCATGAAAAACAGAGAAATGTCCATGAAAAACAGAAATGTCCATGAAAAACAGAGAAATGTCCATGAAAAACAGAGAAATGTCCATGAAAAACAGAAAAACAGAAATGTCCATGAAAAACAGAGAAATGTCCATGAAAAACAGAGAAATGTCCATGAAAAACAGAGAAATGTCCATGAAAAACAGGAAATGTCCATAAAAAACAGAGAAATGTCCATGAAAAACAGAGAAATGTCCATGAAAAACAGAGAAATGTCCATGAAAAATGGACATTGATTTGTGTGATTTTAATGTCTTTGTGCTGTACAAATAAACTTGCCTTGCCATTATCGACAGTTTTTATCACGATTAACGGTATTATTGTTCTTTCTTTATTTGTCAGGGACCATGTACAAGTTCATTCATCTTACAAAACAAAAGATAATTATAGTTTGTGGAAATAAACCGTTGTTTTTCGTGTCTTTTTTTTTCTGCAGATTTAAGAAAAACCTTCGACCAAGAGCCTCTGGGTAAAGAAGTGTCGCTCGAACAGGAAGTTCTGCTGCAGTGTCGTCCTCCTGAAGGGATCCCGGCCGCCGAGGTACGTCCAGACAAACACAAAAACGAGACAAAAACGACACAAAAACGACACAACAACCACGCAACTGTTCGCTCCATCCTACGAGCGAAACGTCTTTGTTCAGAAGCGTCTTGGAAACTCCGGAGTCGTTCCAATCCCTTAAAGTGTCTCTTCTCAGAACGCTCCACGAGATGATTTATGCTCGTCTGTCAGACAACAAAACACGGAGCTAAAACGTCCTCCTCAAACGTCCAGCTAATCGCATCGTCGCGTCCACTGAACATTATAATTTTAGATGGTTTTGCACTTAAAATATGGACGTCTGCGGCTCGTTTTAATGAAATCTCAGTGACGCAGGCCTCAGATAAGGACACCATCCCCCCGTCCTCGTCCGCTCCTGCCGTCTCAGTGCCAGGCTCCACAGTTCGGTCAGAAAACTATAATTATCTTGAGGCGAAAATAAGAAAGAGCCAGTTGTGTGTCCTGGCGTTACCTTCGCTCTGTCAGTATCGGCTCCACTTCGCCCCGTGGCTCTGCAGACCTGTGAAAGCTTCTGTAGAGATTGCAGCAACATAAATACAGGATAAAAGGCTGGTTTGATGCTCAGCGGGATTTTTTTGGAGTCGGGGGTAAAGGAAATGAACTCGTGCGATTGACCTGGAAAAGCTGGCGCTAAGTGAGTGGAACTGTGTTTATCCCGGCGCCAAACGGCTGACGGGGGAAGAGGAGAAGAAGTTTAGGGAAAGGTGATCACGTGACCGAGAGGAGCAGAGATCTGAACTTCTCATGAGTCACACATTTTTGCAACATTTACAGCAGATTTTTTAGTTTTGGCGTGAGAAATATTTAAATCAAACTAAATCAAAAGCTGCAGGAGTGAGTCGTTTTTCTGCTCGTTCAAGCCACGTTTTAAGTTCCCATATTGTTAAAAATCATGTTTTTGTTGTGTTTTATTTCTTAAATGTTTTATTTGATTGGGGCGTGTCCATGAACCGACCTGATACAACGTCAGAAAACTGCGGCTCAGGGGCCACACACGGCCCTTTGGGTTTATTAATCCGGCCGAACGTGACCAGATTAAATGAACCTCCTGAGACTCGAGCCGCGTCATGGTTTTATTCATTTCTCTTTGTTATTTGGGCTGAAGAGTAAAAACAAAGAAAACCTCTTCACATTTTGTAGTTTCTGAGTAAAACGACGTCCACATGAGATTTTTGTTCTACGTTTGAATCATTTGAATAAAGATTTGCAAAAACTACAAACAGAAACATTTGTCTTGAGTAAAAAGTAAAAAAAAAGCCTCTGGAACAAAGTGTCTCATGTGAACAGCAGGAGACATATATTCTGAACATTATAATCTATTAAAAATATTATAAATTGAACATTTTTACATTGTTGCTGTTCTTCTTCTTCTGAAAATCTGCCCTGGATAAACCCAAAATGTGTCAAAACGTCTCAGGAGGTTAGAATACTTCAGGACAAACCTCGTTCAAAGTTCATTTAACTGACGTTTCATTAATTATGAATTTACTTAATGCATTTGGAAAACACTTTGTGCGATGAGTCAAATCTCTAACGTCGTTTAAACACATCTAAACCCTGGCCCCGCCCCTCGGTCTCGTTCAGACCCACGCTCCGAACAAAAACTCACCGGATTAAACCAAAGGATCATTTTCATCCTTTGTCCCGAGAGTCGGAGTCACAGAAGAGCCAGAATCGAACCTGCACCGTCCGTTTGGTTCATTCAGGACAGTCACTTTTACACCTCTGCAGGTTTTCGATAAAACCAAAAGAACTTGTGAGATTCTTTATGAAAAAAACACAATAAACAGGAAAAACACGAGACGCTTCACCTGAGACTCACTTAAGTCTCATCCTCTGGTCATGTCAGGGTCAGGGCTTTAATTATAACTGTGCTGTTTAATCATTCCTCCATTATCCTCACGTCCCTCCTGCTCCGAGGAAACGTTCCTTTGGTTTTTACGGCGGCGGCGGACGAGGAGGACGAGGAGGAGGAGGAGGAGGAGGAGGAGGAGGAGGAGGAGCCTCGAGTGAGAAAAGGCAGAGCTTTACTTGTGTTTTCTTGAGTGTTTTTCTCACACGTCAGACTCCTAACCGCAGAAAAACACGTGGAACATACAGGACGACGCAGAAAAATGTGGAGGGAAAGTGGTTTCTGTTCAGACGAGAGGGGGCGGGGCTTTGTCAGAGACTCTGCCCCGAGAAAACGGCGACACGGCGGATTAGAAACAAGTACGGACGTGGAGTTTTTTCATTCTCACTGTTTTGTCAGGGTGAATTCTGTAAGCTTACAGGAGACACGGAGGAGACTGATGGACAATGGTCTACAGTCCATCAGCCAAAAGGAAGAACACAATGGTCTAAAGTCCCTCAGCCAATCAGGACGCAGAAAACAATGGTCTACAGTCCCTCAGCCAATCAGGAAGCAAAACAATGTCTACAGTCCTTTAATCAGGACGCAATTTGAGCAACACAAACATTTAAAACCAAAATGACGAGTCTGACAGCAGCAGTTACAGCGACAATTTCTCAACATAAAGTGAATTGGAGCCAGAGTCGATGGAGCAGGAAGTGCGACATGATCACTTCCTGTTTGTAGCGCGGCGGCTAGCAGGTTAGCTACGTCCGTCTATATGAACAGTTTTGGGGTGAATCTTTCCTGAATCGTTCTGATGTTTTTTTGGTGTGAAACTCTTGTTTTCTCTCAGTTCTGTCACTTGTTGCTCGACTCGTCCTTAAATCTGGTCTGAGGTTAAAACTCCAGACGTAGACGTGTCTCTTTTGCTCAGAGCGGTGCAGTTAGCGGCGCGGTGCAGTTAGCGGCGCGGTGCAGTTAGCGGCGCGGTGCTTATGCAGCAGACAGCATGAGTTTGTGGTCTGTTGCCATGGCGATGGTGTTGTATAAGAAAAGGCTGAGTGTGCGTTTACGCCGGGCTCCGGAGGGCCCTTCCACCGGCCGCTACGACGCCTCAGACGGGGCCGATACAACACGACATCCGCCCTGAGAATATACCACCATCATTTAAGCAGCTACAGCATGTGGCTCCAGCTGAGCCTCTGTCAGCCACAAACAGAAGAAGGACATGTCTCTACAAACGAGAGAGGAAAGAGTGAGCACGAGTCACGAGACGGAGAGAAAGAACCACAGAGAGAGGGGGAGAGAAAGAACGACAGAGAGAGAGAGAGAGGGAAGGACAGAGAGAGGGAGAGAAAGAACGACAGAGAGAGGGAGAGAGAAAGAAGGACAGAGAGAGGGAGAGAAAGAATGACAGAGAGAGGGAGAGAGGGAAGGACAGAGAGAGGGAGAGAAAGAACGACAGAGAGAGGGAGAGAGAAAGAACGACAGAGAGAGAGACAGAGGGAAGGACAGAGAGAGGGAGAGAATGAACCACAGAGAGAGGGAGAGAGAAAGAACGACAGAGAGAGGGAGAGAGGGAAGGACAGAGAGAGGGAGAGAGAGAGAGAGAGGGAGAGAGGAAGAACGACAGAGAGAGGGAAGGACAGAGAGAGGGAGAGAGACAGAGAGAGAGACTGAACAACAGAGAGAGAGAGACAGAGGGGAGGAGAGAAGGGTCTGACAACAGAGAGAGAGAGGGAGGGAGAGAAAGAACGACAGAGAGAGGGAGAACGACAGAGACAGAAGGACAGAGAGAGGGAGGGAGAGAGACAGAGAGAGAGACAGAGGGGAGGAGAGAAGCGTCTTTATTAATTTATAAAAAATTATAATCAATTTATTATAACTGAAAGTATTATTATTATTATAACTGAAATCACAATGATTCAAACTATGATCCGACAGAAACGAGCAGGAGACGCTTCTACACAAAAAAACGTTATAATTGAGTTTGTAATCGTAACGTCTGATAAATGTTGTGTTTTATTAGCTCTTACGTAAATGTAGTTGTTCAGTGAGTTGTTCTTTTCTCCTCACTCTCCATAAAACCGGCCGAAGTCTCCCTCGTGAAAGAATGCGCTTAATCGAGTCGGGCCTGGGAACCGAGTTCAGAGGTGAGCCGGCGCCGTGAGCATCGGACGCCGTTTCCATGGCGTCGGCCTTTTAGCTCAGGCATCTCCTCGTCCGGCCGAGGTCCCGCCGCGAGATCGGGGGGAACAGTCATTGACGCTCTGCAGGGGGAGCCGTCCCGCTGGTGTGATTAAGTCCACTGGCTTTAGAGAAAACCTCCTCCGCCGTCACACCAGTCAGAAAATCGGATTCTGCAGGTTTCTCCCCCGAACAGCAGGGGGCCTCTCGCTTTTGAGTCTTGAACTTACTCCAGTTTTAACTTCTCACTTTGGGAAAGGGCACAAAAACGCCGCTTCTCGTGCAATATATTTGAAAAAATTAGCTTAATCCTCAAATACTGTCGTCTGAAAGTGTAAAAGCCAAAAGTTAAATCTGTAACTGGACAAAAAGTTTTAGAGCGACGACGTTTTGACGTTTCTTCGGTTCTGGACACGGACTTATATCTGTCTGAAGGAGGCGCTAACGACACTGAAACTGAAAACAGCTTTTGTTTGTCGTGTTTCTTTCTCTTTATTGGTGTTTTTTTCACATTTTTTGGCATCCTGGCTCACTCTGTTGTTCTCTTTGTTTCCTTGTTTGCTTTGGGTCTGAGAGGAAAAGATGATGCTGATTCATTCTCTTCAGATATAGCTCCTCTTTTTGGCTCTATCCTCAGAACCAAAGCAAACAAAGGAAACAAAGAGAACAGTAGAGCTAGCCAGGATGCTAACAGATGTTACTATGTACAGAAATTCTTCACTCCTACGACAGTCCAGCTTCTGTTTTTATACTCTGTATCCTCAGACCCAAAGCAACTCCACAAAAACAAACAAAGAGAATCAGTAGAGCTAGCCAGGTCCTTTGTTTGCTTTGGGTCTGAAGGAAAAGATAATGTTGTTCACTACAGATGTCCTCTCTTCAAACAGAATATTCTTCACTTTTTTGGCTCTATCCTCAGACCCAAAGCAAACAAAGAAACAAAGAGAACAGTTAGCTATGTCCAGATTTACTACAGATTTTCACTACTACTTTGTCCAGTTACGACTGTCCGAGAGTATTAAATAGACATAACTCCAAAAAAACAACATCTATTAGTATCCTGGCGCGCTCTGTTGTTCTCTTTGTGTCCTTTGTTTGCTTTGGGTCTGAGACTGGAGTTATAAACGGGGGATAAACGATGTTATTCATTGTAGATTAGCTCCTCTCTTCAGACAGATGTAAGGCAGTAGCTTCTGTTTTTTGGCTGTATCCTGAGACCCAAAGCAAACAAGGAAAACAAAGAGAGCAATATAGTGAACGAGATGCTAATAGATGTGGAAAAACACCCGTTAAGAGGGTCTAAACTGTAAACCAAAGCTGTTTTTGTCCAGAATCTGACCAGAACTGAAGAAGAGGCTTGTAGAAGTGATGACGTTTAGCTGCTCGTCCAAGCCGCGGCTTGGACGAGCAGCTAAACGTCGTCACTTCTACAACTTTTTTGCACAAAACAAACAGGAGGTTGTTGGGTCACCTTGTCAGATGTTTCTGCTATAATCTCTTTAGTTCACGAGGGCAGGAAAGAGCCTCAGTAAAAAGCAGAGGAGTGCATTTGTGCAAACGTACGGAGGTCACCACGAGCGCACTTAGACGCTCGCCGCTCTATTACTATGTTTTCAGGAGCAACAACAGATATTTGCACCTATTTGAGGAAGGACGAGTGTTCTACCTGAAAGTATCAGCACGAAGAACACTGTCATTAGCAAATACAGAGGAAAAAAACGGCTTTTTGTGGTGCAGATTCAGTGTGGAGTCTCACCGGTCCTGGACACCTACACCAGCAGCTATAACGGGCCTGTGTTCTGTTCGCTAAGCCCACCTCCTGCCTCCTCCTCCCGCCTCCTCCTCCTCTCGCCTCCTCCTCGCTCCCACTCACGCAGAGACGCACTTTTTATCTCATCTTAACACATCACACCTTTTGTATTTGTGCTTGTTAATATTTATACAGGACTTATTTCCATAGTTGCCATGCAGCAGACGCGCAGCATATGGCTCGTTGAATGATTGCATAATGAGTTTGTAACCTTTGGTGGCGTTTCCTGCAGGTGTGTCGCTCAGCCCCGGAGCCGATGTGTGTTCGAAACCAAAGAAAGGCATAAATTAGGCTGGATAGATGGTTCGGCTTCGTGCGGAGATGCAGCGTTCAGATAATGACTTCTCTGTAGAGGCGTCGTACGTGTTTTTATTTTTTCTTGGCTGTTCCTCCTTTTCACACCCTGTTCCGCCCCCACACTGCTGCCTGCTCTATTTCTGACACTACAGCGATGAGTAATGAATGGTTTTGCTGTGCATGGGTTCCCAATAAGCGAGCGGAATGTATACAGTGCGCTCAGTATATTGGGCTAATTAGTGGCGAGCAGAACCGGCGGGCTGTACCACTCTGCCCACACAGGGGTCACTCCTGAGCTCCATCTGGACCGATCCATCGCCAAATCACTTCACCAACTCAGGAACAAGTGATGACAGGAAACACAGATATGTCAGTTTGTCGTGAGTCTTACATAATCCTGAAACATTAATACTCTCTTCTTTAGGTGGCTCCGTTTTATGGTTTTTCCCGTTTCTCGCTGAGCAGTTTTTCTTCTGGGGCTCACGCAGAAGGTCACAGCCTGTCAGCGCCGCCAGAACATTTTCACGTTACCACCAAGTTTTACCAAAGTCAATATTATAGATTTTCTGCCTCCCGCACAGTTCTCTGTTTGACATCCCCAACTATAATCATTTGCACTGGCCATAAGCGCCAGACCTGTTCAGACGGCGCTGGAGTGTCCGAAAACTCCACTTTGGACCTTCATTCCTCGGTATAATTGTTCTGTCTCGTTTCCCTTCCTCCCGCAGCACACCTCCTCTCCCCTCTGTCCAGAACGCTCCCCGTCTTTATGACAGCTGACATGTGGCAATTTCCCCGGCGTTAATGACAAGGAGCGTGCCAATTAGCGGCGCGGATGTGGCGCTGCCAATCAGGCGCTAACGAGCCGCGCGTGTGGGGCTCTATTTAGTCCATTATGACTGCGCACGCTCGCTCCCTCTTCATCGTGTCAATAATTCAACTTCAGGAGGTGTTTGCAGGTCAGCCGAGGTGAGACGCACATCAGAGTGGCGTCTCCCGGTGGCAGATTGATGTCAGCGCACTTACACACACCTGTTTTTCTTATGAGGCCTACTTATGCGAGCGGAGTTGACTGAATAAGAGTCGAACTGTTGCTCACTTTGGAGAGATGCGAGTTCCTCCCGTGTTCCCTCGCTCGTCGCAGCATCGCTCTCCCTCCTCTCCATCTGTGAACCGCTGCTAACGCTAGCTCTTTTGTTCAATTTTTAATTACCTTCTCGTTTAGAAGTGCTCTTGACATCTGAACGCAGCACATCCAAAAAGGAAGCCTTGGTGATTGTTGCAAATTTAAGTAACCATCTTTTTGTTTCATTTATCAGAGGCAGTTTCCGAGTCTGTTTTTTCTACTTTGTGCTGTTCGGTGATAGATTTTATTTATTCTGCTGCTAAAATCATGAGAAATTATGATTATACTCAGCACAGAAGTTGCACAGCGAAGAAGAAGCAGCGTTTTCTTGTAAAAATGCACGACTGGCTGCTGGCACTTTTCTCTGCACAGTAAGCTACATTTTTGTGCGATTTTTGAGTTTACAAATGGATGAAAAGTATTGTGTAAGCAGGTCGTATAGTTTGAACATGTGCAGGGTCAGGCTGTGGCGGGAGACGGTTTTGTGGCCGGTTCTCGTGCCAGAACAGCGCTGACGGCGAGTTCTCGATGATGCTGCTGTATTGTGCTGTAATGTTTTCTTCTTCTTGTCATAATGAATCAGATCAGTGTAAAAAGATCACGTCTGACAGTCGCTCGTCTTCTCCAAACCTGGTTCTGATCGATCGCGTTGACGTTCTACATTTTGATGATGTTCAACTCTGTGATCCACAAAGTTCAGCTTCATCGTCGTTCGTTTGTGCTGCGCTGAACGTCTGGAGTAAAGTCCCTTCAGCCGACGATCACGTTAAATAGAGGCACCACTTTCTGAAGCTATAATGAAAAACCTTCTCTTTTGTTATTTATGCAAACAGAGCAGACGTCTGTGTGTCCCTCAGTCGTCCAGGTTTGATCTGCAGTAAAAGACGAGTGAAGACGTTTGGCCTCTTCTTCAGTCTCTGTCACGGCTCTAAGTTCCTTTCGTTGTTTGTATTTGTCCTGTTTCGTGTAGACGTCCCTCAGTTTGTCGACCTTCCCCATAATCCCAGCTGTGATTGGAGGACGGTTTTCCAGCCAATCCTGAGGCCACCTTCCCTCCTACTGAAACTGAAGAACTTTGGGGACACTTGTTCGGAGCTGCTGCCTGTGTGTGGACAGTGTGGAGTCTCGTGTCTCTTTGGGTCATGTCACTTCGGTGTTAGTGAAATTTGTGTTTTCGTTAACGTTTTAATTTTTGTTTAAACCTTGTAAGGTAAAGTTTGTTCCAATATTTTTAGTCCCCTTTTGTAATCATGAAGGAAGAGATGTTGAAAGAAGTTTATCTCATGAGATGAAGGAACATGTGTTATGTTTCAAGGGAGTTTTTCCAGTTCTTATAGCTGGAGAAAAGTACTATCTATAGAAGGCAGGTCCTATTAAGAACTTGTTGTACGCAGCTCTTGACAGTTATCAGTGTTCTGGGGTAGAACTCGTCCCTAAAAAGATGCTCGTTGTCACTGTAAGGATGTGTTACAAGGCCTCGTCAACCTGAAAATGAAGAGCTACATCATGTCTCCGAAGAAACAGGCGCCAGTGTCGACTTCTCTAAATAAGCTACAAGTTTAAGACGCACAGTATTTAAGACAAAGTTTAAGAGTAACATAATAATTTCACCTTTTGTTGAGTTCACCCTTAACTTCCCTGTTCATTAAATAACTTCTTAATTTACCATTTTTTCATGCTGGTTTCTTCTGTGACTCCCTGTCCCACACGAGCTGGGACAGGCGCTAACTGAAGCTAACACACCTGTTTGTTTAAGTTTCTGTTTGTTCGCTCAGTAAAGCTGCGTTAGCGTCAGTGTAACTCGCTCCTCTCTTCAGTCGTCTCTCTTTTTGTCCAGTTGACAGATTTGAAGGTCCGTTCCGTGTGGATGGACTTTAAATGACAGAGATATTAACCATAAAGTCGTGAAATGTGCTGCGACAGTTAAACGGCTCGTTCTACTGACATGAACACGACTTATTGTACGACCAGCGCTCCGGACGGCGGCTTTTCTCCGGACTCTCTTGACATTTTCAAAGTGGACACATGCTCCACAGAGAAGACGTGATCTGTTTTTGACGCAATAGAAATTTCAATCTGAAAAGTGCATATTGAAAGCGGCGGCGCTCCGTCTTTCCCACAGTCCTTTTGTGTGAGAGATTGCATTTGTGCAGCTGCTGAAGGGAACTCGATCCCTCACGGAGAGACAGCGCGGCGGTTCGCTCCAAGTCTTCGCCGAGGCCGTGTTTACATCACTCTTCTCGTTTGTCAGGGAAGATGTCTTCATACGTTTGGACATGCTCCGACTTGAACAAAGCCGGGGTTTAGAGCGACGTCCTGCTCCTGTGCAGAGTTCCCAGATGTGTGTCGAGGCCTGACCGTGCTGCTGTTTTTATTTATTCCACGCTAAAAAAGTTTATCTGTCTGGTTTCTCTATCGTCTTCAGAACGACCACGACGACCAGCAGCTTCACAGTGGCTTGTTGTGCAGTTTCAACAAAGACTCCCCAGATTATTTAGTCTCTGTGGAAGTCCTATCAGGTTATTGTCCCACTTTTTAAGAGCGGACTCGAGTTCTTACGAGAAAGTGGCGTCGTTATCTCAGCCTGTATGTGTCTTATCGCCCCGACGTTATCTGCTCCTCGTGGGGTAACACAAAGCACAGGAAGCTAGATGTTTGCCCGGGTTTCTTAACAACAGACACATGGACCCAAACCAGAGGAAGAAAAACATTTGGCTGCAGAGCGAAGGACGATACGAGCTATTGTGTAACAAATGAAACGGAAAAACACAAAATAAAGCATCTATATGGGACAGTTGTCGTCGATATTGTCCCAAATTGAATGGCTGAGTTGCAGTGGAAAGGTCAGCGTGCCGGAGGAGACGGGGAGTTTTCTGACGCTTTGTTCTTAAGAGAGAAGAAAAAGATGCTATTGACATTTGTACAACCCACAGACAAGTAGCAATAGAGAGAGTTCTGTCGTTTAATGCCACTCGAACACGATGCAAACGGCTAAAGGTTTCACTACTGGTCGTGTTTTTAGGTAACGACTCAACTCATTTGTCTGTTATTAATGTTCATATGTTACTTATTTACAGACACAATAGTGAAATAGTGAAATAAAAAGCTCAGGATCATGTAGAGGGCAAAAATAAACAAAAAAATTAATAAATAAATAAAATAAATATTTAAAAAATGCTAAATAACTAAAAACAAACTCAAAAAATTAATTAAAAATAACAAAAAATAAATACATAAACTCAAGATAACAAAAATTAAAATAAATAAACTCAAAATTACCAAAAAAAAAAAAAAAAAAATCAGAATAACTCAGAAAAATAACCAACAACTCAAGAAAAAAAATGAAGAAAATAAACAAAAAAAATCATAAATAAATAAAAAAAAACAAAAAAAAAAAAAAAAAAAAAAAAAATCAAGTAGAGGGTTAATATGAACACAGTTTTTCAGAAGACAAAAATAAACAAATAAATAAATAAATAAATAAATAAAACTATGCAAAGTAACTAAAAACAAACAAACTCAAAATAAAAAAAGAATTAACTCAAAATAACACAAAATACATAAATAAACTCAAGATAACTAAAATTAAAATAAATGAACTTAAAATTACAAAAAAAAACTAAAAAATCAGAATAACTCAGAAAAAAAAAAAAATGAAGAAAAAAACAAAAACAAAAAAAACTCAAAAAATCTTTAAAAAAAAAAAGAACCTAGGATCCTGTAGAGGGTTAATACGAACATTTAAGACCAAAATGAGTCTGACAGCAGCAGGAACAGAGAGAGGGACACAGCTTTTCAATAGAAAGTGAATTAGAGCCAGAAGCGGCTAGTGTATTGGCTATATCCATTTAAATATACAGTCTATGTTCTTGGGTGCACTTGTTAGCCGCATAAAACAGTAATAACTCAGAAGAATTGTGAATTGTGTCAATTTCAGGTGTTAAAATTGTCAAAAAATATGAATAAACAAACAAACAACCCAACAAAAAACAGCTTTGATTCTAAAATGGGGCTCCCCTCTCCACAGACCTGACCTGTAACATGCCCCTGTGCTCTCCCTGCAAAGCAATAACATCTCCATGGAGACCAGCAGGGGGCGCACCACAAAAAAACAGACACAAATGGTAAACGTGCGTCTCTGTTCTGAAAGTTACCTGTGGTTTTTTGCGTTTTTTCCAGGTGGAGTGGTTAAAGAACGAGGAGGTTATCGACCCCGCCGACGACCGAAACTTCTACATCACCATCGACCACAACCTCATCATCAAACAGGCGCGGCTCTCCGACACCGCCAACTACACCTGCGTGGCCAAGAACATCGTCGCCAAGCGAAGGAGCACCACCGCCACCGTCATCGTCTACGGTAAAAAGTATTCAAAGTCGGTCTCTGTGTCGCGCCGCAGATCCGCTCTCTTCCTGCGGCGCAGATCACTCGCTCAGTTTGTTGTCCCCGTGAAGAAGATTTGTGCTTTTCTCCCGGTTTATTGTAAGTTGCTGATGTGACGGCGCCGCGCTTAAAGAAACACCTGCTGAGGATTCACGCAGACTCAACCACCGTCTCGCTAACTTCAGCTAACAGCAGCTCTGAAGTCTAAACTCAATCCCCTCCGGAGGACAGCGAGGGCAAGGAGCAACGAGGCGCCATTTTTATCTTTGTACCGACGCCGCTCGTGTGAAGAATCATTTTGCTTTGATAATTGAACCTGTGTTAGATTTAGGAGTTAAGTTGTTCCTCTGAAGAACTTGAGCTGCCGTCTTTTTTGATTTCGTTGCGTGTTCTTCTTACAGAGCGAAGCACAAAGGAAAGTGTTGCGTTTTTTGTTGTAAGACGGCGGCAGTTTTCCCACGAATTTGTCATATTTACAAATCTTCTGTCGTCCGCTGTGTAATTTCTTTCTGCAGCTGAAGTCTGGAATTATCCCAGAGATGCACGTTTCATTTAAATATAGAGACGGACAAGAAAAATAAACACGCTAAATGTGTTTCTACAAATACGGGGGACGAAATAGACGCAATTATATCACGTTTAGAATGTTCTGGATATGAAGAATTAGGAAAAAAACACGATAGAGCGGAGAATATTCTGTAGGAGCAGGGCCGTCAGCTGAAATTTGGGGGCCCGGGGCAGGAAGTCACACACGGGGCCCCCCTTTAATACAAATGAATAGAAACATTCTGGTGATGTAACGGCCATTATCTTTGTTGATTATTATGATTAACGTATTTTCCAGAGAATAAGCCAAAAAAAGGTTTAATAAAGAAGAAAAAAACATATATTTCACATATAAATCACATCTGAGTGTAAGTGCGACTTATAATCCAGAAAATACGATACATAAAATGTCCCCTGAACGATTGTTGACGACCATTTTATCACGATAAACGATAAATTATAGTTTATTTTCAGATCAATAACTACAAAACGATGCAGCATGCACGAAATCAAACACTCGTATGTCATTTCTGTAGCGACGCTGGTCTTGGTTTATACAATTTACCTCGATATATCGTGGTTCACCTTTTGTGGTCTCGCGGATTTTGTGTTCTGTGTCCTGATTGGCTGAGGGACTGTAGACCATTGTGTTCTGCGTCCTGATTGGCTGAGGGACTGTAGACCATTGTGTTCTGCGTCCTGATTGGCTGAGGGACTGTAGACCATTGTGTTCTGCGTCCTGATTGGCTGAGGGACTGTAGAAACCCACAATGTTGATGAAACGTTCTGCAGCGACAAACACACCTGCGGTCGCTCCCAAAAGGTCGAGGAAGACACTAACCATCGCAGAAAAAGTTCTGGACATGCTGAAGGACGGTAGAAGTCACGCAGCTGTAGGGGGCGCCATTACGGAATAAATGAATCTTCGGTTCGTTACATAAAGAAGGAGGAAAATAACGTGGTTTTGTTCTATAAAAGTCATCTCTGTGCTGAGGTGTAAGTTGATGCAAATGGGAGCCGGGAATCGTAGGGTCGTCGGCGTGGAGTCGTCGGCGTGGAGTCGATAACGTGGAGTCGTCGGCGTGGAGTCGTGAACGTGGAGTCTTCGGCGTGGAGTCGTCGCCGTGGTCTTAGCTCTGAGTGTCCTGTAAGTGCTGTGAAGCCGGCGCGTCCTTCAGGCTCCGAGGCGTCTGGTCATGTCGCCTTGGCTTTGCTTCGTCTGCCTTTTGTAAAACATAAAGTTCACACATTTTCAACACAATATGGAGCATGTGAAACAAACAGACCACGGAACAAAGACGTGACGCTGAAGAAGAGAAGAAGAAGAAGAAGAAGAAGAAGAGAAAGAAGAGAAGAAGCAGTTTGTAGTTCAACACTTCAGACTCGATAAACAGGTGGAGACAAACTGCTGGATCAAGTAAAGTTTTTTGAACAAACCGTCCCCCGTCTCACACGTGAAACAAACGTGAGATTTATCTCTAAATCTTCTGACTGAGGTGAAGAGGGAAGAGGGGCAGATAGAGAGAAGGGGGGCAGATAGAGAGAAGGGGGCAGATAGAGAGAAGGGGCAGAGATAGAGAGAAGAGGGGCAGATAGAGGGAAGAGGAGGAGATGGAGGGGCAGATAGAGATAAGAGGGGGAGATGGAGGGGCAGATAGAGAGAAGAGGGGGAGATAGAGGAGCAAATAGAGGGGTAGATGGAGGGGATAGAGGGAGAGATGGAGCAGTAGATGGAGGGAAAGACGGAGTAGTAAATGGAGTGCATAGAGGGGTAAATTGAGGGGTAGATGGAGGGATAGACAGAGGGATAGATGGAGTGGATAGAGGGGTACATAGAGAGATAAATAGAGAGGTAGATAGAGTGGATAGAGGGATAAATAGGGGTAGATGGAGGGATAAATAGAGGGGTAAATATAGAGGTAGATGGAGGGAGAGGGATAAATAGAGGGGTAAATGAAGAGATAAATAGAGGGGTAAATAGAGAGGTAGATGAAGTGGATAGAGGGATAAATAGAGAGGTAGAGTGGATAGAGGGATAAACAGGGGTAGATGGAGTGGATAGAGGGATAAATAGAGGGATAAATAGAGGGGTAAATAGAGGTAGATGGAGGTGTAGGGCCTAAATCCGTCTTAAATGCCACAGACTCTGAGCAGCTCAGTGTCACTGCAGTGGATCTGAAGAACTGACAGAGACGGAAGAGAAGGAAGAGAGGGATGAGAAGGAGGAGGGAGGAGGGAGGAGAGAGGAGGGAGGAGAGGCATCAGGACGAATCAGCCGATGGAAAATGCAGCCGTCTGTCCGGAGTCTCCTGCTGCGTGTCGGTCTGAGCGAGTCCAGGGTCAAACCGGCGTCGACGTTTCAGACTCAGACTGAACGAAACTAAAACGTTCATCACATTTTAACCAGATCAACTTTAATCACAATTATGTCCTTGTGTTTTTAATCCCAAAAACATGTCAAAAAGAAAAGGTTTTAGATCATCCACGCATGTTTCAGTAATCTAGTGATCTCTCCCAGGCCGCGTTCAAACCCACCTTATGTTTAGCTGTAAGATTCTGTACGAGGCTCCTCCTCTTTAATACCCCACAGGAGTAAATACCTCCTCTTTAATACCCCACAGAAGTAAATACCTCCTCTTTAATACCCCACAGAAGTAAATACCTCCTCTTTAATACCCCACAGAAGTAAATACCTCCTCTTTAATACCCCACAGAAGTAAATACCTCCTCTTTAATACCCCACAGAAGTAAATACCTCCTCTTTAATACCCCACAGAAGTAAATACCTCCTCTTTAATACCCCACAGGAGTAAATACCTCCTCTATAACTGTCTTTAAGTGGTTTATTTCGAGTGGTGAGTGGCTCTGGAGCAGGAGGCTTTTATTTGTTAATGAGACAGTGCAGTGAATAGGAAAGAAATCGAACATTAAACAGTATCGGCTCTTGGTATCGGCTCTTGGTATCGGCTCTTGGTATCGGCTCTTGGTATGACGAGCACTGGCCCCTGGTATCGAACATCCCTGATCACAGTCTGAGCGATATCAAAATAAATATTCCTGCAGCGTCGCGCCTTAAATCGAGGTTTATTTCAAAAATGTGACGTTTTTGTCGTGAACCACATGAACAAAACTTACATTTATTTTGCTTTTCAGACAAAACCATTACATCTAGTTGAAAATCGAGATTGATCAATTTGAAGTGAAAAAGGTGTTTTTTTTGCCCTATCTCCGGCTCTATTAATGTGTATGCAGTCTTTTCTTTTTTCTAATCAGTTTCTTTTGAGGCTGTTTCATAATGTCCTTCATTCACAATAAGCCCCTGATTTTTCCGCCAGTTTTAATCAGCCTCATTCTCCAGAGAAAAGCCAAAATAAACTGTGAAATGACAGTAATGCGAGCGTGTGGTTTGCAGTGAACGGCGGCTGGTCCACGTGGACGGAGTGGTCAGTGTGTAACAGCAAGTGTGGACGCGGCTACCAGAAACGCACTCGGAGCTGCACCAACCCGGCGCCGCTCAACGGAGGAGCGATCTGCGAGGGCCAGGGCATCCAGAAGCTGGCGTGTAACCCGCTGTGTCCAGGTAAGACGTTTCCATGGAGACGAGACGATGTTTTTATGTCTAACACACATCACCATCAGGCATGACATAACCACCCGCTGTCTGGAGCTGGGCTAACTCCTCTGCTAACTCCTGTGCTCACTCACGGCTAACTCCTGTGTGAACTCCTGTGCTAACTTCTCTGCTAACTCCTGTGCTCACTCACGGCTAACTCCTGCGCTAACTCCTGTGCTAACTTCTCTGCTAACTCCTGTGCAAACTCCTGTGCTAACTCCTGTGCTAACTTCTCTGCTCACTCACAGCTAACTCCTGTGCTAACTCCTGTGCTAACTTCTCTGCTAACTCCTGTGCTCACTCTGCTCACTCACGGCTAACTCCTGTGCTAACTCTTTTGCTAACTTCTTTACTAACTCCTGTGCTAACTCTTTTGCTAACTTCTTTAGTAACTCCTGTGCTAACTCTTTTGCTAACTTCTTTACTAACTCCTGTGCTAACTCTTTTGCTAACTTCTTTAGTAACTCCTGTGCTAACTCTTTTGCTAACTTCTTTACTAACTCCTGTGCTAACTCTTTTGCTAACTTCTTTAGTAACTCCTGTGCTAACTCTTTTGCTAACTTCTTTAGTAACTCCTGTGCTAACTCTTTTGCTAACTTCTTTACTAACTCCTGTGCTAACTTCTTTGCTAAATCCTCTGCTAACTTCTCTGCTCACTCACGGCTAACTCCTGTGCTAACTCTTTTGCTAACTTCTTTGCTAACTTCATAACGTAAATGCACAGACAGCGGTGGAAGTTCGCTTCGTGGTGTTGGTCCCATTTCATGCGTCGTACGAGACGATGTTTTTATGTTTGACGCACATCACCATCAGGCATAACATAACGAGCCGCTGCCTGGAGTGAGAATGTGACGTGTGCTGAGTCTGTGGAGCAAACGCCGCTCGGGCTCGGCGTGTCCAGGACGGAGCGATCAGACGATGACCAGTACTGACCGGGGCGATGGGGACGTCACGGGTCGTGTCTCATTTTGACGGTTTCTCACTTTGTCGGCTGCATTTGAAGGACACATGACGAACGCAGCCGACAAATGTGCCCTGCGTTTCCATGCTCACTCAAGGCTAACTCCTGTGCTAACTCCTGTGCTAACTTTTTTGCTAACTCCTGTGCTAACTTCTCTACTCACTCTCTGCTCACTCACGGCTAACTCCTGTGCTAACTTCTGTGCTAACATCTTTGCCAACTCCTCTGCTCACTCAAGGCTAACTCCTGTGCTAACTCCTGTGCTAACTCCTGTGCTAACTCCTGTGCTAACTTCTTTGCTCACTCACGGCTAACTCCTGTGCTAACTTCTTTGCTAAATCTGCTAACTTTTCTACTCACGCAAGGCTAACTCCTGTGCTAACACCTGTGCTAACGTTTTTGCTAACTCCTCTGCTAACTTCTCTGCTCACTCTCTGCTCACTCACAGCTAACTCCTGTGCTAACTTCTTTGATAATGGTACATCGAACAGTACTTCTAATGGTACTTCTAATGGTACTTCAAACTGTACTTTGAAATGTGCAGCCGTTGAATTGAGACACGGCCCTTGTTTCCTTTTCTAGTGACACGATTCTAGTGAGAACGTTTTTTTTTTTTGTTTTGTTTTATTCAATTATCGACTTGTTCTGTTTCTAGAGCCGTCGTCTCGTATGTGACCAATTTCAGGAAATCAAAGTAAATGAAAAAGATTGAAGTTAATAAAAAAGAAACAAAAAAAATCTGAATTCAAATTTCTGAAAGATTTGATAATATTGCGATATTTAATATAAAAAAGACGATTTATAAATGAATCTCGCTTAATGAACCGACTTTTCTTCGTCTTCCCATGAAAAATAAAAATACCGCAGACCCCAGACGTCCCTTTTCGACCCGTGTCCTCGTCCAAACCTCATGTTCCTGTTTGTCCTGATTCAAAATGTCCGCCGTCTCCTCCTGTCCGTGGCCCTCGTCTTATGCCTGATGCTCGATATGATGCAACCCTGTGTTTGCATTTGTCTCCACCCACCTCCGCCCTCGCCTCCACCTGTTCACTGTGTCCATCTGTCTGTTGTGTGGTAGTGGATGGCCTGTGGACAGAGTGGAGTAAGTGGTCCACGTGTGGGACAGAGTGCACCCACTGGAGACGGAGGGAGTGCAACGCCCCGGCGCCCAAAAACGGGGGGAAGGACTGTGAGGGAATGGTGCTCCAGTCCAAGAACTGCACGGATGGGCTGTGTATGCAGAGTGAGTATCTGACCCTCCGCCTGTGCTCCACCCGCATCAACAACGAAACGCTCCATCTGATTCCTCCACCGCTTCTGACTTTACATGAAAATAAACATCACACAGGTTCTGTAAAGACCACAGAGCTGCACTAGAGCCTCCCAGACAGAGGGGGCAGTGTGGTGTTGATGTCGCTCATGAATATTGAACATTTGACTTAAACCAACCGACTTTATGTCATATTTTAGTGCAAAAACTTCTCAAAATCTCCATTAAAAACGACTTAACCACTGAACGAACTCTGCACTGAAAGAACTTCCACTTTATCAGAAATTCTACGACAAAGACAGACAGACCGAACTGTTTAGTCCTGGTTTAGTCCTGGTTTAGTCCCGGTTTAGTCCTGGTTTAGTCCTGGTTTAGTCCTGGTTCAGTCCCGGTTTAGTCCTGGTTTAGTCCCGGTTTAGTCCCGGTTTAGTCCAGGTTTAGTCCTGGTCTCGTTGGTCAGTAGAAAGAGCTCACAAAAGTACATAGTGAAAACCAAAAGTTAAATCTGTCAACTGGACTAAAAGTTGTAAAAGTCGTAGGAGTGAAGATATTTTCCGTTTCTGCAGCTCTGGTCAGATTATTTCTTTAGTTCTGGTCAGATTATTTCTTTAGTTCTGGTCAGATTATTTCTTCAGTTCTGGTCAGATTATTTCTTTAGTTCTGGTCAGATTATTTCTTTAGTTCTGGTCAGATTATTTCTTTAGTTCTGGTCAGATTCCTGCTGGACACTTCCTTATATCTGTCTGAAGGAGGCGCTAACGACACTGAAACTGTACATACATCCTCTTAATGATTGTCCTGACTCGTTCTGTTGTTCTCTTTGTTTCCTTGTTTGCTCTGGGTCTGAGGATGGAGTTATAGACGGGGGATGGAGTGGTTCAGTGTCGTTAGCGCCCCCTTCAGACAGATATAAGGCCGTGTCGAGCAGTAAATCTGACCAGAGCTGAAGAAGAGACTCCTCTAACTCATCCAGTCACAGATTCAACTTTAATCAGACACTTTCATTAATCTTGTGGTTAATTTTAGACACGAGGATTGTTAATAATCTCAGAGCGATGTGGGTGAACATTTTTAGCACAATGACTAATCGTGTAACTACATATTTAATTACACGTCTGCGCTCGCTGTTCCACGCTGACCTCTGACCTCTGACCTCTGACCCCACGGAGCCTTTATTCTGCAAACACAGTTATTACTCTTATTATCACTGTTTTCACCGTGTGATTAACACGTCTCTGTCAAACCTTCTGTAAATGTTTTTATTTGTCAGGAATGTTCCACAGTGTCGCATTAAGTTTATAAACATACTGTATCTCCATGGAGACAAGCAGGTGACGTGTTACAGGTCGAGTCTGTGGAGAAGAGGTCTCGCTCCAGTTACACGACGAGTTTAAAGAGATTTTAGAGAAATAAAAAGTTAATGCCATAGTGTGGAATTTAAGAGAACACAACTAAACCAGGACTACACCAGGACTAAACCAGTATTAAACCAGGACTAAGCCGGGACTAAACCAGGACTAAACCAGGATTAAACCAGGACTAAACCAGGACTAAACCAGGATTAAACCAGGACTAAACCAGGTCTAAACCAGGTCTAAACCAGGTCTAAACCAGGACTAAACCAGGACTGAACCAGGTCAGGTTTAGTTTTATGACAGATATTTATTTATTTATTTTTAACAAATAAAATCGACTTGTCCAAATGCGTCAGATTACAGACGGGTGTAAAAGTCGCTGTGGGATCGTTTTTTTTTGTCAGAATCTCGGAGGAATCAGATGGTGCCACAGACTCACCTCATCACCGTGTTTCACTCATAAACCCATCGTGTGCTAGAGGGAGGCACTACACTCACTGTACACACAGGGTGACGAGCTGGACTCAGGAAGTTTCCAGAGAAATAATCATGTTTGAAATAAAGTGTCGGGTTGGATTAAAGTTTGTGGACGGTGAAGAACAGTGAAAATCTGGCTCTCGCACAGATCTGTTTGTGTAAGGGACAGTTTGACGTTAATTTGTGGCTTTTGTGTGTTAAAAGAAGCATTTCTACAGAGACTTTGTCCAAACCCGTCGAGCGGCTGAGTGTAAATGTGTTAAACTCTGTATGAAACGTCTCCAGTGCTAAATATTGTTGGAGGTGTCAGCGCGGCGCCCCCCAGAGGACCGGGGTAATTCACTGCAGATGGTGATAGTGACACTAATCATACAACAGGCTGAATGTAACACAGCTGGGCCCAGTGTTTGTGCTTCTGCTGAGTCTGAGACAGAGCGACGCTGACGGACAGGAACTACAGCTTTATTCACCTTAATAAGACATGAACAAAGGCTTAAGTCATGAAGACGAGTCCATCTGTGCAGCACGATGTAAAGAGTCATTCAACGAGTTTAAGTACACGAGAAAGACACGAATATCACAACAAATCAGAGCATAAGTAATAATCAGGAAATCAACATGAGAAGAGGCTTTGGTTAGTCCTGGTTTAGTCCTGGTTTAGTCCTGGTTTAGCCCTGGTTTAGTCCTGGTTTAGTCCTGGTTTAGTCCTGGTTTAGTCCTGGTTTAGTCCTGGTTTAGTTCTGTTTTAGACGTGGTTTAGTCCTGGTTTAGTCCTGGTTTGCTCCTGGTTTAGTCCTGGTTTAGTCCTGGTTTAGTCCTGGTTTAGTCCTGGTTTAGTCCTGGTTTAGTCCTGGTTTAGTCCTGGTTTAGTTCTGTGTTAGACCTGGTTTAGTCCTGGTTTAGTCCTGGTTTGCTCCTGGTTTAGTCCTGGTTTAGTTCTGTTTTAGTCCTCGTTTAGTCATGTTTTACTCCTGGTTTAGTCCTGGTTTAGTCCTGGTTTAGTCCTGGTTTAGCCCTGGTTTAGTCCTGGTTTAGTCCTGGTTTAGTTCTGTTTTAGTCCTCGTTTTTAGTCATGTTTTACTCCTGGTTTAGTCCTGGTTTAGTCCTGGTTTAGACCTGGTTTAGACCTGGTTTAGTCCTGGTTTGCTCCTGGTTTAGTCCTGGTTTAGTTCTGTTTTAGTCCTGGTTTAGTTCTGTTTTAGTCCTCGTTTAGTCATGTTTTACTCCTGGTTTAGTCCTGGTTTAGTCCTGGTTTAGACCTGGTTTAGTCCTGGTTTAGTCCCGGTTTAGTCCTGGTTTAGTCCTGGTTTTAGCCCTGGTTTATTATTCTCTTTCTTTATCCATTCTGAGGATCAAACTCACCCTGATGAGTTTTTAAGCTCGTTTCCATCACCATAATGTTTACGTCAACTAGGATGCGATCCACACACTTCCTGATGATCAGACTAGAACACTCATGTACTGTTTATAACGTGTCTCTCTCGTGGACAGAGGGTTAAAGTTCAGGATGTGACTCATTTGTTCTAACCTGAGTCTTGATAAAGTCTTGTTCTGGTGGAGGTCACATGTTTGAGTGACACTCACATGTTTGAGTGACACTCACATGTTTGAGTGACACTCACATGTTTGAGTGACACTCACATGTTTGAGTGACACTCACATGTTTGAGTGACACTCACATGTTTGAGTGACACTCACATGTTTGAGTGACACTCACATGTTTGAGTGACACTCACATGTTTGAGTGACACTCACATGTTTGAGTGACACTCACATGTTTGAGTGACACTCACATGTTTGAGTGACACATGTTTGAGTGACACTCGTCTCGTTCTGTCTCGTCTTTGTCTGAGTTTAATTAAAATAATCTCAGTTATTCTGAGGAGTGACCAGTGAATGTGCCGCTCGAGGTTGGACACAACGACGAGCTCTTTTCTTTACGTCTCAGTGTGATCCGGCTCCCGACAAAGATCTGCTATTTCTCGTGTTGAATATTATAATCTTAACCTTTAGAGTTTGTGCAAAATCATAGAATAAATGTGTTTTTGTGTTTGTATAGAGTCATTATAATATATCAGCCACAACGGAACCACAGAAATAGAAAATGAGTAAAGAAATAAACCCAGAAGAACCGAAAGTATCTGTGACAGATCACAGGTCGCTGAAGATAAGACGAGTTTGGAAACGAGGAACTGAGCAGGAATCGATACTAAAACATCACATCAACTGATCAAATCTGACCTTTTTTTGCAGTTTTATCGTGAGTTTTATCAGAAGTAAAAACATTTACTGTTGAAAATAATATCGTCTTTAAAACATCTTAAAAAATGGCGTCAAGTTTGTTCTTTTGTTTGGAAATGGAGTTTGAAACATGAGCCTCGTGATATTAGTCACTCTGAGACTCACTCTGAGACTCACTCTGAGACTCACTCTGAGACTCACTCTGAGACTCACTCTGAGACTGACTCTGAGACTCACTGAGACTGACTCTGAGACTCACTGAGACTCACTGAGACTCACTCTTTGACTCACTCTGAGACTCACTGAGACTCACTGAGACTCACTCTGAGACTCACTCTGAGACTCACTGAGACTGAGACACTGAGACTCACTCTGAGACTCTGAGACTCACTGAGACTCTCTGAGACACTCACTCTTTTAGACTCACTCTGAGACTCACTGAGACTCACTGAGACTCACTCTTTGACTCACTCTGAGACTCACTGAGACTCACTGAGACTCACTGAGACTCACTCTGAGACTCACTCTGAGACTCACTCTGAGACTCACTGAGACTCACAGACTCTCTTTGAGACTCACTCTTGTAGACTCATTCTCTTGACTAGCATCTCACTCTTAGACTCACTCTTTGACTCACTCTTAGGGCCCCTCATGTGAACGCGGCGCAGACTCTCCAGCGCTAGCTCTCCAGCGCTAGCTCTCCAGCGCTAGCTCTCGTTAGCATGGTGCAGAATATAAAACATAATGATATGGATGCGCGATAGTTCCAGGAATTGATTTTTTTGGAGAAGCTAAGAGGGTGAAGCCACTTATGTCAACGCTAATGACCATTTCCACTCCCGTTCAGAGCGCGGCCCATTATGTGAAGCTCACATTATCTGAAGCTCACATAATGGCAAATATGATTGGACCAAGGAGCCGTGTGCAATCTGAACTCACCTTGGACCTCGGAGACAGAAGCTCGTCTGAGTGAGTCCGGCGTGATCTCATTTTCACATGTTTGAATTTAAATCATTTCAATCCATCTACGAAGGAATCTGAGCTGGAACCAGAACTCGACATACTCAGCGTCAAGTGTAGATCATTTCAGAAAAGCCAAAGGGAAAAAGACGGTTATTATTGGATTTGTAGCTTGTATCTGCCATTTAGCCTGTCGAGGAGTTTGGCCTTAATAAAGTTAGGCGTTTCCAGAACACACTGAGGAGGAGCGTTTGTCTGGGAGGAGCTGGATGTCGGAGCTTCTGGACCGAACGACCCGGTGAAACGTGTTTGTGCCTCTGTGGAGCCTCTGTTGTTCTGATGTTGTTGTTCTCGTCGTAACCCCGACATCAGACGCTCTGACATATCGATCTGAGGAAGGGGTGGGAACCGCTCCAATGATCCAACAAGGGCATCGAGTAAAAGCAGCAGCAGAACTCCAGATGTTTGTGGAGCTTTGAGCAGAACTAAAAAAAAAGAAAGTGAAAAAAGAAAGTGTGAGAGGAGTTTGAACGAGATTTAATTAATGCAGAGGTTCATTTTAGACCTGGTTTAGTCCTGGTTTAGTCCTGGTTTAGTCCTGGTTTCAGTCCTGGTTTCAGTCCTGGTTTCACTCCTTGATTAGTCCTGGTTTAGTCCCGGTTTAGTCCTGATTTAGTCCTGTTTTAGTCCTGGATTAGTCCTGGACTAGTCCTGGTTTAGACCTGGTTTAGTCCTGTTTTAGTCCTGGTTTCAGTCCTGTTTCAGTCCTGTTTTAGTCCTGTTTTAGTCCTGGTTTAGTCCTGGTTTAGTCCTGGATTAGTCCTGGATTAGTCCTGTTTCAGTCCTGGTTTCAGTCCTGGATTAGTCCTGTTTTAGTCCTGGTTTAGTGCTGTTTTAGTCCTGGTTTAGTCCTGGTTTAGTCCTGGTTTAGTCCTGTTTTAGTCCTGTTTTAGTCCTGGTTTTAGTCCTGTTTTAGTCCTGGTTTTAGTCCTGGACTAGTCCTGGATTAGTCCTGGATTAGTCCTGGATTAGTCCTTGATTAGTCCTGGATTAGTCCTGGATTAGTCCTGGATTAGCCCTGGATTAGTAGTTCACTTTAGTCGTGAGGATTGTTCATTATCTCTGAGCGATGTGGCCGTACGTCCGTCGCGTCGTGACTAATCTTGTAATTGCTCCTTCACTTTTCCATAATATTGTTTTTCTGACCTTTCCGTGTCGCGTTTTCGTCTCGTTTCAAACATCTCGAGTGTTTTCAGATTTCGCTCGTGCGGTTTGGGCCTCGCCGTTCACGTCCACGTCGGCGGGAGTCGGTGGCGTGGGTCGGGGCAGGCGTCCGTTAGCTTGACCCTGACAGTCCCTCCCGGCGGCGGCGGACTCTCTCCTGGATGATTACTCGCACACGGCCGCTCCATCCATCACGACATCGATTTCCTGTCCCGGGGCTTGTCCTGCTGCTCGTCGCTTCTCTCCCAATAAGAACTCCATTGTTTGTATAGTTGTTTATGGATGTCCCGCGGAGCCTCGTGTTATGAGCTGCGGCGCCGGGGACTCGAGCTACGGCTACAACACGGACGCACACCGGTGTAAACATCACGTGTTTCACATTTACTCTCTCGTCCAGCAGCACGGCAGGAGAGTTTTAAATATTTGTAAAATGACTGCGTGAAGAGGCTAGCAGGTATATAGCGACGGATTTGGAGCTCCATGTTTGGAATTTTGAAGTCGCATAGCAACGAAGAGCCTCCAGGAGTGAGGACATGGATGGTAACGCCCCTTCCTGTGCCCATCGGCTTGTTTAGCACAGAGCGTCGCTTAGCAACGCTGTCAATCAAGAACTAGCCATTGTTTGTCCTAGTGTTTATGGATTAGTCCGCGGAGCCTCGTTTTATGAGCTGCGGCGCCGGGGACTGTAGCTACGGGCTACAACACGGACGCACACCGGTGGTTGTAAAACATCACGTGTAGACACGGCAGTTTTTAGTCAGCGTGTGGTTTTTATGTCTCTACTGTTTCACATGAACGCTTTAATTATTCAGTCAGTGTAGAGTTTTAAATATTTGTAAAATGATTGCGTGAAGAGGCTAGCCGGTATAGCGACGGATTTGGAGCTCCATGTTTGGAATTTTGAAGTATCATAGCAACAAAAGAGCCAATCAGGAGTGAGGATGTGGATGGTAACGCCCCTTCCTGTGCCCATCGTTAGTTTAGCACAGAGCAGGAGCTTAGCAACGCTGTCAATCAAACCTGTTGCTAACACTAGCGTGAGTTTAGTCCTGGTTTAGTCCTGGTTTAGCTCTGGTTTAGTCCTGGTGTAGTCCTGGTTTAGACCTGGTTTAGTCCTGGTTTAGTTCTCTTTCACTGTTTTTCACTGTAAAGTGAATTGGCGCCAGAGTCGATGGAGCTGAAGTAGCTAGCAGGTTAGCTACGTCCATTTATATAAACAGGCTATGCTAGCAGGTTAGCTACGTCCATTTATATAAACAGGCTATGCTAGCAGGTTAGCTACGTCCATTTATATAAACAGGCTATGCTAGCAGGTTAGCTACGTCCATTTATATAAACAGGCTATGCTAGCAGGTTAGCTACGTTCATTTATATAAACAGGCTATGCTAGCACCACTGCACGTCCTTCAGACATTCTACTTCCTGCTTTGTCCCGCGGGTCAAAAGCGACATATCCATCGTCTCCGTGGACTCTCCTCGTGGCAGATGAAGGTTAGAGTGACTTGTTTAGCTCACACATTTTTCTAGTTTGTCCATAGCAGCCACCGTCTCCTCACAGCGGCGGCGGCGGCACTGACCCGGTTGATGGATCACGCCACTCTCCCGCTGAACCGCCATGTCTCCTTCCTCTGTCATCCGTCTCCATACTCGATACTCAGATCTCAAACGAAGGCCCAAATCAAGAAATATCACTGGAGTGTGTCATCGCTCTGCTCACGACTCCGGAGCGGCCTCATTTGTTCAGTTTGTTTTTCTGTTGCCTTAAATTTGATTTTGATCATCTCTCTCCTGTCTCCCTCCACTGCACCATCCCTCTCTCTCTTCAAGGTTCCTTATATCAGAAGTCCTCAGAGCCAAAAGACACCAGTCAGTTGGGAGCTCCATGTGAGTTGTTTCTTTCATTTTATTTATTTTACATCTTTTCATATTCATCATTTTGTCTGTTTTTTACTTTCATTTTGGACTTAAGTCTCTGTTTAATCCCTCAGTCGTCCAGAGTAAAAGCCCAAAGTTAAATCTGTAACTGGACAAATCGTCGTAGCAGTGAAGAGTTTCTGTTTGTAGGCCCTCTTAATGGGTGTTTTTTCACATTTATTAGCATCCTGACTCGCTTTATTGTTCTCTTTGTTTCCTTTGTTTGCTTTGGGTCTGAGGATACAGCCTAGAAACAGAAACTACTGCTTATATCTGTCTGAAGAGAGAAGCTAATCTACAATGAACAACATCATCCATAATGCCACTCTCAGACCCAAAGCAAACAAAAGAAACAAAGAGAACAACATGGCGAGCCAGGGTGCTAATAGATGTGAAAAAAACTCTTCAAAAACTCTTCACTCCTATGACTTTTTTCCAGTTTGATTCCATTAGCCCTCTTAATGGGTGTTTTTTCCACATTTATTAGCATCCTGACTTGCTGTATTGTTCTCTTTGTTTCCTTTGTTTGCTTTGGGTCTGAGGATACAGCCTAAAATCAGGAACTGCCTTATATCTGTTTGAAGAGAGGAGCTAACGACACTGAACAACATCATTAATCGCCTGTTTATAACTCCACTCTCAGACCCAAAGCAAACAAAGGACACAAAGAGAACAACAGAGCGAGCCAGGATGCTAATAGATGTGAAAAAACTGTAAACGTCTTCACTCGTACGACGTTTTTTCCAGTTTCAGATTTAACTTTTTACGTAGGAGTGAAGAGTTTCTGTACCTAGTAACATCTATTAGCATCCTTGCAAGCTCTACTGCTCTCTTTGTTTCCTTTGTTTGCTTTGGGTCTGAGGATACAGCCTAAAAACAGAAACTACTGCCTTATATCTGTCTGAAGAGAGAAGCTCATCTACAATGAACAACATCATCTATAACTCCATCCTCAGACCCAAAGCAAACAAAGGAAACAAAGAGAACAACAGAGTGAGCCAGGATGCTTATAGATGTGAAAAAAACTGTAAACGTCTTCACTCTTACGACGTTTTGTCCAGTTTCAGATTTAACTTTTGTTTTTTTGGGCTTAAACACTGACACAAACATAAACATTGATAATAGTTAAAACAAAGAGGCTGGACGATCGTGAGAAACGTCAAATCTCGATCTCGTTTCTAAAATTCAACATATTGTGAAGGTTTTGTGAAGACTTTCAGAAGTTTCCTCCTCCTAACTGCAGGTTTGATACTGCGACGGATTTAGCTAAACCAGCTCACGCCGCCATTGTTACCGATTTAATCCCTGACACTAGAGATAAAGTAAAAGTATTTCTAAGCTACACAGTGGATTATCTAAACTCACACATTCACACGTTCACTGGGGCCGAGGTGGGGTAAGTGTCTTGCCCAAAGACACAACGACTCCGTGGAGTCTGTGGGAGCTGGAATCGCTCCACTCAGCCACTGATGTTTATGTGAAGAGCGGGATTCGAACTGTCAACCTTCGAATCAGTGGACAAACGCTCGACCGACTGAGCCACTGTTGTCGATCTAGTCACGCTTTATGCTAACAGGTCTTTATGCTAGCAGCTCTTTATGCTAACAGCTCTTTATGCTAACAGCTCTTTATGCTAGCAGCTCTTTATGCTAGCAGCTCTTTATGCTAACAGCTCTTTATGCTAACAGCGCTTCATGCTAACAGCACTTTATGCTAACAGCTCTTTATGCTAACAGCTCTTTATGCTAACAGGTCTTTATGCTAACAGCTCTTTACGCTAACTGCACTTTACGCTAACAGCACTTTATGCTAACAGCTCTTTATGCTAACAGTTCTTCCTCTTGTATTACGACTCCTCTTGTCCTCTCTGTCTCCCTTTGTGAGTCTTTCTCTCCCTCTGTGAGTCTCTTTCTCTCTGTCTTCCTCTCTTTCCCTAATCCCTTTCAGTTCTGTTTCTTGTTCTTTTCTCTTTTTCTCTTTGTCTCCCTCTGTGAGTCTCTTTCTCTCTGTTTTTCTCTTTCTCTAATCCCTTTCAGTTATATTTCTTGTTCTTTTCTCTGTCTCCCTCTGTCTCTCTGAGTCTTTCTCTCCCTCTGTGAGTCTTTCTCTCCCTCTCTGAGTCTTTCTCTCTCTCTCTCTTCCTCTCTTTCTCTAATCCCTCTCTCTTCCGTCTCTCTTTTCTCTCCCTCTGTGAGTCTTTCTCTCTCTCTCTGTGAGTCTCTCTCTCTCTCTCTCTCTTCCTCTCTTTCTCTAATCCCTCTCTCTCTTCCGTCTCTCTTTTCTCTCCCTCCGTCCGTGGCTCGTGTTCAAAGTCTTTTTTAATCTGAGTCGTTCTAAAGTCGACACTTTACATGTCGCTTCTTTATCTTCAAAGTGCAAACGGAAAGTTGTGTAACTGAGGAGGAAGTGAACGAGTCAAACCAGAGTGTACCGTGTGTTCTGTGTGTTCTGTGTGTTCAGTGTGTTTTCTGTGTGTTGTGTTTGTTCTGTGTGTTCTGTGTGTTCTGTGTGTTCTGTGTGTTGTGTGTTTGTGTGTGTTCTGTGTGTCTGTGTGTTCTGTGTGTTCTGTGTGTTCTGTGTGTTCTGTGTGTGTGTGTTCTGTGTGTTCTGTGTGTTCTGTGTGTTCTGTGTGTTCTGTGTGTTCTGTGTGTTCTGTGTGTTCTGTGTTCTGTGTGTTCTGTGTGTTCTGTGTGTTCTGTGTGTTCTGTGTGTTCTGCGTGTCCTGTGTTCTGTGTGTGTTCTGTGTGTGTTCTCCTTGTGCCTTTGAGCCTGACACTTTGCTGTAATGTCCCAAACCGAGACAAAACTGAGACAAACAGACTTTTAGGTTTTTTAATTCACAAAAATGGAACAAACAACGAGAAAAAACAAAACTAGAGACGTTTGACACAACTGCAGATGTGAAAATGCACAAAAAAATTGTTTATCATGATAAAAACTCGGGGACAGAGGGGCCGTGGTCCCGGGTTTAGGGCCCAAAACTAGACTTTCTTCCTGTTAATCTGTATCAGAGGGGCCCCTGTGAGAGTCTTGCCCCGGGCCCCCACATTTCAGTCGACGGCCCTGATCATCCAGAAGATTAAAATGATAATTATTCAAAACCAGAACATTTTAACATTTTAACATTTTAAACATTTTAAACTGTCAGAAACTTAAATAATTATCGTGATAAAACCGTTTATCACAGTTATTTCAGTATCGTCTCAGGTCTAGACACAATCACATTTTAATAATCTGCAAACGAACTTTTACACATTTTACACATGCTCCTGTTTTTAATGTTTGTCTGATTCATTTCACTTCTATTTTTGTTTGTTTTTCTGCTTTTTTGATTGTTTTTCTGCTGTTCTTTTATAAGTATAAGTCGTCAAAAAAGACAAAAAAAGGAGCTGTAACAGTAAAAAAATCCGTCATTGATCTGGGAGTTTCCATAGTAACATTTCAAAATTTCAAAATGGCGTCGTGTGGACAGGTTTAAGACGAACTCGTTTAGACTCTGAGGTTTTTCTGCTGTGTGATTTTAACGACAGACTCGATGTAAAGTTCAAGGTCATTTAGAGACAGACGATGTTTTTAACGCTGCAAACTTTATTTTTGGGGGCTGATTTAGTCTTTTATTTTCATTTTTTCCCCCCAATAATGTCGTTTAAATTGACGACACGCCCCAAACACGCCGCCTTTCCCCCTAAACCCGATAAAGAGCTGGACTCGTCTTTTTGCACTAAAATGTTTAAATAAAGACGTGTGTTTGTTCTCTTTAAGCAGCTAAAACGTGACATTTCAGAACAAACAAACATGAATTTAAAACTACATTAAATAAAAAAACACTTGAACATCCACAGATCACGAGCTCAGACACGACAGATACACATATCTTTACATTTCCTCGTTGTAACCATCAGTTTGAATCATTTGTTTGAATCTGTGGACCTTTAAGGATCATAAATAATGCTCCAAACTGTCTGTAAAGTCTGTTTTAATTCCTTGTTACTTGCGTTTTGATGCCCAGAGACATTTGAGCGTCTGTCGACCTCAGAACCTTCCCCCGGCTCTGCCAGACGAGAAGCTTCGCCAAGAAACAACGATCAATACGAAAGAATAAGTTACAGCAGAGACTAAACAAAACCGTCTGATCGTCGCACGACTCGTTATGTTTGAGTTTGACGAGAAGAAAGACGCAGAGTGAGGGACATCTGCACATGGACACGAGCACACACGAACACACAAACACACACAAACACACACGAGCACACACACGAACACGAACACACACGAACACACACACGAACACACACGAACACACACGAACACACACGAGCACACACACGAACACACACGAACACACACGAGCACACAAACACACACAAACACACACGAGCACACACACGAACACACACGAGCACACACACAAACACACACGAGCACACACACGAACACACACGAACACACACGAACACACACACGAGCACACACACGAGCACACACGAGCACGAACGCACACGAACACACACGAGCACACACGAACACACACACGCACACACACACGAGCACACACACACGAACACACACGAGCACACACGAGCACGAACGCACACGACACACACGAACACACACGAGCACACACAAACACACACACGAACACACACGAGCACACACACGAACACACACACGAGCACACACGAGCACATGAGCACACACAAACACACACTAACACACACGAACACACACACGAACACACACACACACAGCACACACACGAGAACACACACGAACACACACACACGAACACCACAACACACAACGAACACACACACGAGCACACACACGAACACACACGAACACACACACGAACACACACACGAACACACACACGAGCACACGAGCACACGAACACACACGAACACACACGAACACACACGAACACACACGAACACACACACGAACACACACGAACGCACAACACACACACGAACACGAACACACACGAGCACACACACGAACACACACGAGCACACGAACACACACACGAACGCACACAAACACACACGAACACACACGAACACACACGAACACACACGAGCACACACACACGAGCACATGAGCACACACGAACACGAACGCACACGAGCACACACGAACACACACACGAACACACAAACACACACGAACACACACGAACACACACGAACACACACGAACACACACGAACGCACACGAACACACACGAACACACACACGAGCACACACACACGAGCACATGAGCACACACGAACACGAACGCACACGAGCACACACGAACACACACACGAACGCACACGAACACACACGAACACACACACGAACGCACACACGAACACACACGAACACACACACGAACGCACACGAACACACACACGAACACACAAACACACACACGAACACACACGAACACACACGAACACACACGAACACACACGAACACACACACGAACACACACGAACACACACGAACACACACTACGAACACACACGAACACACACAACACACACGAACACACACGAACACACACGACACACACACGAACACACGAACGCACACGAACACACACGAACACACACTAACACACACACGAACACACACCCAACACACACGAACGCACACACGAACACACACCAACACACACACAAACACACACGAACACACACGAACACACACACGAACACACAAACACACACGAACACACACGAACACACACACAAACACACACGAACGACACACACGAACACACACACGACACACAAACACACACGAACACGTAGCAACACACTACACACACACAAACACAAACACACACTAACACACACAACGAACACACACACGAACACACACGAACACACACGAACACACACACGAACACACACGAACGCACACGAACACACACAAACACACACGAACACACACGAACACACACACAAACACAACACAACACACACTAACAACACACACACACGAACACGAACACACACACGAACACACACAAACACACACAACAACACACACAACACACACGAACACACACACAAACACACACGAACACACACGAACACACACACGAACACACACGAACACACACGAACACACACAAACACACACGAACACACACGAACACACACACAAACACACACGAACACACACGAACACACACACGAACACACACACGCACACGAACACACACAAACACACACAACACACACAACACACACACACGAACACACACGAACACACACGAACACACACACGAACACACAAAACACACACGAACACGAGCACACACGAACACACACACAACACACACACACGAACACACACGAACACACACACGAACACACACGAACACACACGAACACACACACGCCCTCCCAGAGCCCTCCCAGCACCCGATGGATCTGCATGTGCGACGCTGCCATCTGCTGGTCACTCCTCCATGTCATTTACACAAACACACACACACACACACTCACACTCACACTCACACACACACACTCACACACACACACACACACTCACACACACACACACACACACACACGACTGCCTCTGTGCAGCTGAACTAAAGAAATAAATAAAATAATAAAAAGTGCATCAGGTAAAGAGCTAAAAGAGTCTGACGAGCTCTGAAAACAACTAGGATTTTGCACAAAATAACTATAAAGTAAAGAAAAGTGCAGCAAATATCACGTCCAGTCACTTCTAAAACCGTAGATAACTCGTCTCTGCTGTTTCACAAATCGTTATAATCCCGTTTAAATAATTAGTTTCACTGAGTAACTACACGTCTACACACCTAGTCTCGTGCAGGGGCGGCGCCAGGAGGAGGCTCGAGGGGCCCCGGGCTCTCTCAGAACGACCAACATCCCGACAAAAACGTTCAAATGTTTCAAATTCTGAGACTATGATTTATTGATTGTTGATGTGTGTTGGAGCCTCTTGACCAGGACACCCTTGGAAAAGAGACCTTTGAGTCTCAATGGGACTTTTCCTGGTTAAATAAAGGTTAAAAAAAAAATATATAAAAAAATACGATAAAAATTAGATGTCTACTGATGCCTCCTCTTAGCTCCTCCACCCAAAAAAGTCTGGCACCGCCCCTTCTCTCATGATATCCAGATTATTCCTGTTACCGTTGATTTAAATGCCCCCTCGCCGCTCCACAAACCCGGCAGACGGCCTCGCGCGACCCCGCTGTATCGCTGTGTTCTTTTCCTCTGTGTTTTCTCCTCGTTCGTCAGCCCCGGTGACAGTGAAGGACATTCTTGAGCAGACACGCAGAGTTCAAACTGTCAGAAGGCCTCCATTAGGGCTCCGCTGTTTTAATGAGTGGCTGTGGGGCCGAGCTTCATGCCAGAGCTTCTAATCACTCAGGCTCCTCCAGCTGGAAACTGGACACAAAGACCCAGGGAGGAGGGAGAGGGGCACATGAAAGACAGCGGCAGAAAGGCAAACGCTGTCCCCATCTTATCTGAACTGTGTAAGAACAAAGCCGACTCCGCTCTGAACTTCAGCTCGGAGCGCGGTCGTTTAAGACATGAAGACGTCTGTATCTCGGTGTTCATTGCGTTTGATCTGGGCCGTGGCGCTGCTTGTTAGAGCTGGAGTCACCGGGTTCTGCCGAAACAGCCTTTTACATTAATCATGTTTGAGTCTGATGTGTTTTCTGCAACAAGAACATACTGTTATTTAAAGATATAGGACGAAATGACAATAATGATTAGTTTTAAATGTTCCTGGTGCTATATTTCTGTTGCTACTTCTACAACAGAGGTCCATCGTTTATCGTGGGGGTTATGTTCTAAAAATAACCCGTCAGCTTTATTTTTTACATTATTCTCTCTGTTTCTTGTCTGTAAAACCCCTCACCTCACACTTTATACACTTTTCTCACACATTAACATTTTCTCACATTTCTCTCTTGTTTAAACACAAAGTTCAAACCTTTGTAGATTTTAAAAATAAGTCAAGTTTTATAGAATGAAACCACGTTATTTTCCTCCTTCTTTATGTAACAAACCGAAGATTCATTTATTCCGTAATGGCGCCCCCTACAGCTGTGTGACTTCTACCGTCCTTCAGCATGTCCAGAACTTTTTCTGCGATGGTTAGCGTCTTCCTCGACCTTTTCGGTGCCTTTGTCGTTGCAGAACGTTTCATCGACATTGTGGGTTTTGTCGGGGAGAAAACTTGCAAACATACAGCACTTCAGAGTCACACTGATCCAACATTTATGTAAATTTGTCTGACACATTCTGTACTGTACAGGAGACACACGAGGACAATGGAGACTGATGGACAATGGTCTACAGTCCCTCAGCCAATCAGGACGCAGAACACAATGGTCTACAGTCCCTCAGCCAATCAGGACGCAGAACACAATGGTCTACAGTCTTTTAGCCAATCAGGACGCAGAACACAATGGTCTACAGTCCCTCAGCCAATCAGGACGCAGAGCACAATGGTCTACAGTCCCTCAGCCAATCAGGACACAGAACACAAAATCCGCAAAACTTACAGTACCAGTTGTACCTTAACCTATGTACATAATGTCATTGTGTTTTTGGGCTCCATCGACTCTGGCTTCAATTCACTTTCTAAAAACCGTCCCCTGTCTCTGTCCCTGCGTCTGTCAGACTCATGTTGGTCTTAAATGTTCGTATTAACCCTCTACATGATCCTGGGGTTTTTATTTCACGTCTGTGTCTGTAAATCAACATATGAACATTAATAACAGACACATCAGGTCCTTCTTTCCCCGACGTCGCTCCTGTTAGCGTTAGCAACAGGTTTGATTGACAGCGTTGCTAAGTGTGAGGGAAGGGGCGTTACTTTCCGCAGCCTGGCTCCTGATTGGCTCGTTGGTTGCTGTGATACTGGGTGAGCTTCATGTTGAGCTGAAGCTGTGGGTGACGAGTGTGAATCTGTGTGATTAGTTCGGGGTCAGAGGTCAAATCATAATATTAATAAAATGCTAATCACATAAATAGGTTTGAGGATTTCTTGTTTTATCCACATCCACATTAATCAAAGTCACAAATAACGAGATCGTGGGGCAATATCCCTCGAAACCAGGCAAAGACGTTTTATTCCCAGATGGACTTTCATATCCGGCTCATTTTAAAGCAGGATATTAATGTGATGATAATGTCTGGTGGTTTTCCTGACGCCGTTTCTCTGTTTGTTCCGTCTCGTTCGCAGTGGCCCCCAGCACGGACGACGTGGCCCTGTACGTCGGGATCGTCATCGCGGTGATCATGTGCCTGGTCATCTCCGTCGCCGTGGCGCTCTTCGTTTACAGGAAGAACCACCGCGACTTCGACTCCGACATCATCGACTCGTCCGCGCTCAACGGGGGATTCCAGCCCGTCAGCATCAAGACGGCGCGAAAAGGTTCGGTCGTAATAAAAAATGGGCGAGGTGCAGTGTCAGTGTTTGACCTCAGGGGGCGCTAACTTGTGCCTTGTTCATTTTTTATTTTACGTAGCTTTGATAATCCATAAGAAACAACCGACCTGGGGAAGTACGAGGAGTAAAGTACTGTACTTTTCAGGTATTTGTACTTTACTTAAGTACATTTTACAGTGTGTACTTTTACTTTTACTTCAGTACATTTGAGAGCAGTACCTGTACTTTCTACTCCACCACATTTTTGAACAGGACTGAAAAATAAAAGTACTTTGAGGGCTTATTTTCCCCATTTTCGTGGTAAAATCTGACTAAAATTCACGAGTTTCAGCTTCGAGTTTGAGCAAAACAAAAATAAACACAGAAAATTCATAAAAAATTGATTTGTTTTGTTACTTTGACCAAAATATATCTCATTTTTAATAAGTATCACAACATTTACACTTGAAAAACACTAAAATACTAATATTTTTTTACTCTTAAAGTACATTTTTAAACTTTGCGTAGATTTTTTCATGTGATACTTTTACTTTTTTTTTTACTTTATTCACCTCTGGGATTTAACCTTTGACCTTCAGGTGTAACGGGGGGCGGAGAATATTCTGTACGAGCAGGGCCGTCAGCTGAAATTTGGGGGCCCGGGCAAGACGTCACACATGGGCCCCCCTCCAATGCAAATGAATAGGAAGAGAGTTTTTGTCTTTTTTGTCCTTCTCTGTCGACTCCTCTGTGGATAAATCGTTTTTTTCTGCTGATATAACGACGATTATCTTTGTTGGCGAATATCACGATTATATAAAATGCGGCGTGACGATAAACGATATTATTGTCCAACAGCGTTAAGTGAAGGTTGTTATTGTAAATTACTTCTGCACATTATTTTAAAGCGATTCTTCGTTAGAACTTGAGTCGACTCGGGCAACATTTGATATATTTTGTGGTTAATTAACAGCTGCAGACACGAGACGAGGCTTGAGTTATCTCCGTTTTTGACTCGAACACTTTGATATGTTTGGGTTTTCACGCACAGCCGAGTCAGAGCCGTGTGACCTAAGCAGACATTGTTATGATAATACAAATTGTGTGCAATAAGGAGAGGGGGGAGTGAGATCCTTCCACATGAACTGGCAGCTTTCGGAGTGCCCACTGCCCCCTCCGCCCCCTCCGCCCACATGGCAGCTCTGAACATCCATCCTCGTACCTGCTGGAGAGCCTTCTGCGAGTGACGCCATCTGTTCCTCATGAATCACAGCTGCAGTCTGAACTTCTCCCACTGAGTAATGCTTTAGGTGGAGCAGTGGACTTCCCTAATGAGCTCCAAACAAATGAGAAAAGCCAGAAACTGGTCTCACTGATCGCCCCAAACACTTCATTTTCACATGGGCGTTTCAGGACACGTTCAAATAAACGATTAGAGGAGCGGTGCGGTGGTGCTGATGGCGTTTGGACCGCAGAAGGTCGAAAGGTCAAGGATGGGATGAAGATTATGAACCGACTTAATGAAAAATCCCTCCCTAGAGTCCAGTTCAGGGCTCCAGGGAGGTTCTAGGGAGGTTCTAAGGAGGCTCTAGGGAGTATCTATGAAGGTTCTATGTAGACTCAAGGGAGGTTCTTTGTAGACTCTAGGGAGGTTTGAAGAATGTTCTAGGGAGGTTCTTTGTGGACTCTATGGAGGTTCTTTGTAGACTCTAGGGAAGATCGAGGAAGGTTCTAGGGAGGCTCTAGGGAGGTTCTATAGCAGTTCTAAGAAGGTTCTAAGGAGGGTCTAGGGATGTTCTATGTAGACTCTAGGAAGGTTCTAAGGAGGCTCTAGGGAGGTTCTAGGAATGTTCTAAGGAGGCACTATTGAGGCTTTATGGAGGTTCTAAGTAGACTCTAGGGAGGTCCTTTGTAGACTCTAGGAAGGTTCTAGGGAGGCTCTAGGGAGGTTTTAGTGAGGTTGTATGGAAGCTCTAGGGAGGTTCTAAGGAGGCTCAAGGGAGGCTCTTTGAAGGTTCTATGGAGGCTCCTGGGAGGTTCTAGGGAGGTTCTATGAAGGTGTGAGATGAAGATGCAAAGGCTGTGTTGCTTTTGCTGCTGTGGTGGAAATACATCAGAAGAGTTATGGCTCATAGCTGACGGAGGATCTGCTCTTATCTTGTCTCCATGGATTTGTTTTTCCTTTGCGATAAAAATGCCAGTAATTTTACAAATGTAAGACAGATAAGAACATTTCTATACTGTGAAAACGGAGGCGGATCCCATCATGTGCCTTTAAATCACAGGGAGTCACAGGTGCTTCATGGGAAATGCCTGGAGAATATTGAGGCTCAAATTGTTAAAACTGTGTGTTAACTTGATTCTGCGTTTGATGTTTGGTGTTTTCCTGTTTGATTCTTTTAACTTTTAACATACTTTCTCTTTAATCCCATCCACAGCAGATCTCCTGACCGCTCCTCCTGACCTCACGTCTGCGGCGGCCATGTATCGCGGGCCAGGTCTACGCCCTTCACGATGTGGCTGACAAAATCCCGATGACCAACTCCCCTCTGCTGGACCCTCTGCCCAACCTGAAGATCAAAGTGTACAACTCCTCAGGCCTGGTGACCCCACAGGACGACCTCGGCGGGGAGTTCTCCTCCAAACTCTCCCCCAAGTTACCCCACAGCCTCCTGGACCAGAGCGACACCATGGGGCGGCGCACACAGACGCAGACGCTGCTGCGAACCCGAGACCCCTCCTGCACCGCCGTGGGGTCCTTCAGCTCACAGGGGGGACATCTCATCGTGCCCAACTCAGGTACGACCAGTTCAAACGTCGGGCTTCTCTCTGCCTCCTCTTTCTTTCTTGCTGGTTCCCTTAAGTGATCTAACCAAGGGGCCCCCAAGAAAACTGAGTATAATTTCTATTGTCAGAAGATTTAAAAACTGTCACAACCCTCAACTTTGTGGCCCAGACTCCTCAGGATCCGACTTCTCATTTTGGGAACCCATGGTCTAACATATCCACAATATCTGGTTTGTTTTTTTGTTCTGTTTTTTTATTTTTTCATTTTCAGCTCCTTTTATTTAGTGCAACTTTCATTCCCATTTATTTATTTATTTTTTCATTTAATTTTTTATTTTATTTTATCGCTTTATTATTATTTTTTTTTATTTTATATTATTTATTTATTTATTTTTATTTTTATTATTTTTATTTTATTTTTACATTTAAATTTTCTTTTTATTATTTTTAATTTCCTTTCGTCTTATTTTATTTCTTTTTACCTTGCAACGATCAATATTGAAACATGAAGTCCATATTTACACAAAGGAATGTGGACATACTGAAGTATCAGACATATAACACAGAGGTTTGTCGTTGTCAAAGTAAAAACAGAGACAAACTGTAAAAGACAAACAACAAACAAAACAACAAACACAGACACACAATGAAAAACATCACACACACCTGCAGACGTCCACAGTGAGTCATTTAAATTTATGTTCCACCGACTCATGAGTCACTGACGTAGTTGATGCCAGTAGGAGCCAGATTCACCCCCAAATACTGTACCCTACGGCCATCTATCGTACCCAAGACCCATCTATTGTACCCAAGAGCCATCTATCGTACCCAAGACCCATCTATTGTACCCAACGCCCATCTATTGTACCCAACGCCCATCTATTGTACCCAACGCCCATCTATCGTACCCAACGCCCATCTATTGTACCCAAGACCCATCTATTGTACCCAACGCTCAACTATTGTACCCAAGAGCCATCTATCGTACCCAAGACCCATCTATTGTACCCAACGCCCATCTATTGTACCCAAGAGCCATCTATCGTACCCAAGACCCATCTATTGTACCCAACGCCCATCTATTGTACCCAACGCCCATCTATTGTACCCAACGCCCATCTATTGTACCCAACGCCCATCTATCGTACCCAACGCCCATCTATTGTACCCTAACGCCCATCTATTGTACCCAACGACCATCTATTGTACCCAACGCTCAACTATTGTACCCAACGCCCATCTATTGTACCCAAGACCCATCTATCGTGACCTAATGCCCATCTATTGTACCCTACAACCATCTATTGTACCCTACAACCATCTATTGTACCCTACAACCATCTATTGCACCCTAACGCCCATCTATTGTACCCAATGCCCATCTATTGCACCTAACTCCCATCTATTGTACCCAAGACCCATCTATTGTACCCAACGCCCATTTATTGCACCCTAACTCCCATCTATTGTACCCAACGACCATTTATTGCACCCAACACTCAACTATTGTCCCCTAATACTGATCTATTATACCCTAACAGTCATATATTGTACCCAACAACCATCTATTGTACCCTAACACTCATATATTTTACTCTAAAGCGCATCTATTGTCCATCTATCACCTTCTTTCACATTAAAAACATCTGAGTCCGTCGTTACACATTTTACACATTTTACACATTTTACACATTTTACACATTTTACACATTTTACACATTTTACACATTTTACACATGCTTATTCTCTCTGGACTAAACAGTTTATTACACAACTCTCTTAATCCGTGCGTCTTTTTCTCCTGATGTCATTTTCTTTACCTCTGTCTCCATTTCACCCTCATGACTTTGAAATAAATAGGCCACACCATATGTAAGTCATCAGGATAATGACAGCACGCAGTCGGGTGTTTGATGGATAACCCGGGCGCGGGAGGCGGGAGCGGTGGAGGGAGCGGTGAAGGGGAGGCGTACGGCTTCAGACAGCTTCCATTTACTCCGCTGTCCTCACTTCAAACGCAGGGGGCCGTTCGTAAAGGCTCTGCAGATACACCGAGACAAGTTTAAAGACGCACAGACCTCTCCAGTTTCCGTCGTTTGCGTTTTGATTCTCGCAAAATGTTCTCAGCTGCCGGTTTGAGCTCCGCCACCTCATCTTCCAACTGTCAGAGGGAAGCACCGTCAGATATTTGATCTGTTTGTGCGTCGCAGTAATGAAATATTTTGTGGCTGTTTGCTATTTTTCCTTCTTAAAATGCATTTCCGTGGTTCTTTGAAGGCTGTGGCGCAGCTCGGAGTCCCTCTGGCTTCGCTGTGATTGGCCGGTTCGAGGAGCTGTCCGTCACCTTCTGAAAAGTTCAGCACAAGGACGAGGGAAATCAATGAGCCAGCGGAGAAAAAACACGAGAAAAAGTACATTAGGAAACTGCAGGGGTCAGACTGAGGATAAACTGGACAGTGGATTTTAACTGGACGGGGTCAGATGCTTAAGTCACTGATTCGAGATGTTTTTCGTGTCTTATCTTATAAAAATTCTGTCGAGTTCTCCTAGAAATAACATGTTTCTCTGGTTAATAACAGCGTTCCTCTGTCTGGACTGCGCCCCCTGCAGGTCAGGATCGTGTTCTACCCTTTTCTGACGTCATATTTTCAGGTGGACGGCAGGAGCGTCTCAAGCCTCAAAAACAGATAATCCTGAACCTCGTCGTTTTTCGAGATGATTCTCCACAAACTGCTGCTTTAACCGAGTCGCCGCCGTGTGACTCACTCGACAAAGACGACGTACAAAACTCAAACTTCAAACTCTCGATTTTTCAAAAGCTTCGAAGTTCAGAAAGTTATGACGCTGCATAAATGGTCGGAGTAATCGATGAGGTGGTGGTGTAATTTCTGATATTTGGGGCTGAAAATGTTAATACTGGACCGTAGACTGTTTATATAAATGGACGTAGCTAACCTGCTAGCCGCCGCTGCGTTACGAACAGGAAGTGATCATCGGTGCACTTCTGTTGGCTCCAATTCACTTTACATTGAACTCAAGGTACAGCCCCAGTTCCAATGAAGTCAGGATGTTGTGTAAAACTTAAAAAAAATACAGAATTCAATGATTAACAAATCATTTTCAACCTTTAACGAACTGAATAAACTACAAAGACATGATTTTAATGTTCAAACTGATAAATTTTATTGTTTTTATGCAAATATTCTCTCATTTTTAACTTGATTTCTGCAGAATGTTCCGGTAAAGCTGGACAGGGGCATGTTTACCACTGTGTTACATCAACTTTAACAACAATCAGTAACAGTTTGTGAACTGAGGACTGTTGAATCCTTAAGATATAAGATTAATAACAGACAAATCAGGCGTCCACTCTGCTAAACCAGCGGGAAGAGGCGTTACCTTCAACATCCTCGCTCCTGATTGGCTCGTTGGTTGCTATGACACTCGAGGTCGTAATTCCAAATATAAACTCTGCTGTAAATTCGCCCTTTAACTGCTCTCGCCTCGATGAGCCTCTGCACATAAACCCGCTCTAACTGGTTTCGTCCTTGTGTCTCCGTGTCCTCTCCAGGGGTGAGCTTGTTGGTTCCAGCGGGGGCCGTCCCTCAGGGCCGAGTCTACGAAATGTACGTGACAGTTCAGAGGAAGGACAACATGAGGTAGGCCCCACGCTCCGTCCCGTCGTCTCTGTTTGTCCCCCGTCTCACACTGTGTTTGTACCTCCAGACCCTCAGTGGACGACGGACAGACCGTGTTGAGTCCGGTGGTCAGCTGCGGGCCCCCGGGAGCCCTCCTGACCCGGCCCGTCATCATCACCATGCACCACTGCGCCGTGTGTGACGGACAGCAGGACTGGCTCATCCAGCTCAAGAGCCTGTCTCCACAGAACCAGTGGGAGGTAAGAACCAGCTACCACGAAATATCTGTGTGAACCCTGAGTCCTCCAGGTCCCTCAGTCGTCCAGGTCCCTCAGTCGCCCAGGTCCCTCAGTCGTCCAGGTCCTTCAGTCGTCCAGGTCCCTCAGTCGTCCAGGTCCCTCAGTCGTCCATGTCCCTCAGTCGTCCCGGTCCCTCAGTCGTCCGGGTCCCTCAGTCGTCCGGGTCCCTCAGTCGTCCAGGTCCCTCAGTCGTCCAGGTCGCTCAGTCGTCCAGGTCCCTCAGTCGTCCATGTCCTTCAGTCGTCCAGGTCGCTCAGTCGTCCATGTCCTTCAGTCGTCCAGGTCCTCAGGTCCCCAGCCGTCCAGGTCCCTCAGTCGTCCAGGTCCCTCAGTCCTCCAGGTCCCTCAGTCGTCCAGGTCCCTCAGTCGTCCAGGTCCCTCAGTCGTCCAGGTCCCTCAGTCCTCCAGGTCCCTCAGTCGTCCAGGTCCCTCAGTCGTCCAGGTCCCTCAGTCGTCCAGGTCTGATCCAGAGCAAAAGACGAAGTTCAAATCTGTCACTGGACAAATCGTTGTAGGAGTGAAGACGTTTCGCTGCTTCTTCAGTTCTGATCAGATGCTGGTGAACACTGCCTTTATCTAGCTGCAGGGAGGAGCTAACAACACTGAAACTGTGTCTAGTTTCAGCTGGAGCTACCCGATTCAGCCCTTAACGACCCTGCTGTTGTTCTCAGGGTTCTGGGTCTGAGGATGGAGGTTGTAGATGGGGGAGAGAGGCTCTTGTTTAAAGAAGGATTCTCAAACAAAAATAGCTTCTTTAACTCTCCTCTTTTCTCTGGTAAGATCTGAACTTCTTCTTCAGAGGAGGTTCGGGGCTTTGACATGTCGGTGCACGGCGGTGAAACGTCTTCACTCCTACAACGATTTGTCCAGTGACAGATTTGAACTTCGTCTTTTGCCATGTACCAGAAAATATGAAAGTCTCTATTAATTAGGACTGTACAGGTTTAGAAGCAGAATTGTAAAAGTGCGAGGAGGCTGTTTTCTTACGGTGCAGGTGTGTACTATTATTATCCAAACAATATCTTCAAAATGGCTTTTAAAGATCAATCCGTTTGTAGAATTCGGGAAACAGATGAAAGCCGATTGTTGCCAGGTGCAGCAAAGGTTTTCCTCTAATAGAACATAGAGCGACTGCATTTCCCCAGACTGTTGCTTTATAAGTCTGTGTTTTTGTTTGGAGCTGGCGCTGTTCCTGAAGCCGCGAGCCCGGAGGCTCAATCATTAACTGTGTTGATGATGATAAGTGCCGCTGCCAAAGGGCACCGCGTGAAGATTTTCTGCCTTTCACCTGTTTTCTTGCTTCTGTATTTTATTTCACTTTTCCAGCTCACAAAAACAGAAAGTTATTACAAGGATAAGATCATCTGATTGCATCTCCCACATTCCCAAACCCAGTCACGTATCACATGCCAAATCTTCACAATCTTTGTTTTATATGAGGAACAAAGTGAAAATCCACACAGGCTTCACACAGTCGGGCGAAAGCAATCTGACAATTTGATTCTGTAATTATACCACGAAAAGAAAAGTTCATTTGAGCCTCAGCGATGTATTTCTAGGACTCATCGCAGCGGGCAATATAAGGTTTCTGCTCATAATGTTTGAGACGACATTTTGAGGAAGTGAGCTCGGCGTTTGGCGGCTGATGTGGCGATAGGAGCCGCGGAGCCACATGCCTCCGTGACATTGACGAATGACTCGAGGGCCGCCAATAAAGCGCCGTGTAAACTCAGTATTTTAAGGGAAAATAACTATTGATTACATCTGCGGCCTGTCACAGATGCAGATGGTAATATCCAAGGTGACAGCAGCTTCCTCACCTGTACGAGCGTTTCCTCTGAGGCCAGACGCCGCCGCCGCCGCCGTGACGATGGCAGAAATATTGCTTCAGCTGAGACGTTCTGTCAAAATAAGGATCCACAGCAGCTGAAGAAGTCATTGTCTCACATATTCAACAGATTTACCTCCCAGACTGAGCTCGTTTCCACTCGTGTTCGCTCTGGTCACCCGTGTTTTCAGACTTTTTTTAGACTAATCCTAAATTAAACTGTAGTCACGACTCGTCTTACCTCAAACTGAACTCGAATCTTAACCTTTAACCCCTGTAATCGTGAAGGAAGAGATTTACAAAGGAGCCTCCAGTACTTACAACAAAGGAACTATCTATAGAAACTTAGACTAAATGTGCACACTGTTCATACAAAGTCATAAATGAACAAACCTTTAACTGTTCACATGGAGGTAGAAGACGTCACTAAAAGATGCTGCAGTCACTGAAAACATGTGTCACGAGGCCAGAAGCAGCAGGTTCCACTGTAAACATCTTAAAATAATCTCGTGTGTCATTCTGAGAAACAAGTTCACCTCAAAGTTCAACACGATATTCAACACGAGGTTTAAGAGTAAAGTCGTTACACAAAAAATCCTGAAAACTCAGATTCACACTGGGCCAGAGACAAATTCACGAACCAAACTCAGTATTTATTTAAAAATCGACTGTGCCTGATTTAAAATTTAACCTTTTCATCAGGAAACAAACTTTAGTTTTGCTTAAACACAAAATCTGGAACAACTCCAGCCTGACATTACAAATAGAGAGAAATAATTTGAAATAAAAGACACATCTGTAGTAGTTTTTCTTGCATAAATAAATAAACTAAATTATGTCTCTCTGTAGTCGTTCGTTTGTCCGAGGTGACCAGTAGCAGAAAAAGACGAGCGCTTTCTGGTCTCGACTGCAGCGTTCTCGCAAAGCATTCTGGGATGTGTAGTATTAGTGGTGCATGTACTATACACCGGTGACCAGCTCTGATGCACGTTTGATATGATCTCACAGGCCAAATATAACTACACCACGGGCCAGATTTGACCCCCGGGCCTGAGTTTGACTTGTGTGAACTTTAAACTGTCTGATTAATATAAAAAATAAAGGTTTATGTCACGGGACCTGACTTCAGACGGTGGAAAGACGAAGTGAGTGTCACCCACAGCTTCAGCTCAAATGAAGCTCCTCGAGGTCAGAGCATTTACTGAAAGAGCCAATCAGGAGCGAGGATGTTGTTTGTTTGTTGATTTACAGATACAATAGTGACATAAAAACCCCAGGATCATGTAGAGGGTTAAAAATACAAAAAATAGACTCAAAATAACAGCAATAAATAAAGGACATCAATGAACTCAAAAACAACATAAAACTAATTTTTAAAAAAAACTCAAAATAACAAAAAAATAAATAAAAATGAACTCAAAATAACAAAAAACAAGCTTAAAAAAAATCGAAATAAACTCAAAATAACTTAAAATAAAAACAAAAAACCTCAAAATAACTAAAAAAAAAATAAACTCAAAATAAGAAAAACAAAGTTAAAAAGTTAAAAAAAAAAACCCCACAAAATAACAAAAAAATAAAAAATTAAAATGAACTCAAAATAACAAAAAAAACAAGCTTAAAATAACAAAAAAAAAAAAAATCAAAAAGATCAAAATATACTCAAAATAACGTAAAAAAAAAAAAAAACACACCCCAAAAGCTCAATATAAGAAAAACAAAGTAAAAAAAATAAATAAAAAAAAACAAAAAAAACCCCAAAAAAACTCAAATTATCTAAAAGGGCTGTTGCTGTTCATTTGATTTACAGACACAGACGTGAAATAAAAACCCCAGGATCATGTAGAGAGTTAATACGAACATTTAAGACAAAATGAGTCTGAAGCAGCAGGGACATGAACTGGAGTCAGTCAAAGTCGATCCAGAAGCGCGCCCATGTTCACTTCCTGTTTGACACGCGGTTGCTAACGGTTAGCTCTGTCCGTTTACATACACGGTGTGTGGACTTGACTTTGTCGCCATGAGGGAGCGGCGTCGCCGTGATGTGTCTGTACAGATCTGCGTCCTGAGCCTCCATGCTGCTGATAATGATGAAGCCAGCAGGTCAGATAATGAGAACATGTGGCTTTCTGCTTCAGCGCGCTTCCTACAAAGACGCATCGTGCCAGCCGTTAGCGCCTGACAAACGTGTTCTGAAACAGCGAATACGAGATGCTGAGGGATTGTGTTGGTTCACAGTTTTGTTTATTTGAATGTTTGACGCACTAACTGACTTTTCCAGCGTGTGTTCTAATTATTCCCCAATCCGGAGCTGCGATGGCGTCCCCGGTGGAGCTGTTAAAGACTCTAATGATCAGCCATAATACTAGTGTTAAAAGGGCCGCCTCACAATGGAACGCCGTAATTCCTCTTCTGTCTCTCGTATTAAGTTGAATGTACGCCTTGTTTCTCACTGGAGTGTTTGGATTACACCAGGGAGGAATTAGAAGTAATGAGAGTGTTTAGAAATACAGCAGACAGTCTGAGGAAAAATGTGGTCTTACATTTTGGCAGTTATGAAGGTCAACGAATACGAACATTACTGCCGTTCGCAAGAATTCAGGGGGTTCAGCCAAGCAGTTTGTTCCAGTTTTGAAGGTGTTTGTGAGGACCTTTCCCCGTTTCCCCATTTCTTAAACCCGTTGTCATGCTTGGTTCAGAGCATAGACTGTTATATAAATGGACACGGCTAACCTGCTAGCTAGGAAGTGATCATGGACGCTCCGAAAAACGTTCTATTTAAAAACCGTGTCCCGTCTCTCTGTAACTGCTCCTGCTACTCGTGATTTTGGTCTTAAATGTTCGCATTAACCTGCTCTACATGATCGTGAGGGTTTTATTTTGCTATTTTGTCTGTAAACTCAAGATATAAACATCAATAACAGACAAATCAGGCGCCTGCTCTGTGCTAAAGGCGTTAGCTTCTTCATCTTCGCTCCAGAATGACCAATAACACTTTGTCTTCTTAGATTGATACGGTTCCATCTGAGGTTTCTGAGATGTTTGAACATTGATTTGCAGATTTATTGATGTATCTTGACTTTTTATTTCAGATTTCCTGTCTGAAAAATGAAACGTACATCCTGGTTTAAACACGTTTTTCTGCAGGACGTGGTCGTAGTCGGAGAGGAGAACTTCACCACGCCCTGCTACATCCAAATGGACGATGAGGCCTGCCACATTCTCACCGAGACGCTGGGGACGTACTGCTTGGTGGGACAGTCTCTGAGCGCGTCCACCACCAAACGCCTCAAGCTCGCCATTTTCGGGCCCGTGACCTGCCCCGCCATGGAGTACCACATCCGAGTTTACTGCCTCGACGACAACCAGGATGCACTAAAGGTAAAAAGATGGTTATTTTCGGCGTTTGAATGTGGAGCTCGATGTTTGTGTCGTCCTCAGCAGATGTTCAGTAGGAGGTGTGAATCTTTGCAAAGGTGATTATAGACAAAGACGGCACATGCAAACTAAGAGACGCACGTATACCAGGCTAACGCATCCTTAAATCTTCACTTTAGTCCACACAGTCACGTCAGATTTTAGTTTATTGTCCATACTTTATGTTCTTGTTCATGTACATTTACAAAAACACTGTGTTTTGTTGTTTTTGTCGTTCAGGAAGTTCTACAAATGGAAAAACAAATGGGGGGAAAGTTGCTGGATGAACCAAAGACCCTTAACTTTAAAGACAGCACCCACAACCTGAGACTGTCCCTCCACGACGTCCTGCACACGTCGTGGAAGAGCAAATTAGTGGCGAAATATCAGGCAAGTCACTGTTCACCTCACAACATTATAAACTCCTGGTCTCTCCCGGTCTCCTCTGGTCACCCCTAGTCTCTCTTGGTCTCTCTTGGTCTCTCTTGGTCTCTCCTGGTCTCTCCTGGTCTCTCCCGGTCTCCTCTGGTCTCTCCTGGTCTCTCCTGGTCTCCTCCGGTCTCTCCTGGTCTCTCCCGGTCTCCTCTGGTCTGTCCTGGTCTCTCCTGGTCTCTCCCGGTCTCCTCCGGTCTCTCTTGGTCTCTCCTGGTCTCTCCTGGTCTCTCCTTGTCTCTCTTGGTCTCTCCTGGTCTCCTCTGGTCTCTCCTGGTCTCTCCTGGTCTCTCCTGGTCTCTCCTGGTCTCTCCCGGTCTCACCTGGTCTCCTCTGGTCTCTCTTGGTCTCTCCTGGTCTCTCCTGGTCTCTCCTGGTCTCTCCTGGTCTCCTCCGGTCTCTCCTGGTCTCTCCTGGTCTCTCCTGGTCTCCTCCTGGTCTCCTCCGGTCTCTCCTGGTCTCTCCTGGTCTCTCCTGGTCTCTCGTGGTCTCTCGTGGTCTCTCCTGGTCTCTCCTGGTCTCTCCTGGTCTCCTCTGGTCTCCTCCGGTCTCTCCTGGTCTCTCCCGGTCTCACCTGGTCTCTCCTGGTCTCCTTTGGTCTCTCTTGGTCTCACCTGGTCTCTTCTGTCCACAGGAGCTGTCGTTTCTGCAGGTGTGGACGGGCTCTCAGAGGAACCTCCACTGCTGCTTCACCCTGGAGCGGTTCTGCCTCAGCACGGTGGAGTTGAGCTGTAAGGTCTGTGTCCGGCAGGTGGAGGGAGAAGGTCAGATCTTCCAGCTGGACACCACACTGTCAGAGGTATGTGAAGGTCTCATCTTTTACACAGTATTATCAACTTTAACTGCCTCGTTTTTATATTTATACCAGAATTCCTGTCTTGATTCTTGGTTCGGTTTAGATTAGGATTTCTCGTTCTTTCTTTTTTCTTTCTTTCTCTTTCTCTCTTTCTTTCTATCTGCCTGACATTATTAAACCCGAGTCCCACAGTGTCACAGTGGAGATAGAACCATCAACCCAAGCTCTCGTCTTTGTTGAGCCGTGTTTAGATCCACTTGACTCCGAGGCCTTTGATACGTCGAGCCAATAAAGTCCAAATAAATGACCATTGTCCAGCCTCGTGCCGTCCACTGCTCAGGAGCCATCTGGACAGGAGCCCGAGCGGCAAACGCTAATGAGATGAAATACACTCAGATGCCCGTTCATCTGTTTCACTCACTGCTCCTTCTTCTGCAGCCAACGCAGAGCTGTTCATCCACCATGTGCCAATAGTTAAAAGTCCTCATTAAAGCATCAATATGTCCGTCTAACTGACCATTATGTCCATGTAACTGACCTTTATGTCCATTATGTCCGTCTAACTGACCATTATGTCCATTATGTCCGTCTAACTGACCATTATGTCCATCTAACTGACCATTATGTCCATCTAACTGACCATTATGTCCGTCTAACTGACCATTATGTCCGTCTAACTGACCATTATGCCCGTCTAACTGACCATTATGTCCGTCTAACTGACCATTATGTCCATTATGTCCATCTAACTGACCATTATGTTCATGTAACTGACCATTATGTCCGTCTAACTGACCACTCTCCCGATGTAACTGACCATGTGCACAGTTCTCACAGTGTCCGTTACTTAACACACTCGTCGTTCTTTGTTTCTGAATCTTTAGGAGTCTCAAAGTATCGACACGTCGCTGCTGGACCCGGCCAGTAACATCACCGCCCTGATCGGACCGAACGCCTTCAGAATCCCCGTGTCCATCAGGCAGAAGCTGTGCGGGAGTCTGGACGCCCCACAGACCAGAGGCAACGACTGGAGGATGCTCGCCCACAAACTCAATCTGGACAGGTCAGTAGAGCTGAGGACTCAAGGACTCCAGGACTCAAGGACTCAGGGACTCAAGGACTCAGGGACTCAGGGACTCAGGGACTCAAGGACTCCAGGACTCAAGGACTCAGGGACTCAAGGACTCAAGGACTCAAGGACTCAGGGACTCAGGGACTCAGGGACTCAGGGACTCAGGGACTCCGGGACTCCGGGACTCCGGGACTCAAGGACTCAGGGACTCCAGGACCCTGCGTCACTATTACATTTATAAATACATATAGGATGAACATAGATTTCTAGAGTAAATACACGTGTTTATGTAAATAACATTCTGGAGTTTTCTCTCTTTTCATCCACAGTAAAATGTTTTTTAAACAGTTTTTTGAGCGATGTCCTTCACGATTCACCGGCTTCATTTCTCCTCATTTTGATTTGAACTTGTGTAATATTTTGACTTTGCACTATTATAATTGTTTCATTCTTATCGTAGTTGGTGATTAAATAAAACGTGGCTGAACAGACGCCGCCGTGTGTCTTATTAGATTGTGATTGTTCTGTGGAGTCGGGCTTGATAAAGATCTGCTCTGTGGAGATGAATGAAACTGGGACTAAGACAAAGATGAAATGAGAATGTCACTGTGGTTTGGTCTCAGTGTGACTGAAGTACAGTCAGAGGCTGTTTAGAAGGTCCCCGCCCAGCAGGGGGCGTTTATCACAGGCAGCAGCTGCAGATTGACAGAGCGCTGACAGAGCAGAGGGGCCCCACGCGGCGCGGGCCCCCGACGCTCATTTTACACGGCTCTTTATTATCTGCTTTATTAAAAGAGTTCTGAAATCTGTGTTTACTGTGAACTCGAGCGGCTGCAGACTTTTGGAAATGTGTTTTGAAAACCACAGCGAGCTCCATGCAAATCAGGTTTGGTTTGGCTTTTGTCGACTTAAAAAAGGCCGTTTTTGAATTGTGTGGATGTTTTCTGAGAGCGGAGGAGACTATTTTTCACTTTTTTATTTGAAGTGTTTTTATTAATTATGGGAAAAAATGGCAAAATTATACAAACAAAAAAATATAAACTTTAATGAAATATCAACAGTATCACACAATAATGTGTTTTTTTTTATTTTTAATTTAAGTACACTCTAAGGACAATTAACAATAATGTCATTTATTAAATGTTCGTGGGACATTTTATAATCGTGATAATCGCCAACAAAGATCATCTCATTATATGAGCAGAATGTTCAGAAAAAACATCTGATCCACAGAGGAGTCGACGGGGACAGTGTCTGTTGTCCCGGGTTTAGGGCCCAGACTTTGACTCTCGTCTTATTCATTTGTACCAGAGGGGCCCATGTGAGACGTCTCGACCCGGGCCCCTACATTTCAGCTGACGGCCCTGCTCGTCCAGAACATTCTCCGCTCGATCGTAGATGTTTTCACTGAAGACAAAGTACAAAAGGGGGATTGTTCTTAGTTGTATTTCTCACGTTTTGCACCTTTTACTCACCGAACGTCTTTACCGTCTTTTCCGCAGGTATCTCAACTACTTCGCCACCAAATCCAGTCCGACGGGGGTCATCCTGGATCTGTGGGAAGCTCAGCATTTCCCCCGACGGAAACTTGAGTCGCTTGGCCCAGGTGTTGGGGAGATGGGCCGCCATGACACTCTGGTTCCCTCCAACACGGAGCACTGACGTTTACCCACCAGGGACCCGCACGTCCCGGAGAGGCGGGGGAACGCTCTTAAAGACGGGCCGTATCCGAAAGCTGAAAAGTCGTTTGGCGTCAGCGTGACATAAACAGAAACATGTTGAGTCCCTTTGAAGTGGAAGAAAGCGCTAGGTCTGCTAAGCCATGACCCAGTTAAACATTGGCAACAAAGGGTGTAAAAACTTGGAGGGGTAAACACAAATCTCTGCCAGTCATTTCTCTGCCTCTTTTTTTCTCGTTCTTTCTCTCACGGCGGCACCAGCCCCACACTCTGGCTGCAGTTTCCTTGGAAACAGCTGTCCGTTTTTTGGATGGACTGTGTGAATATGCGGACGCTGCCCTCGCCTTGGACTACACCCTCTCTGGTGATTTTTTTGGAGGTCAAAGGATCAAACGGATGCAGCAGAAGATGAAGCCGGAGCGCCGTCTCCGAACCCGTCTCCATGGCAACGCCGGAATGAACATGTGTTCTGTGACAACATAGTATTTAATATGCCTATTTATACTTATCCTTTTGTACTTTCTGCTGCCTGTCTTTATACTTTGCAGTGTCTCCAGACTCTGCTCTTTAGTTTGACTGTATCATAGCCCCCCCTGCTGGACTCCTGCAGTATGCCATCCTGTCAGTCAGAACATGTACAGAGACACTTATACTTTTGATGTTTTATTACTAATATGATTTGTTGTATTAGGTTCATATATTTGTTTGGTTTTAAGAGTGTTTATTTACTGAGTTGCTTTTATCCGTCTCGCTGCTCGGGGCGAGGGGCTGTTAGGACTTTTCAGGCTATTTAAAATCACACTTTGTGGTTTATATTTGAGTGTATTTAAAAGAACATCTATGGACGACAGAGGAACGTGAAGACGACGCTGTACAAACGAAAGATGTTTGTGGTTTGTTACACAAATATATTTTTATAGGACCAATGCAAATGAGTCCCACTGCTTTTTACCAAATACAAAGTGAGATGTTGAATCTACAGGATCGTGGTTTTTGTTTTTGGTCCTGACTCTGTTTGGTGGAGCCTGTTGTCGTGTTTTTGACTGAAGCCATCGACCACAAACGACTCTGAACTGTAAACGTAACATTCCTTTTGTGAGTGTTCTCTTTCAGATTTCTCTTTTATAATGATCATTATCCCAGTTTTTGAAAAGCCGTCTATGCAAAGTTTGCATCTTTTTTTTGAAACAATCTTCATTCTGAATTCTGCATCTCGATGTTTTTGCTTCTCGTGAAAACGTGAGGATGGAGCTGTTCTGGCAGTGACCGTTTCAATCTGTTGCTTGCATTTCATCTGTCAAGGTTATTGTAAAAAGTGTAAGAAAGAATTTTTAAGACTAATAATAAATTATATTTATATGCAACATTGAAAAACGCTCTGACTCTGTTTATTTCAAAGCAACAGCCTCAGTACGATTTTTATTAAGGGAATGTCACGTCCACCAACCACTGCACCGGTCACATGACACAGGTCACGTAACGCACAGCTCACATGACACAGGTCACATGACACTGGTCACATGACACTGGTCACATGACACAGGTCACGTGCAGTGGACACGCTCTGGACACTCAGAGTAACGGCAGGATTCATTCATAGCTCAGATATTTACACATTTACTAAAAATATCAGCATTTAAAGCTCTGTGAAATTAAATAAGCATTCTTATAGAGATATTTCTGTTCATAATAATAATATTAATTATAAACAATATGAATAATAACAATATCGAGGTCACTAATCGTGTTCAGACGTCTCTGTCCCGTCTTCTCCAAGGTTCAGTTCCATTTATTGAGAGCCACAAACACCCGGCCCACACGGCCCACACGGCCCACACGGCGGCGGTGGCAGCTCATAAAACACTGTACGGCTTAAAGAGACTTTCTCTAAGTCTGCGAGTCTGTGCGGTCCACACCTGACGACCGCAGCTTTCACAGAAAGCACATTTGGAGTCACAAGTCGCTGACACAAAGGCAGAACCTGAGCCTGGTCATAAATCTCCGGGGATTATCGTGCCCTCGTATCATCGCTCACGTTCTCCGCTTCGTCCTGTTTGTCTTTGCTCCTCTCGTCGAGCGGCGGGCGACCGGCGGAGAGGCCGGAGGCGGGAGAAAGTCTTTGGACACTTTGTCACAGTTTGACGTCTTGAGTCTCTAACATCTTGGCCAGCGTTTTCTTCACACGGAGCGCGGTGAGGCGGGAGGCGGGGTTTGGAGCCCAACACTCGGACATCAGCTTCCCCCATCTGCCGCAGACACTGAGGAAACAACAAGACCCACAGTGAAGCAGAAAGACACGTCCAGTGTAAAAAAACATCATAAATCATCCTAAAAGTACTACAGAGGACACATACTCCAGCGAGGGCACTTCAGACGGATAAATCAGACCTCGTATAAGTGTTAAACTTTACTGTTAGACCTTCAGTGAACCAAAAACCTCCATTTCCTAGATTAATTCCAGTAGATTTTTGTTTCATATTTACTTATTCTTGACCCAGGTAAGTTGACGTGTCGGTATCGTGATGCAGAGACGCTGGCGACACTGTTTTAGAGTTGAGGTTTTGGTTAAAACTCTGTGGAGGAGGCTACGGGCTAAACGATCTCACTTCCTCGCAGTCGGAGCTAATTGACTCGAAGCTCAGAAGAATCATTTCGAAGCAGCACAAGAAAGAAATACCTCGTCACTGGCCCAGCGGTTGGCGAAGGACGGCCTCTGTTTCTTGATGCAGACCACCTCCCTCATGTCCTCGTAGGAAGGATCCGTGGGCACCAGGTCGTAGTAGGGCAGCTGGTACTCCTCCACGATGCCTGAGGGAACAACGAACAACACGTGGGCGCCGTTTTAGTCCAGAGCAGAACGAGTCGTTGTAAATCGTCCTCGTGCATGAGGGAGGAAGTTCTGAATGTGTTTTTAATCTACAAGTTACATAGAAAAAGCCAAAGTTAAATCTGTCAACTGGACAAAAAGTTGTAGGAGTGAAGCTGTTTTGATAGCTCCATCATCAGACCCAAAGCAAACGAAGAAACAAAGAGAACCATAGAGCGAGTCAGTGGGACAATTAAAGCTGAATGATTACACTAAGTATGTCTCAGTGCTCAATTAGTACAGCTCAATAGACAAACAAACTGTAAAGAAGAGCTGCTCCCAGTTCCAGTGTCGTTAGCGCCCCCTTCAGACAGAAATAAGTCAGTGTCCAGCAGTAAATCTGACCAGGACTGACGAGCAGCCAAACGTCTTCACTCCTGCAACTTTTTGTCCAGTTACAGATTTAACTTTCGACTTTTACCTCGGATCAGATTTGGAGGGACACAGCTTTTTTTTAAAACTCTTTTTTTTTACATTTCTTGCTTCAATTATAAAACAGGAGATAAGTTTAGTGCGTTTATGTTTGTGTGAAAAGATAAATTCTAATCTGAAGCTGCTTGTCCAAACTTCTGGTCAGATTCCTGCTGGACACTGCCTTATATCTGTCTGAAGGAGGCGCTAACGACACTGAAGCTAACACACCTGCTTCTTTACAGTTTGCTAGCTAGCGTTAATGAGCTACACTAAGAGTCAGCTAAATTTGTTCTCTGCATTTGACCCATCCTTCCTCTGTCATACTGCTCTCACACCTTTAGCATCCCGGCTATTAGCATACTGGCTATTAGCATCCTGGCTATTAGCATCCTGGCTATTAGCATCCTGGCTATTAGCATCCTGGCTATTAGCATACTGGCTAGCCCTGTTGTTTTCTTTGTTTTGCTTTGGGTCTGAGGATAGGGAGGTGTTCGGGGCATGTCCCACCGGGAGGAGGCCCAGACGAAGACCCAGGACTGTGTCTCTCAGGCCTGGAGGAGCTGGAGGACATGTCTGGGGTGAGGGAAGTCTGGGCGTCCCTGCTTAGACTGCTGCCCCTGGATTAAAGGCAGAACATGGACAGATGGATTTATTTTCTCTAGCTCAGATCTGACCCTCACTGTCTTTAGCGGTTCGTGTCTTTGAGATGGAGACGTACAGCAGACTGTGGTCCTGAGCTGCTCTCACGATGCTCCTGGGACTTTCTCTTATGAATTGGCTGCTTAGATTTTAAAACATTTCTTTTGTTCAAAGTTTAAATGTAAGTGTACGATGTTCGTCCAGTGACTGACCTCCTGAAGTGCAGCGTCGAGCGATCTCCCACAGGATGAGCCCAAAGCTGTACATGTCGGCCATCATGAACGACTGGAAGTAGCTCCGGTTTAACGTCTCCTCCAGAACCTCGGGCGGCATGTAGCGCTTAGTGCCGACTCTGAGGTTCAGGGGGACGTCCACCCTCGTTTGTGTCGCTGGAACAGACAAAATCACACAGACATAATGAGGAAACAGGAAGATAGAAGGACGTGAGATTCTGCATTTTAAAGGTGAGATGTTTGTGGTGAACTGTCACTTTACAATATGATCTGTGGAGCGGGAAACATGGAGAGAAACATGGAGAGAAACGAGGGGAAAAAGGGAGAAAAGACAGAGAGACACGGGGGAAACAAGGGGGGAAGCGGGAGAAATGGGGAGAAACAGAAATGGGGAGAAAAAGGGAGAGAAGCAGAGAGAATCAGGGGAGAAACGGGGAGAAATGGGGGGAAACAAGGGTGGAAATGGGAGAAGAAGAAGGGGGGAGAAACAGAGAGAAAAGAGGGGGAGAAACGGGGAAGCAAGAGAGGAAATGGGAGAAATGGGGAGAAAAAGGAAAAGAGGGAGAGAAATGAGGGAATCGGGGAGAAACAAGGAGAAAGAGGGGGAGAAACGAGGGGGGAAATGGGGAGAAACAGGAAAGGAAACGGGGAACAAGAGAGGGAGAAATGGGGAGAAATGAGAAATAGGGAGAGAAACGGGGAGAAACGAGGAGAAAGAGGGAGAAAGAAACGAGGGGGAAAGTGGGAGAAATGGGGAGAAAAAGGAAACAAGGAGAAAGAGAGGAGAGAAACAAGGGAATTGGGGAGAAACGAGGAGAAAGAGGGGGAGAAATGGGGAGAAATAGGGAGAGAAACGGGGGAAAAAGCAAGGGGAGGAAACGGGGGAAAAATGGGGAGAAACAGGGAAATACAGAGAATCGGGGAGACAGAGGGGAGAGAAACGAGGGAATCGGGGAGACGGGGGGGACACACAGGGACAAAGAGGGAGAGAACAGGTGGGGAAACGGGGCAGAAACAGATGGAGAAACAAACAGATGGTAAACCCTGAACTACAAAGGTCACATACTCCACATAGAGAACTTCATAGAGTTTGACCTCAGTACACGCAGTACTCACCCTGTAGATCTAATAAGTACTGCATAAATACTGTGTGTAGGCGCAGTACTCACCCTGTAGATCTAATAAGTACTGCATAAATACTGTGTGTAGATGCAGTACTCACCCTGTAGATCTAATGAGTACTGTATGAATACTGTGTGTACCTGTTAAACCTCAGTACACACGCAGTACTCAACCTGTAGATCTAATAAGTACTGCATAAATACTGTGTGTAGATGCAGTACTCACCCTGTAGATCTAATGAGTACTGTATAAATACTGTGTGTACCTGTTAAACCTCTGTAGACGCAGTACTCACCCTGTACATCTAATAAGTACTGTATAAATACTGTGTGTAGACGCAGTACTCACCCTGTAGATCTAATGAGTACTGTATAAATACTGTGTGTAGACGCAGTACTCACCCTGTAGATCAACTGTAAACGTTGTATTTACCTGTTAAACTTGACGGCGAGGCCCAGGTCGGCGATGCAGCAGCAGAAGCCGTTTCTTCTTGACCAGGACGTTCTTGCTCTTCAGGTCCCGTGGGCGATGGCCGGGTTTGCCCTGGGTCCCGTAGATCTCCGTGTGGAGGTGGCACAGGCCGGATATGGACGAGTACGACAGTTTGAGCAGCGCCTTCGTGTCTAAGGTGTTGGACTTGAGGTAGTCGTACAAAGAGCCGTTCTCGTGGTAGTCGGTGATGAGGTACAGCTGAGTCCACGAGCCGGTGCCTTTAATGTCGGCGGCGATGAAGCCTGGGTTGAAACGAAAAGGGAAAGATTTAAGATGTTCAGTTTTATAGATATTTGGCCTCAGCTTCTATAACTGAATTACCCAGGATATTATCGTGTCTCATCAGAAACGTCTGGTAGATTTCCGTCTCTCTGAACCAGCTCTCTTCTTCTGTGGTGAAGAACACTTTCACAGCCACCCGCTCCCCCCTCCACCTGCCCATCCACACTTCTCCGTATCGTCCTTTTCCAATTTGCTTCACCATCTGAATCTGTTTGGCGATCGTACGCTGCACCTGCGAGTACACAACAAACGGAAATAATCAAAACTTGAATCATACTTTTCCTTAATGAATCAGACTTTTTCCATTAATAAATTGTGCTTTTTTTTCCTTTAATAAAAATCATACTTTCACGTTGAATAAATTGTGCTTTTTCCTTTAATAAATTGTACTTTTTCCTTTATTAAATTATTGCTTTTTTTCCTTTAAATAAATTGTATTTTTTCCTTTAAAAAATCTTACTTTTTCCTTTTATAAATTGTACTTTTTTCATTAATAAATCGCATTTTTTTCCTTTAATAAATCATGGTTTTTCCTTTAAAAAACGTTACTTTTCTTTTTTTTGTTTTTAACCTCCTTTTTTTAGGGTGACACCATAACATCTGTCCAGGGACTGCGGATGAAAATCAGCCTTGTGGCTATATCTGGTACATTTACAGAAATGGTCATTAATGTACACTGTCCCTGTCAAATAAATAAATAAATAAATAAATTTCCATTAACAAATCGTACTTTCACCTTTAATAAATTGTGTTTTTTCCATTAATAAATCGTGCTTTTTTATTTAATTAATCACACTTTTTCCTTTAAAAAATCATACTTTGTCATTCAATAAATCGTGCTTTTTCCTTTAAAAAATCATACTTTCACGTTGAATAAATTGTGCTTTTTCCTTTAATAAATTGTACTTTTTCCTTCATTAAATTATTGCTTTTTCCTTTAATAAATTGTATTTTTTCCTTTAAAAAATCGTACTTTTTCCTTTAAAAGATTGTACTTTTTCCTTTTATAAATTGTACTTTTTTCATTAATAGATCGCATTTTTTCCTTTAATAAATCTTGTTTTTTCCATTAATAAATCGTGCTTTTTTATTTAATTAATCACACTTTTTCCTTTAAAAAAATCACACTTTTTCATTTAATAAATTGTGTTTTTTCATTTAAATAATCATGCTTTTTCCTTTAATTAATAACACAAGCCGTTATTCACATAAGAATTTAATTAAATGCCTAATTGTGTAAATTATAGAACATTAAAAACCTGCTTCTGTTACACATCTGCTGCTGGAATAATCAAACTACACATTTTTATAGCTGATATAATTTATTTCATGTTTGTAATAAAGTCTGAGTCTGAGTTAAATTGATTCTTTAAACTGTGTTTTCTTGTGACTTTGGGAGCTGATGTTGCAGTGCTCGTGTCTCACCAGCAGAGGGAGCCCTGAGCCTGAGCCTGAGCCGACGCTGCGGGAGTGTTCGATCAGGTCCTTCAGTGACTCTCCTGGAGGGATGAAGGTCTCGTCCTGCTCCAGGTCGATGCTGTAGTGAGGCCGCGACTCCTGCCTCTTATATCTGCAGAGTGAGAGAGAGTGATACAGAGAGAAAGAGTGATGCACAAACACAGAGTGAGGTGATGTTTGAGCAGATTAAAGACTCGTGTCTGACCTGAAGTAGCAGAGCAGCAGCACGAGGCCCAGGACGATGCTGCAGACGGTCAGTGAGACGCACAGGGTCAAGTACTGGACACTACTGTCCATGAACTCTGCAGAACACAAACATCTGTGAGACACTGGCCCCGTGTGAGACTCGAAAGAACGGCTCCTAAAGAACAGCTCCTAAAGAACGGCTCCTAAAGAACGGCTCCTAAAGAACGGCTCCTAAAGAACGGCTCCTGATGAACGGCTCCTAAAGAACGGCTCCTAAAGAACGGCTCCTAAAGAAAGGTGTCAGGATCGTTCTTACTGACAGGACAAGGACTCTCCTCTCTCCTGTCTATCATCTCTTTCTCCTCCCCCTCTTTTCCCCCCTGTCCCCTCTCCGCCTCTCCTCCTCCCTCTCTCCTCCTCCTCCCCCTCTCCTCCTTCTCCTCCCTCTCTCCTCCTCCTCCCTCTCTCCTCCTCCTCCCTCTCTCTTCTCCTCCTCCCTCTCCTCCTCCTCCTCCCTCTCTCCTCCTCCTCCCTCTCTCCTCCTCCTCCCTCTCTTCTCCTCCTCCCCCTCTCCTCCTCTGGTCCCTCTGTGTGTGATCGATCTCTTCTCCTTCCTGACTCATGTGACACACGGAAAACCCCAGAGACGAGAGACGAGGAGAGAGGAGAGGAGAGAGGAGAGAGGAGAGAGGAGAGGAGAGAGGAGGGACGAGAGACGAGAGGAGAGACAAGAGGAGAGAGGAGAGAGGAGAGAGGAGAGACAAGAGGAGAGAGAGGAGGGACTAGAGAGAGACGAGAGGAGAGACAAGAGGAGAGAGGAGGGACGAGAGACGAGAGGAGAGAGGAGAGAGAAGAGAGGAAACCCAACATGGGGTTTTCCAGGCATCGCCATGGCAACAGAGTGAAAAATATGACATAGATGTGATTGACTTTTTTGATCAGAATGACATGATGAGTCATTCTGGCAAATTTCACTTAATTCCATGAAACTAATCAGGACCAGGACCAGGACCAGGACTGGACCAGGACCAGGACTGGACCAGGACCAGGACCAGGACCAGGATCAGGACTAGGACCAGGACTGGACCAGGACCAGGACCAGGATCAGGACCAGGACTGGACCAGGATCAGGACCAGGACCAGGACCAGGACCAGGACCAGGACCAGGACCAGGACCAGGACCAGGACTGGACCAGGACCCGGACTGGACTTGTCTTGTGGGTTTGCGCCTCACACTGATGCTAACAGTCAGATGCTAATGTAAAGTGCTGGTGGGGAGATAAGGTGGTGTCATGTCTCTGTGTGTTGCTCAGTGACAGATGGACAGATATCTCACATCCGTCTCAGGGCACGAAACTCAAGAGGCCCCGGGGAGAGAGCGAGGCCGCGGGCTCCTTTACACCGCCTCCTTTTCCCCGCCTCCTCTGTCAGGAGCGAGGGCCCCTCCTCTGTCAGGAGCGAGGGCCCCTCCTCTGCGGCGAGCTGCGGTTTGTAACACTTTAAACTGTCACCGGTCATAAAGAGCCAAACGGTCAGAGAACCACGAGCCAGAGTTTAACCAGAGGTTTGAGAGAGAGAGAGGACGCTCCTCCTCCTCCTCTCCTCCTTTCTCCCTCTTCCTCTCCTCCTCCTCTCCTCCTCCTCTCCTCGCTCCCTTCTACCCTCGTTCCCCTCTCCTCCTCCTCCTCTCACATCACCAAACGGTCAGAGCGAGAAACGTCCTACGAGCCGGACAGAGTTTAACCAGAGATTCGAGTGAGAGACAGACAGAGGGAGACTTACCCCCTCCCCTCTTTCTCCTCCTCCCCTCTCTTCACTCTCTTCTCATCTCCCTCTCTCTCCTCTCTTAACTGTCTCCCCTCTCTTCTATTCTCTCCTCTATCTCTTCTCCCTTCACTTTCCTTCTCCTCTCCTGTCTCTATCCTCCCTTCCCACTTTCTCCTCCTTCTCCCCCTCCCCCCTCATTCTCCTCCCCCTCTCCTCCGCCCCTTCTCTCTCCTCCTCTCTTCCCTCTCTCCTCCCTTGTCCACTCTCTCTTCTCCCTGTCTCGTCCTTGTCCCCTGTCTCTCCTCCTCCTCTCCTCCCGAGATTAATGGAGGAAAGAGAGAAAGAGAGAGAGAGAGTGATTCTTACCGGTGGAGGTGATGGGGGCAGGATGGGGGTCTTACCGGTGGAGGTGATGGGGGCAGGATGGGGGTCTTACCGGTGGAGGTGATGGGGGCAGGGTGGGGGTCTTACCGGTGGAGGTGAGAGGAGGAGGGTGGAGGTCTTACCGGTGGAGGTGATGGGGGCAGGATGGGGGTCTTACCGGTGGAGGTGATGGGGGCAGGATGGGGGTCTTACCGGTGGAGGTGATGGGGGCAGGGTGGAGGTCTTACCGGTGGAGGTGATGGGGCAGGGTGGGGGTCTTACCGGTGGAGGTGATGGGGGCAGGGTGGGGGTCTTACCGGTGGAGGTGAGAGAGGAGGAGGGTGGAGGTCTTACCGGTGGAGGTGATGGGGGGCAGGATGGGGGTCTTACCGGTGGAGGTGATGGGGGGGGCAGGGTGGGGGTCTTACCGGTGAGGGTGATGGGGGCTGGGTGGGGGTGATGGGGGCAGGGTGGGGGTCTTACCGGTGGAGGTGATGGGGGCAGGGTGGGGGTGATGGGGGCAGGGTGGGGGTCTTACCGGTGGAGGTGATGGGGGCAGGGTGGGGGTGATGGGGGCAGGGTGGGGGTCTTACCGGTGGAGGTGATGGGGGCTGGGTGGGGGTGATGGGGGCAGGGTGGGGGTCTTACCGGTGGAGGTGATGGGGGCTGGGTGGGGGTCTTTACCGGTGGAGGTGATGGGGGGGCAGAGTCGGGTGTAGGTCTCTGTTGCAGAAATCTCGATCTGTGCAGCACTCGAGCGTTTTCCGCAGACGTCCGTTCCACATGTCCTAAAAAAAACGGCTTTTATTTCAGACTCAAACGTGTCTGAATAATCCTGCATTAAGTCGGTCAAATCTGAGTTTTCCCCTTCCCCCTGACCCCGCCCACATCCCTCCACCCATCACCAAACATCTCTCCACCACTTCATGTCATTTTAGCTCCATAAATGCAGCAACTGTCAGAGCATCATAAGAACACACAAGTACAGTATGTTCTGGAAAATAAGTCGCGCCAAAAAATCCAGAATAATGAAGAAAAAAAACCATCTAAGTTGCATTTTTGAGGGAATTAAATTTGACAAAATCCGAGACATGTCAGTCCAAATGATTCTGAACAACTCCAGCAGCTCCAGAGGAAGATGAAGCAGAAGAACTTTTTATTTTAGGTTTTTGTTCAGAGTCTTTTAAATGTGTAAATGTGTAAATGTCTGAATATACATCTAGAGTCTGTGGATATTTGAAAACTGTCATTTCAGATAAAAGTTTCCCCCGAGAAACTGAAAAAGTGACACTTATCGTCCAGAAAAAACACGACTTCTCCTTGTTTTTGTTTCCCGTCTGACCCTAAACCGACCGTCTGCTTCGTTTCACTGTCAGTATTAAACATTTAAACGTGTAACATGTTTAAATATCCTCAAACAAACTACGGCCCGGGGGCCAAATGTGGCCCTCAGACCAATTTTTAACGGCCCTCAGACCAGTTGAACCGGCCCAAATCGATCAAAATCAGTATTTTTATGGCAGATTTGAGTGAATGAATATAAAACAACCGAATAACATCACTTTTCATTGTCACACAGACCTGAGATTAATATTTCCAGCCTGATTTAAAGAATGAAATCAAAACTACAGCTGTTAAATGCACCGTCTGAATGATCCTCGTCGAATATTTCTGAAGGTGTGGCCCTCGGTGAAGAGTTCGGGCTCAGCGCGACAGTCGAGGAAAACGGAAAAACTATTTCAGAAAAACATCCAACAAAAGCGTTTATGTAACTCGCAGCTGTTTGTTTCACTTGTTTCATTTGTCCTGATGCAAACGCAGCGGATTAAGTTTTTAAAGGTTCAGTTCTGACTCAAACTCTGACTCAAACTCTGACTCAAACTCTCTGACTCAAACTCTCTGACTCAAACTCTGACTCAAACTCTGACTCAAACTCTGACTCAAACTCTCTGACTCAAACTCTGACTCAAACTCTGACTCAAACTCTCTGACTCAACCTCTCTGACTCAAACTCTCTGACTCAAACTCTGACTCAAACTCTCTGACTCAAACTCTGACTCAAACTCTGACTCAAACTCTGACTCAAACTCTCTGACTCAAACTCTGACTCAAACTCTCTGACTCAAACTCTCTGACTCAAACTCTGACTCAAACTCTCTGACTCAAAACTCTCTGACTCAAACTCTCTGACTCAAACTCTCTGACTCAAACTCTGACTCAAACTCTGACTCAAACTCTGACTCAAACTCTCTGACTCAAACTCTGACTCAAACTCTGACTCAAACTCTCTGACTCAAACTCTGACTCAAACTCTGACTCAAACTCTCTGACTCAAACTCTGACTCAAACTCTGACTCAAACTCTCTGACTCAAACTCTCTGACTCAAACTCTCTGACTCAAACTCTGACTCAAACTCTGACTCAAACTCTCTGACTCAAAAACTCTGACTCAAACTCTCTGACTCAAACTCTGACTCAAACTCTGACTCAAACTCTGACTCAAACTCTCTGACTCAAACTCTGACTCAAACTCTGACTCAAACTCTCTGACTCAAACTCTGACTCAAACTCTGACTCAAACTCTCTGACTCAAACTCTCTGACTCAAACTCTGACTCAAACTCTGACTCAAACTCTCTGACTCAAACTCTGACTCAAACTCTCTGACTCAAACTCTCTGACTCAAACTCTGACTCAAACTCTGACTCAAACTCTCTGACTCAAACTCTGACTCAAACTCTCTGACTCGTGTCGTCTCTAAAGGTTCAGTCTGTGGTTCACGTTGTTCTGTCTCACGTTATTGGAGGTTCTTAATCACAGCCTCCGTCGCTCCACTTTGCTCGTCGTAAAGTCGTGCTGTCGGAGGATTTCAGAGACGAGACTCACTCTGCACTGAAACTCCGACCCGACGAGGCCCAAACAACCGGACGTGACCACCGCCATGCCCCCCTCCTCCTCCTCCACCATCGTGAAGCAGTATCCGTCCGTCCTGCAGCGCACAGTGTTAGCATTAGCATTAGCGTTAACATTAGCATTAGCATATCTTTTTAGCACTGAAATAAGATGTCGTGTCATATTTAATCACTCGCTCAATTATTTATGTGTTTGCAGGTGTGTTTGAGTGACAGGAGCCTACATACAGGTGTGTTTGAGTGACAGGAGCCTACATGCAGGTGTGTTTGAGTGACAGGAGCCTACATGCAGGTGTGTTTGAGTGACAGGAGCCTACATACAGGTGTGTTTGAGTGACAGGAGCCTACATACAGGTGTGTTTGAGTGACAGGAGCCTACATACAGGTGTGTTTGAGTGACAGGAGCCTACACGCAGGTGTGTTTGAGTGACAGGAGCCTACATGCAGGTGTGTTTGAGGGAGGAGCCTACATGCAGGTGTTGTTGGAGGAGTCCTCGGGGCAGTGGTGGTTGCAGTGACACCACAGCAGGTTTTTGGATGAGGCGGTGGTGGAAACGTCGCTCTCCTCTGGTTTTTTCTCTTTCGCTCCTTTCCAGCCGTTCCTCAGCAGCATGGCGTCCAGCAGGTTCGCTACACAAACACAAACACAAACAAACACAAACGCACTTTAGACGGGTGTCGCTCACATTACATAATATTTATTCTCCAAATCCTTAAATGAATGTGATTCCTGTGATTTCGTTTCCCGTTGACACCAGTCGTTGGTTATTGCCTCTTTTGGTTTGATGAGACTGAAGAGCCACAGAGGAGCAGCAAAGACACAAGTGTCCTGGACCGGGTCTAAACCGGGACTAAACCGGGACTAAACCGGGTCTAAACCGGGTCTAAACCGAGACTAAACTGGGTCTAAACCGGGACTAAACCGGGACTAAACCGGGTCTAAACCGAGACTAAACCGGGTCTAAACCGGGTCTAAACCGGGACTAAACCGGGTCTAAACCGGGACTAAACCGGGTCTAAACCGGGTCTAAACCGGGACTAAACCGGGTCTAAACCGGGTCTAAACCGGGACTAAACCAGGACTAAACCAGGACTAAACCGGGACTAAACCGGGTCTAAAGTGTTTCAGTTTTCCTGTCACACGTCTCTTCTTCTCTGTTATTTAACGTCTCGGCTCCAGCTACATTTACTATTTAATTTTTTTTTTAATCTACTTCACACATTAACACGAGGATCATGTGGATTATATAATATTACTCTTAAAACATGTTCAGGTGAAACACTGATCTGTCGTGTTTCGTGTTCAGCCTGTGGCACATGCTGTAAACACATTAGTACAAACACCAGGGGGCGCTGTGGGGCAGAGTTATGTCATAATGAAGCACTAATGTGTTTTTGAGACACAGGCTGAACTCAGACACAAGGTCAAAGAAACATGATCTAACACCGCTCCCACACACAACCAGCCCCGCAACCAGCCCCGCAGCCAGCCCCGCAACCAGCCCCGCAGCCAGCCCCACTCCCACAACTAACCCCACAACCAACCCCACTCCCACAACTAACCCCACAACCAGCCCCGCAACTAGCCCCACAACCAGCCCCGCAACCAGCCCCACTCCCACAACCAACCCCGCAAACAACCCACTCCCACAACCAACCCCACAACCAACCCCACAACCAACACCACTCCCACAACCAACCCCACAACCAACCCCGCAACCAACCCCACTCCCACAACCAACCCCACAACTAGCCCCACAACCAACCCCACAACCAACCCTGCAACCAACACCGCAACCAACCCCATAACTCTGGGGTGAGACACTGAGGTGAGACACTCTGGGGTGAGACACTCTGGGGTGAGACACTCTGAGGTGAGACACACTGAGGTGAGACACTCTGGGGTGAGACACTCTGGGGTGAGACACTCTGAGGTGAGACACTGGGGTGAGACATTCTGAGGTGAGACATTCTGGGGTGAGACACTCTGGGGTGAGACACTCTGGGGTGAGACACTCTGAGGTGAGACACTCTGAGGTGAGACACTCTGGGGTGAGGCACTCTGAGGTGAGACACTCTGGGGTGAGACATTCTGAGGCGAGACACTCTGGGGTGAGACACTCTGGGGTGAGACACTCTGAGGTGAGACACTCTGGGGTGAGACACTCTGAGGTGAGACACTCTGGGGTGAGGCACTCTGAGGTGAGACACTCTGGGGTGAGACATTCTGAGGCGAGACACTCTGAGGCGAGACACTCTGGGGTGAGACACTCTGGGGTGAGACACTCTGAGGTGAGACACTCTGGGGTGAGACACTCTGAGGTGAGACACTCTGGGGTGAGACACTCTGGGGTAGACACTCTGGGGTTAGACACTCTGAGGTGAGACACTCTGGGGTGAGACACTCTGGGGTGAGACACTCTGAGGTGAGACATTCTGGGGTGAGACACTCTGAGGTGAGACACTCTGGGGTGAGACACTCTGGGGTAGACACTCTGAGGTGAGACACTCTGGGGTGAGACACTCTGGGGTGAGACACTCTGGGGTGAGACACTCTGAGGTGAGACATTCTGGGGTTAGACACTCTGAGGTGAGACACTCTGGGGTGAGACACTCTGGGTGAGACATTCTGGGGTTAGACACTCTGAGGTGAGACAGTCTGGGGTGAGACACTCTGAGGTGAGACATTCTGGGGTAGACACTCTGGGGTGAGACACTCTGAGGTGAGACACTCTGGGGTGAGACACTGGGGTGAGACACTCTGGGGTGAGACACTCTGGGGTGAGACACTCTGGGGTGAGACACTCTGAGGTGAGACATTCTGGGGTTAGACACTCTGGGGTTAGACACTCTGAGGTGAGACAGTCTGGGGTGAGACACTCTGAGGTGAGACATTCTGGGGTAAGACACTCTGGGGGTGAGACACTCTGAGGTGAGACACTCTGGGGTGAGACACTCTGGGGTGAGACACTCTGGGGTGAGACACTGGGGTGAGACACTCTGGGGTGAGACACTGATCGATATAAATCTAATTGTTGGATTTTTCTTCATCATGAGACAAACTGGAATCAATGAGACAAAAATAGATCCATTAAAACAGAACGACTCAGACGAGACACAACGGAAACTCAGGAGAACATGAGCCGCAGTACAAGTACACACCATGTACTGCAGTAGAAGTACACATCTGACCATGTACTGTGGTATTTCATAGTAGAAGTACACATCTGACCATGTACTGTGGTATTTCATAGTAAGTAAGTAAGTACACATCTGACCATGTACTGTGGTATTTCATAGTAAAAGTACACATCTGACCATGTACTGCAGTATTTCATAGTAGAAGTACACATCTGACCATGTACTGTGGTATTGCATAATGAAAGTACACATCTGACCATGTACTGCAGTATTTCATAGTAAAAGTACACATCTGACCATGTACTGCAGTATTTCATAGTAAAAGTACACATCTGACCATGTACTGCAGTATTTCATAGTGGAAGTACACATCTGACCATGTACTGCAGTATTTCATAGTAAAAGTACACATCTGACCATGTACTGCAGTATTTCATAGTAAAAGTACACATCTGACCATGTACTGCAGTATTTCATAGTAAAAGTACACATCTGACCATGTACTGCAGTATTTCCTTGGATCAAAGTTAAAGTTTCTTTCTCTCAGATGTAACACAGAGTCAGGACGAGGTGAAAGTTTTTGAACGACGCCTGTGTCCAGGGCATCTGACATAAAACTACAGGTCAACATGTACAGGATGTAGTACAGTATCAGTTTGTAGTACAGGATGTAGTACAGTATGTAGTACAGGATGTAGTACAGTATGTAGTACAGTATCAGTTTGTAGTACAGTATGTAGTACAGTTTGCAGTAACAGTTTGTAGTAGGAGGCATGTCTCTGTCTACACTCGTGTTTTGTGACTAAAGTGAAAAGAGGTGAAGCTCTGACTAAAGTCGCATCTTTATGTCTCTGTACTTTACTTTAGTACATTTGAAGTACTTTTTACTTTAGTACATTTGAAGTACTTTTTACTTTAGTACATTTTAAGTACTTTTTACTTTAGTACATTTTAAGTACTTTTTACTTTAGTACATTTTAAGTACTTTTTACTTTAGTACATTTGAGAGCAGTATCTGTACTTTCTACTCCATTACTACAAGTAAATCACAAGTACAAGTAAAAGTACTTTTCATGTGATTTGAGCTTCAACTTTGAGCAAAACAAAAATAAAAACACACAAAAATTTTGTTAAATGTTTCTGTTTTTTCCTGTTGAACAAAATAAATCTCACTTCTGCTCCACAGTTACACTTTACACAGAAGTACTTTTACTTTTTACTCTAAAAGTACTTAAAGACCTTTCCTTAAGTAGATTTTTTCATGGGATACTTTGAATAACTTTTCTCCTCTGTACCTGTACTTTTACTCAAGTAACTTTACTTTTCCCCTGTGTATCTGTACTTTTACTTGAGTAACTTTACTTTTCCCCTGTGTATCTGTACTTTTACTCGAGTAACTTTACTTTTCGCCTCTGTATCTGTACTTTTACTTGAGTAACTTTACTTTTCCCCTGTGTATCTGTACTTTTACTTGAGTAACTTTACTTTCCCCTGTGTATCTGTACTTTTACTCGAGTAACTTTACTTTTCCCCTGTGTATCTGTACTTTTACTCGAGTAACTTTACTTTTCCCCTGTGTATCTGTACTTTTACTCGAGTAACTTTACTTTTCCCCTGTGTATCTGTACTTTTACTCGAGTACTTCATCCTCCTTAGTTATATAAACATTTTTAACACAAATCCTGCACATTCTGTTGCTACGGTAACGACATCACGGCTCTGAGATGGACGAGAACAGAACGGCGTAAATAAACGGGTCCAGGTGTCCGTCTCAAAGAAGACATCCCAGCATGCACCTCTGACCCCGGCCAAGGCACGCATCCTGCTCCGCACCTCGGCTCTTCGCCCCCTGCCGTCTTCAAAGACCCGTCGCGGTTAGCGGGGCGTTAGCGTGGCGTTAGCTGCGGCCTGTTCTGTGTTTACTGACCGTGACCGGGGCTCGGGTTCTGTTTGGGATTAGCTCCGCCCCCGAGACCCCGCCTTCTCACGCAGGTGTCAGTGCAACACAGAGCTGCTATGTCCACAACAGACGCACGCATTTTCTACTGAAAGCTGCACTCTGGAACTTTTCTGCTATGTGTTTTTCTTTGTCTGGAATGTTCCACAGTGAAGCATTTCTTCTCCCGTTGTGGATTTATCACAAACTCTCAAGTAAAAAGTGGTTAAAACATCATCTCGCTACAACACAATACGATTATAATGGACTTTTTCATATTTGTGCCATGAAAGTGCAAAAAAATCACGTTATGGCTCAAACCGCAGGCGGCGACGGGACCGACCCCTGCGCCCGTGATCCGCGGAGCTCCGACCGACCTCGCGTCTTTACTTACTCCCCTCCCGCGCCGCCGTCCCGCCACACGAGTCCATTTAGTCTGACCGCTGCTGGCTCATTTGTTCATGTGGTCGGAGTTACTGGAAAAAGCCACAAGCCTCTGCCTAATGCGGCTCCATTACAGACGCAGAGAGAGCGCTAGCAAAGTGTTAGCAAAGTGTTAGCAAAGCGTTAGCCGAGTGTTAGCGTCCCACACACGACGCCACTAAGGCCAAAAAAGCTCCAACGCTACAAAAAAGATCTGAAAACTGAAGCAAAAGTGAGAACCAAAGTGTTTAAAAGACAGACTCAAACTCGGACGAGCCACACGTCTTTATTTCTCAGACGTTTTGTGATTTTTGTGATTATGGGACGACTGGACGAGTTGGAATTTCGGTTAAATCTGAGAAATGTTACTCAAAATGAATGATTTATGTTCTAATATGAGATAAGAAAAATGTCACATCTGTAACTGCACAAAAAGGAGGAAACGTCCAAGACACTTCAGTTCTGGTCAGATTCTGGTCAGATATAAGGCAGTGTCCAGCCGTGATCTGACCAGAACCTGACCAGAATCTGACCAGAATCTGACCAGAACCTGACCAGAACCTGACCAGAATCTGACCTGAACCTGACCAGAATCTGACCAGAACCTGACCAGAATCTGACCAGAACCTGACCAGAACCTGATCAGAATCTGACAAGAATCTGACAAGAATCTGACCAGAATCTGACCAGAACCTGATCAGAATCTGACCAGAATCTGACAAGAATCTGACCAGAATCTGACCAGAACCTGATCAGAATCTGACCAGAATCTGACAAGAATCTGACCAGAATCTGACAAGAATCTGACCAGAATCTGACCAGAACCTGACCAGAACCTGACCAGAATCTGACCTGAACCTGACCAGAATCTGACCAGAACCTGACCAGAATCTGACCAGAACCTGACCAGAATCTGACCAGAACCTGACCAGAATCTGACCTGAACCTGACCAGAATCTGACCAGAATCTGAATCTTTATTCAGTGTGTCTTGAACAGTTATGTTTATGAAAATACTGTTCTTTTACTCAAGTAACTTTACTTTTCCCCTCTGTATCTGTACTTTTACTCAAGTAACTTTACTTTCCCCTCTGTATCTGTTCTTTTACTTGAGTAACTTTAACTTTTTATCATGTTTAAAAGGTGAACTTTGAACTGAATCGTTTAAACATAAAACATAAATCTGGCTGCAGTGTTTTCGTGTGATTTTAAAGCCGATGCATCGTCAGACTGTGTTTTTTGGCCGTGCGGGGCCACCGTAGTCTCCATTTCCTTCTAAAGGGACAACACAACTCCAGCTCACGGTTTTGTTATTTAGTTTTTCTTATAAAACTGTCCCGTGATAGTTTAAACTCCACAGATCTGTCCCGTTTAACAGCGTTCAGTGAAACTCCAGGCCAAAGAACACGATTTACTCGAGACACGCCGCAGAAAAGCCGTTTTAAATAATAACTTGTCCATGTTTGTGGCTGAAGCTGTTTCTCGACTCTCCCACTGGAACAATGTGAGTTTAAACCCGGAGCGACACAGATCCACTTCCACACGGGCCCCGGACTCCCGGAGCCGCACATCTGCCCCGGGATCAGGTTCTGTTTGAGGGGGAACACTATCCACATCCTGACAGGAAGCAGAGCACCAGGCTGGACGTCCCATCCACCGAGGACCACGCAGTGACCTCATCAGCGACAGAGTCATCGCCGAACACGAGGCGACGGCGAAACAGGTCAGAACAGGTCCAAACAGGTCAGAACAGGTCCAAACAGGTCCAAACAGGTCCAAACAGGTCAGAAACAGGTCCAAACAAGTCCAAACAGGTCCAAAACAGGTCCAAACAAGTCCAAACAGGTCCAAACAGGTCCAAACAGGTCAGAACAGGTCCCAAACAAGTCCAAACAAGTCCAAACAGGTCCAAACAGGTCCAAACAGGTCCAAACAGGTCCAAACAGGTCCAAACAGGTCCAAACAGGTCCAAACAAGTCCAAACAAGTCAAACGTGAGGCGGGTTTGGAGGAACATGACGTCGAGGAAAAAACATCAACTATTATAACAGAGAAACGGGCAAAAAGAAGAATTAATAAGGAACTATTCAAAAAAATCCAATTTATTTAAGTTTACAGACTTAGTTACTGCGTTTTCTGGACGATAAGAGTCACTTTTTTCAGTTTGTCAGGGCGCGACTTATACTCACGACTTAGAAGTGAAAAGATTCAAAAATCCACAGACTCTGCTCCTCCTGAACCTCTGAACATTTAAATCTGAACATTTAAAGTCTGAACATTTCACTCATTTAAAAAACGTCTGAGAAACACTGAACAAAAACCTAAAATAAAAAGTTCTTCTGCTTCTTCTTCTCTGGAGCTGCTGGAGTTGTTCAGAATTGTTGGATTTAGTGATTTGGACTGAGATCCAGAGTAAACTTGTTGTTTTTTCTTTAGTTTGTGATTAACTGTTAATGACGTTAAAAACCAGACTCGTTCAGTTCAGTCTGAGCTTCAGCTGAACAAATATAAATGTGACGTTAGCCTGATGTTCTGATGTTCAGACTGATCTTTAACATTTTATTCTTATTATTTTAAAGATAAAATGTCAGTTTTTAATCTCGGATTTTGTCAAATTAATTTCCCCCCAAAAACGTGACTTTGATGTTTTTTTCTTCATTATTCTGCGTTTTTTGGCTGGTGAGTCTTTTTCTCCAGAGCGACGTGAAGAACAGAAAATACGATCAGTTAAAATGTGACACTTCTGTTTTGTGACAGTCCCGTCGGCCTCAGTCCGTCTTTAACTTCAGAAGTCGCTGTTTCGGTTTGAATTTAGTAAAATAAGAGCTAATGTGAGGCAAAGATGTGTCTGTTTGAAGAATATATATAATATAATAATATATATATTATATATATATATATATATATATATATATATATAATATTAAAACCTCAGGGAAACACTCCTCCACAAACACTTTCACTTTCACTTTCACCGGCGTAAACACAAACACATCGATATGAAAATCACCTCAGCTCTGACGTCGTTTGGACCAGAGAGACATTTCCCTCAGGGCAGAAATACTTTTATTACTACTACTACTACTTTTATTACTACTTTTACTACCCTTGAATACTCGAGTACAAGTTTGGACCACGCCCGCCCCCCACAGAGTCTCTGACTCTGGTGTCTCCCAGAGGAAGTACGAGGAGTAAAGTACTGCACTTTACTGAAGTACATTTTACAGTGTGTACTTTGTACTTTTACTTGAGTACATCTGAGAGCAGTATCTGTCCTTTTACTCGAGTACCTGTCCTTTTACTCGAGTACCTGTCCTTTTACTCGAGTACCTGTCCTTTTACTCGAGTACCTCTTACTCTCAGTCTCCAGATCTCGACTCAGTGACATCATGAAGTGTCTCTGTCTGTAGATCAGTGGTTTGTACAAACTGACCCCCGTGTCACCCCCACCCGCCCCCACCCAAACACCACCCCCCCACCCCCACCGACCCCCCCACCCCCACCAACCCCCACGACCCCCCCCCACTGACCCCCCCCCGCCCCCCACCCCCCCTCCAGGCTGGAACAGGTGGCACCAAAACCAACAGATTTATGAGCCTCCACATGTTTTACCCATTTAACCCACGACCGAAATATCTGAGTTTAACAATGAGACAAAGAAATAAAGAACTACACCCAAAAACACCACCTAAAACACACCAGCTAAAGAACTACACCTAAAGAACTACACCTAAAAACACCACCTAAAGAACTACACCCAAAAACACCACCTAAAAACACCAGCTAAAAACACCACCTAAAGAACTCCACCTAAACACACCACCTAAAAACACCAGCTAAAGAACTACACCTAAAAACACCACCTAAAAAACACCACCTAAAGAACTCCACCTAGAGAACACCGCCTAAAGAACTTCACCTAAAAACACCACCTCAGAGGACACCATCTAAAAACACCATCTAAAGAACACCGCCTAAAGTACTCCATCTAAAAACACCACCTCAGAGGAGAACACCACCTCAGAGGAGAACACCACCTCAGAGGACACCACCTCAGAGGACACCACCTGTGGGTACAACAAGAGACAGAGACAAAACACTGAAGAGACAGAATCTGAGAGAAAAACCTGAACTGAGCCTGAGGAATTTCAGAACAAACTGTCAAAGTCACATCAAGATCCAAAAAACTCCATCAATGCAGAGTCTCTGAGGAAGAGGAGGAGGAAGAGGAGGTGGGGGTCTGAGGAGGAAGAGGATCTGAGGAGGAAGAGGGTCTGAGGAGGAGAAGGAGGAGGAAGAGGAGGTGAGGGTCTGAGGAGGAACGTGTCATGATGCTCTCAGACAGTTTGGGTTTTGACAGAATTTCTTGTTCTTGGATTCTGAACATCCTGATTCACATTTTTACTCCACAGTTTTTTTTAGTTTTTTTAAAAAAATAAAATATCTCCACTAGAAACAAACACTTCACATGACTCTGGACCTCACTGGACCTCACTGGACCTCTCTGGACCTCACTGGACCACACTGGACCTCTCTGGACCTCCCTGGACCTCTCTGGACCTCACTGGACCACACTGGACCTCTCTGGACCTCCCTGGACCTCTCTGGACCTCACTATGGACCACAGTGCGTTTTCTCCTCGTGTTGTCTCACATTTTGAGCAGGTTTTTACACTGAAAACATGAATTAATTTATTTTAAACTGTTAATCGCTACGGCAACGGCCCCTGTTCCTCATCATGACGAGCGAGTCCATCATCATTGGAAACTAAACTAGAAGAACTGCTGATTTAAATGTGAAACACTAAAACACGACTTTATTCTGCCTTTTCTCTTTTAATGTTCAGTTTATGATGATTATTCATGTTTTGTGATTTTTTTCTGTAAAGTTGTGCTGTAAAAATAAACTTTCCTCGTCTATTTATCATTGTAAATCCGAGTTTACTGACACTTTCTTACACATCTGACACACTTTTCCCAGTTTTATTTTGCAAAACCAAGTGGAATAGACGCTCGAGTTTAACCGATTCGAAAATTAGAATCAATCCAACCTTAGAAAAGTACGAAAAAACCTAAAAAAAACCTAAACATGCAGCTTCTGAGGTCGATAGTCACATGGACACCTCAAAAACGAGTCTGAGCTTTAAGCAAAATTAAAACACAGAACTTAATCGTCCCAGAGTGTCCTGCAGTCGGCCCTCGCAGACGCAGACGCTCTACAGTCCCGTCAAACCCGATCGATGCCTCAAACTCGCCGATCTATCGTGACACTGACCTGTTTAGAGCGAGATATTAACGGCAACCGATGTAAAAAGGGACAACTGTCCACGAAACTATTCCAAACGCGGGAGTCCGAGGCCACACGCCGCAGAAGAACAGACTTTACTCTTCAGAAAAGAAACAGAGAGAGTAATGAAGCTGTCACCTAATAATACACGTGTGAAGTGTGTGGAGCAGCTGTGCACACGGGCAGGGAATTAAAATGACTCCAAACCAACTTAGTTTTTGCATCTCTGGAGAGTTTAGACATAAAAGTGAACAGTAAAAATGTGGAATAACAGTAAAAACATGCACAATATCAGCTTAAAAAACACGTCCAGAGCTTAAGAATCCATCAAATTTATCACATTTAATTCTGTTTATTTAACACAAGAACTTTATCTCCAAACAAAGTTGCATTTTCCAGTTTCAAACTCTTCACGAAGCTCAACATCAACCTCAAACTTTAAAAATCCAAACTCACTGACCTTCTGCTCCACAGCCGAGCGATGCCAGTCCAACGACGAGCAGCTGCCACCCGAGCAGCATCGTGCCCGGCCTCGCAGATCCTCCGAGAACGAGGTGAAACGCCTTAAATCCTCCACATGCACCGGGTCAGCGAGCCGGAGAGCCGAAGAGCCGGAGAAACAGGGAGCCGGAGAGCCGCGGAGAGCGAGTCCTGCTCCTTCCTCTTCTGACAGACGCCCGGAGACACTGCAACACAAGGAGAGGAAGGAGAGGTGTTGAGAGCGACCGCCCGCCGAGGGTTTGTCCGGCCCCTCTTTGTGACCGACAGCTGAGGGGGGACGGGGGTGTCGCACATTCTCACATCAGTCACAGGCGCAAATGAAAGCGGCTCGGATCAGGGGCAACGAGGGTGAACGAGGCTCGAACGAGGTGAAAGGCGTTACGCAGGAGGACGGGCCGTGTGCCAAAAGGGCGAGATCCCGCAGAGGGACGGGGAGTGCGGCAGGAGAAGTGTCAGCGTGAGGCTAAACCCGGGTAAAATACATAAATACATCCACACAGAGCCACGAAAAACCACCCAAACATCTCACAAGAATGTCCAGAGTCTGGCCCCGCGGCTAATCGCGGCGCGAGGTCAGCGTGAAACAGCTGAACTGAAGCAAACACCAGCAAATCCGACCAGTTTGTGTTAGTGTTTAGTCAGGAGGGTGAAATATCACACGGAATTTACAGGTTTTATGCAGAAAAATGCGACTTTCAGCAGGAAAATCATCAGAGCTGTTGTGATTTGTTCAGGTCAAGGTGGAGAATGTTCAAATGTTTCAGGAAAAGTCTAGTTTTTATACAAGAAAATGCAACTTTCAGCAAAACATTTCAGGAAAAGTCCAGTTTTTATGCAGGAAAATGCAACTTTCAGCCCGAAAATTATTAGAACTATGTTAATTTGTTACGGTCAAGGTGGAGAACGTTCAAATGTTTCAGGAGAAGTTCAGTTTTTATGCACAAAAATGCAACTTTCAACAGTAAAATCATCAGAGCTGTTTTAATTTGTTCAGGTCAAGATGTAAAATGTTCAAATGTTTCAGGAAAAGTTCAGTTTTTATCCAAGAAAATGCAACTTTCAGCAAAACATTTCAGGAAAATGTAACTTTCAGCAGTAAAATCATCAAAATGTTTTAATTTGTTCAGGTCAAGACAGAAAATGTTCAAACTTTTCAGAAAATGTCCAGTTTTTATACAAGAAAATGCAACTTTCAGCAGCAAAATCTTCAAGATGGAGAACCTTCAAACATTTCAGAACATACCCAGTTTTTATGCAGGAAAATGCAACTTTAAGCAAAACTTTCAGGAAAAGTTCAGTTTTTATGCAGGAAAATGCAACTTTCAGCCCGAAAATTATTAGAACTATTTTAATTTGTTAAGGTCAAGGTGGAGAACGTTCAAATGTTTCAGGAGAAGTTCAGTTTTTATCCAAGAAAATGCAACTTTCAACAGTAAAATCATCTGAGTCAAGATGGAGAGCCTTCAAACTTTTCAGAAAATGTCGTTTTTATCCAAGAAAATGCGACGTTCAGCAGTAAAATCATCTGAGTTGCTTTAATTTGTTCAGGTCAAGAAAAAAACATTCAAACGTAACTTTACTTTTTGTCTCTGTATCTGTACTTTTACTTGAATAACTTTACTTTTTGTCTCTGTTTCTGTACTTTTACTTGAGTAACTTTACTTTTCCCCTCTGTATCTGTACTTTTACTTGAGTAACTTTACTTTTCACCCCTGTATTTTTACAGTAAAGTAAAAAGTTGGGAACAAACTGTTATTTATATAAAATTACTCATTATGACTCATTATCTCAGACTCATTATCTCACATTTGTCGTGTGATTTGGTTAATGGAGCAAACGACCTGCAGCGAGTGAAGAGCCTGAACAAACAAACTGACAAACTGAACAAACAAACTGAACAAACACCACTGTTTGTGTGTCTCTTTGTGTGTCTGTTTGTGTGTCTGTTTGTGTGTCTGTTTGTGTGTGTCTGTTTGTGTGTCTGTTTGTGTGTCTGTTTGTGTGTCTGTTTGTGTGTCTGTTTGTGTGTCTGTTTTGTGTGTCTGTTGTGTGTCTGTTTGTGTGTCTGTTTGTGTGTCTGTCTGTGTGTCTGTCTGTGTGTCTGTTTTGTGTGTCTGTTTGTGTGTCTGTTTGTGTGTCTGTTTGTGTGTCTGTTTGTGTGTCTGTTTGTGTGTCTGTTTGTGTGTCTGTTTGTGTGTCTGTTTGTGTGTCTGTTTGTGTGTCTGTCTGTGTGTCTGTTTGTGTGTCTGTTTGTGTGTCTGTTTGTGTGTCTGTTTGTGTGTCTGTTTGTGTGTGTGTTTTGTGTGTCTGTTTGTGTGTCTGTTTGTGTGTGTCTGTCTGTGTGTCTGTTTGTGTGTCTGTTTGTGTGTCTGTTTGTGTGTCTGTCTGTGTGTCTGTTTGTGTGTCTGTTTGTGTGTCTGTTTGTGTGTCTGTTTGTGTGTCTGTTTGTGTGTCTGTTTGTGTGTCTGTCTGTGTGTCTGTTTGTGTGTCTGTTTGTGTGTCTGTCTGTGTGTCTGTTTGTGTGTCTGTTTGTGTGTCTGTTTGTGTGTCTGTCTGTGTGTCTGTTTGTGTGTCTGTTTGTGTGTCTGTTTGTGTGTCTGTTTGTGTGTCTGTTTGTGTGTCTGTTTGTGTGTCTGTCTGTGTGTGTCTGTTTGTGTGTCTGTCTGTGTGTCTGTCTGTGTGTCTGTTTGTGTGTCTGTTTGTGTGTCTGTCTGTGTGTCTGTTTGTGTGTCTGTTTGTGTGTCTGTTTGTGTGTCTGTTTGTGTGTCTGTTTGTGTGTCTGTTTGTGTGTCTGTTTGTGTGTCTGTGCGACCGTTTGGGGTCATGTGACCGGGGGTGTCGAGGCCTCACACCTCCACACACCTCCACCGACAATCCACCACAAACACACGACACGACATGACACAACATGACACGACTCAACACAACACACACATTTCAGAGGTGAGATATTCATTCGAGTAACAACTTAAGTGGATTATCGGCGCGTTTACACGGATTACATCAAGTCCACAGAAAGTCACAGAACTCCATCAGAACTCCATCAGAACTCCTTCAAAACTCCATCAGAACTCCATCAGAACACCCTCAGAACTCCCTCAGAACTCCATCAGAACACCATCAGAACTCCATCAGAACTCCATCAGAACTCCCTCAGAACTCCCTCAGAACTCCATCAGAACTCCATCAGAACTCCCTTAGAACTCCATCAGAACTCCATCAGAACTCCCTCAGAACTCCTTCAAAACACCATCAAAACACCCTCAGAACTCCATCAGAACTCCTTCAAAACACCATCAGAACACCATCAGAACTTCCTCAGAACTCCATCAGAACTCCATCAGAACCTTTAATCACAAACTCTGACGACTTAAAGCTGAATTGTGGAACTTTGCATGAAAATGAAGGACGTCGTTTCAACTCAAAATGTTCAAGACACAAACTGTAGTGAAAGAAAAATTCAAATCTGTAACTGGACGAAACGTTTAAGGAGTGAAGACTAGATCACTAGATCACAAAGTGCCTCCTTTTAGCATTTAAGCTGAACAGTTTTATAGCGACAAAACAGCCACAAGAAAACACAGCTTCAGTGAAACAGTGAAACAGTGAAACTGAATCAGTGAAACAGTGAAACTGAATCAGTGAAACAGTGAATCAGTGAAACGGTGAATCGGTGAAACTGTGAAACGGTGATTCAGTGAAACAGTGACACAGTGAATCAGTGACACAGTGAAACAGTGAAACAGGCTGAAGCTGAAGTTTGAGGCGTCTCTGTTGGTTTAAGTGAAGTGCGACGAAGCTGAGGCCAGAAACACGGGACACTGCAGCTTCAACGACCGAATGGAGGAAGAGGAGGAAGAGGAGGGAGAGGAGGAGGAGGGAGAGGAGGAGGAGGGAGAGGAGGAGGAGGGAGAGGAGGAAGAGGAAGAGGAGGGAGAGGAGGAGGAGGGAGAGGAGGAAGAGGAAGAGGAGGGAGAGGAGGAGGAGGGAGAGGAGGAGGAAGAGGCACAACACACAGAGGAAGAGGAGGAAGAGGAGGAGGAGGAGGAGGAGGAGCGATGGCCTTGTCACCTGCTGTTCAAAGATATTTTATTATTTTAAAAATGTTATTATCAGACACACTGTCCAAAAAAGTCTCCACCTGGATTTAACTCAACGAACATCCTGAGCCTGAAGGTACGAGTCAGGTCTGTGTTCACTCTCTGTCCTCTCTGTCTCTGTCCTCTCTGTCCTCTCTCTGTCCTCTCTGTCCTCTCTCTGTCCTCTCTGTCCTCTCTCTGTCTCTGTCCTCTCTCTCTGTCCTCTCTCTCTGTCTCTGTCCTCTCTCTGTCTCTGTCCTCTCTCTGTCCTCTCTGTCCTCTCTCTGTCTCTGTCCTCTCTCTGTCCTCTCTCTGTCTCTGTCCTCTCTCTGTCTCTCTCTCTGTCCTCTCTCTGTCTCTGTCCTCTCTCTGTCCTCTCTCTGTCTCTGTCCTCTCTCTGTCCTCTCTCTGTCCTCTCTCTGTCTCTGTCCTCTCTCTGTCCTCTCTCTGTCCTCTCTCTGTCTCTGTCCTCTCTGTCCTCTCTCTGTCTCTGTCCTCTCTGTCCTCTCTCTGTCTCTGTCCTCTCTCTCTCCTCTCTGAGCAGATTTTCTGTACATTAAAGTTGGAGATTACGTGGGATTTGTTTTGTGGTTTGTGAAAGTTCAGACTGTGGCGTCTCTCGTTCAGAGGACTCGTCTCTCGGTCAGAGGACTCGTCTCTCGCTCAGAGGACACGTCTCTCATTCAGAGGACATGTCTCACTTCATTTATCTGCATCACCGGCTCCATTTCAGACACAAAACGCCGCTTCATGAAACTGAGACGTTAGAATAACACGACGTAATGTCACAATGAGCCATGACAGTTTTTCATGTCATGGAGCCACCGCCGCCTTCGCCACGTCCAGAACGATCGTCTGCGTGAAACCTGCTCCACAAACTCAGCGTAGACGGTGGAGTGGTGGTGGAGCGGCGGCGGAGCGACGGTGGAGCGCGCGGAGCGGTGGTGGAGCGGCGGAGCGGTGGTGGAGCGGCGGTGGAGCGGCGGCGGTGGAGCAGAGCGGCGGTGGAGCAGAGCGGCGGTGGAGCAGAGCGGCGGTGGAGCAGAGCGGCGGTGGAGCAGAGCGGCGGTGGAGCAGAGCGGCGGTGGAGCGGCGGCGGTGGAGCGCTCGTGGAATGCGTGTCGTGAGCGATCTTCCAGCTGGAGTCCATCTGACACTCAGCTCTGTGAAATTAGCAGATTTGCAGCAGCTCACAGTCAAAGGTGAGTCACTGAGAGTTTGTGAGAGCAGCAACACAACTGTGCACCGCAAACGCACAAAAAACACAACCACACAAACACATTGTTGCGTTGCCATGGCGATGTGCCAAACGGCCCATGTTTCCTGATGGGACTGAGCCCAAATTTTCACATTTATGAGAAAAATATTAGTTTTATGGAATAATGTTAAACTTGGCACCGTGACTCTTCATTTCACCCCGATCAAAAAAGTCAATTGGACCCATGTCTTATCTGTCACTCAGTTGCCATGGCGATGCGCGAAATGTCCCATGTTATTCTAATGGGAAAATCTACAGATTTTCGTACATTTCAAAGTCTTATAACGACTTCATTGAGGAACGTGAAATTTGGCACAGTGACTCTTCAGGTCGTCCCCGTCAAAAAGGGACCAGGTTTGTTTTTGAACGGTGTTGCCATGGCGACGCCTCAAAAACCCATGTTGTTGCATTTTGTGCTTGAGAACTTCCAGTGTCTTCTGACTCTGTTTAGTGACAAGTGCAGCTCTAAGCCGCAATAAAACAGAGACAAGTGACGTGTTAGTGCCACTCTCAGGACGTGCTGGGTCGGCCAAGGGTGAAGCGCGGCGCCCGACGTCACACTCGCTCAGTCCCGGGTTTGTCTATTATGCAAATACGCAGAGGATCAAATTAAACACTAAGAAATGTCGCACTTTGAGCTGTTTTTTTATGACCCATCTCTCACCGTGGGCTCTCTGCGGCTCCAATCAGGACCCAACCTGTCCAACGAGAGAAAGTCATAACTCAACAGCACAAAGAGAACGCCACAGCACAAATATATCAAGCACAAGCAGTAATTAAACTTGTGGCAGTAAATGTCAAAACTTTAGTCATAACCAATTATATCAGTGTCTGGCTGCGTTTAAAGCTCTGAAACCAGAATGTCGTCCAAAGTCAACATGTGAACAAAACATATTTCCACATCATCACTGCAATAACTTTTATAAGACTGAAAAACAGAGCGTGAGATGAGAACCATATAAAACTTTTATCACTCAATTTGAAATTACACACATGGATTCACACACATGTTTCCAGTTGAACGAATCCAGTGGAAACGCCGCAGATGAAAGAAAGACACAAAGTTGATGCATTTCTCCCATTTTGTCAGCGCTCGGACGCCGCGTTTACACTTCAACAACCAACATTTGAACAGATCACTTTGTTTATAGCGCTCGGTAATTGTTTGAATGTTGGAGAAAAAATGTGTTTCAGTTGGGTCGCGTTTCCTGTGCAGGTTAGCGTGATTAGCGGTGGGTCGCTTCTACACAGAGCCCCATTGAAAACAAACCGCGAGCTATTTAGTAGAAAAAGTGATACTAACACAGAGGCTGTAACTCTATCAGTGAATAAGTCTCTGCACCTGAAACACACCTGTGGCTCAGATGTCATGGCAGAACCTCAGAGAACTGGATCTACCTCCACTGCACCTGGATTTAAGGTATGTAAAGGAATAATGTTAAAGCTAAAAAAGAGAAATAAGCTTCAATCATGTAACTGTTATAATTATTAGGCCTGAGCGTGGGAAAATAAAACTGTGAAACTGAACCTGGCACCTCCTCTGTCACACATGTCACAATAATGTAAAGATTAGTGTATCATAGCAACCAAAGAGCCAATCAGGAGCAAGGCTGTTGAAGGTAACGCCCCTTCCTGCCCACACCACTGGTTTAGCAGGGAGTGGGCGCTTAATAACACTGTCAATCAAACAAATCAAACATCACATTTAAACATCACATTTAGACCATCACATTTAAACATCACATTTAGACCATCACATTTAAACATCACGTTTAGAACATGATATTTAAACATCACATTTAGAAAATCACATTTAAAACGTGACATTTAGAACATGATATTTAAACATCACATTTAGAAAATCACATTTAAAACATGACATTTAGAACATGACATTTAAACATCACGTTTAGAACATCACATTTAAACATCACATTTAGCACATCATATTTAAACATCACGCTTAGAAAATCACATTTAAAACGTGACATTTAGACCATCACATTTAAACATCACATTTAGAACATCACATTTAAACATCACATTTAGCACATCATATTTAAACATCACGCTTAGAAAATCACATTTAAAACGTGACATTTAAACATCACATTTAGAACATGACATTTAAACATCACATTTAGAAAATCACATTTAAAACGTGACATTTAGAACATGACATTTAAACATCACATTTAGAACATGACATTTAAACATCACGTTTAGAAGTAAAGCCAAAGTTAAATCTCTCACAGTTTTTACACAGAAAGTGAATTGGAGCCAGAGTCGATGGAGCCAGAAGTACAGCCCATGATCACTTCCTGTTCAGAACGCGGCGGCGGCTAGCAGGTTAGCTACATCCATTTATATAATTGTCTATGATTGGACCAGATGTAATACATTTACAATCCAATGATAACTGTCATTTTACATCAGATTTTATACAAACATGTTCTAACCGTGTGCGGCTCGTTGCATTCTGCCCGTTTAGTGTTAACTTAAATCATTTTGTTCTTCAGCAGCTCTCTTTATGACTGGACTTCAGTCTGTTGCGTAATATCGACACATGTTGCAGGCCATATGTTTGTGAAAAGTCCTGTGCTGTAGTGTGTGAAACAGAAGAAATCACTTTTTATGTGTCACAAAAGGCGAGTTCATTTGATCCAATAGAAGGAGCAGAGGTGTACGAGTCTGAGAAGAAGTGAACGTGCCTCAAACCAGGTCCAAACGAGCAGATATCAGGTCCATTTGAATTAGAGCTAACACAAATATACACACATTTAACAAGCGCAAGTGAGAGCAGCGAGACGACAGGAAAATGCACTAATATCAAGACAGTTCAAACTCAAAGCGTCGTCTCTCTCATCTTGGTGTTCTTAGAATCAGAATCAGAAGAAGTTTTATTGTCATGATCACAGCTCACAGACTAGGAACTTACTTCGATAAAGTGCAACATAAAAACACACAAAATACACACACTGAATAAATACAAATACAAATAAGGGCGTGCACAAGTTTAAAAAGATATGCTTAATAGAGGTAGAAAATATAAACAACAGCAGCATCAGAACAACAGTGCATCATGGGATATTTAGTGCCCAGTGTTATGAAGTGTCCAGTTTAGTGCAGGTTTATGAAGTGTTCATGAGGGAAACAGCAGAGGGGAAGAAACTGTTCTTGTGACGAGAGGTTCTGGTCCTGATGGACCGTAGCCTCCTGCCAGAGGGAAGTGGCCATGGAATAGTCCATGTCCAGGGTGAGAAGTGTCAGCTGCTGTACGACCTGCTCCACCCGAGTCCTGGAGACGTACAGGTCCTGGAGAGATGGAGGCTGCAGCCAATCACCTTCTCAGCAGAGCACAATGTGCTGCAGTCTCTGTCTGTCCCTGTGGCCCCAGAGAACCACACAGTGATGGAGGAGGTGATGGACTCAGTGATGGAGGAGGTGAGGATGGACTCAATGATGGCCGTGTAGAACTGCACCATCATCTGGACCGGCAGCTTGTCTTTCCTCAGCTGCCGCAGGAAGTACATCCTCTGCTGGACTTTCTTGATGAGGAGCTGATGGTCGGCTCCCACTTGAGGTCCTGGGTGATGCAGGTGCCCAGGAAGCAGAAAGAGTCCACGGTGGTGATGGGGGAGTCAGGCTCCTTTATTCTCATGATATTATCCCATCTTGGCGTTGTCCCGCTGGTGCGAGAGTCCATCTTGGCGTAGTCCCGCTGGTGCGAGAGTCCATCTTGGCGTTCTCCCTCTGATGCAATAGACCCAACAGGTGGTTGGCGACCAATCACAGAGCAGCAGTGAGGTTCATGTGGAAGCCAAAGGTGAAGTGTCCAAACAAACCAAAACAAACATAGTGACGCCGACAGACAAACTTCAGCCTGTTTTAGCCTCAATGCGACTGTTGTGTTTGTGACATGCAGAAGGTCAGAGGTCAAAGGTCAGAGCTGTGTGCTTCTGTAGAACAGGGCAGACATCTGAACTTTTCTCTCAAATGGATGTGACAAAGGTTTGATTTTTTGTCTTTCCATTCATTCAATTTATTTTTGTAAAGCCCAAAATCACAACAGAAAGTTAGAAAATCAACAAAGAAACAGAAATCGACAAGTAGATTATCCAACAGAAAACAAATAAATGGAGAACTGTTCCAGAACATCCCTCGTCCTTAGACCCTCCTCCTCGGCAAAGATCTCCATGACGTTCGCCGTGGTTTGATCATTTTCATGTGTAGAACTCAACTCAGAGTGACACAAATCAGTCTGTGTGAGCCTCCAGCTGCAGCACCACCCTCTGCAGACGGCCCTCGTCCCATCACCAGGTTATTATCAGTCAATTTAAGGAAGTACAGCTGCATATTTCATGAAAACGAACTTAGACCCTGAAATACGGCTGTAGCTGTTAAAGTTGGAAGTGGAAGTGCAGGCCGCGAGCTGATCTTGTCCACATGGCCTTTGTTCCGGTGCGATGGGGGAAAAGCACTGCTCTCTTTGCCAAGTCAACCAGGAGCATTTAATGAAGGGATTGCAGCCGAGCGGCCAGGGCAGACACAGCCAGCCCGCCGCCCTAATTAAGGGGTTCCTCTGACAGTTAGACAAAGCAGACCACGGGGGTCACCATGCCGGCTCGCCAACCTATCCGTGACCCTCACACCTGCCTGGTCGCATTACAACATAACATGTGAACTCCCGCTGTACCACACACAAGGAACAGGGACCTATAGGGACCATGTGATTCAACAGCACAACTTCTAAGACGCTGCATTAATCTGTTCATAAAAAAGTCATTTTTTTGTTACGACTGAACCATGACTTTGCACTTAAGACTTCGCCGCGTCGGGCCCCATTTGCCAGAGTGTCAAAAGTTCACAGCCTCATTCCAGGGTTTACGTTGGAAAAACAAAAGATCAACCTAGCGTGAGATTTAGCACCGCCGCTAACAAGATGGAGAGCTGCCGAGCGCCTCCACCTGTCTCCAGGCCTAATTAGTCAAGCTAGCTTCGAACTGGCTAACGACAAACTGGACAGAAGTGAGGAGGTTTCCATCAGGGTCGACCGTAAGCTTCCAGAACAGCTCCATTAAACGTGTTTGTTTGTCCAGCCGCTCTCTGCAGGAGCCACTTTAATACTTTTATTTATTGCTAATAAAAGAGGCTAAGCGTGTGATAACTTAACTTAGAAGTAACTGTATAAATAAAGAGAAAGAAAGAAATTGATGATTTGGTCACGATGATTTGGTTAAATGCTAATCGTTTCATTTAGATCAATATTATAGTAAGAACAAAAGACATAATTACAGATTTTAGAGGCAAAAAGTATTTAAGTATTTTATTTAACACTGGGAATGAAACTGACTGTTGTTTACTCATGGTGTCAATAATCATCATTTCCTGTCACATTATTTGTGAGACAAAAATATGTTTAAACTATTGTACCATCTGCACAGGTTCTATGTGTTATGGATATAGTTATAGTTTAAGTTATGAAAATATGACATTTGGAATAAAGAGGAAAACTGAAAAGACTTTCTGGGAAATACTTCTGTCAGAATTATTGTGTGTGTGTGTACGTGTACGTGTGTGTGTGTGTGTGTATGTGTGTGTGTGTGTACTTGTATGTGTGTGTGTGTGTCTGTGTGTGTGTGTGTGTGTGTGTGTCTGTGTGTGTGTGTGTGTGTGTCTGTGTGTGTGTGTGTGTATATATGTATGTGTGTGTGTGTGTGTGTGTGTGTATGTGTGTGTATGTGTGTGTATGTGTGTGTGTGTGTGTATATATGTGTGTGTGTGTGTGTGTGTGTGTGTGTATGTGTGTGCGTATGTGTGTGTGTGTGTGTGTGTGTGTGTGTGTGTGTATATATGTATGTGTGTGTGTGTCTGTGTGTGTGTGTGTGTGTGTGTGTGTGTGCGTGTGTGTGTGTGTGTGTGTGTGTCTGTGTGAGGGATGTGTCAGTTGAAGCTGCAGGAAGTGTCCGATGGCTCATGGATTGTGTCAAACAGTCACAATGTTTTAACCAAACAGAGTCAAGACACAGAGAGACTGATAAAAGAGTGAAATATACAACCGAGAGAGAAAGAGAGGAACCACGAGAATATGAGCTCAGGATGTTCTAAATGTGATGTTGTAAATGTGATGTTCTAAATGTGATGTTTAAATGTGATGTTTAAATGTGATGTTGTAAATGTGATGTTTAAATGTGATGTTTAAACGTGATGTTTAAATGTGATGTTTAAATGTGATGTTCTAAATGTGATATGATTAAACGTGATGGTTTAAATCAGATGTTTAAATGTGATGTTCTAAATGTGATATTTAAATGTGATGTTTAAATGTGATGTTTAAATGTCATGTTCTAAATGTGATGTTTAAATGTGATGTCCAAGTGTGATGTTTAAATGTGATGTTCTAAATGTGATGTTTAAATGTGATGTTTTAAATGTCATGTTTAAATGTGATGTTTAAATGTGATGTTTACATGTGATGTTCTAAATGTGATATTTAAATGTGATGTTCTAAATGTGATGTTTAAATGTGATGTTCTAAATGTGATGTTTAAATGTGATGTTCTAAATGTGATATGATTAAACGTGATGGTTTAAATCAGATGTTTAAATGTGATGTTCTAAATGTGATGTTTAAATGTGATGTTCTAAATGTGATATTTAAATGTGATGTTTAAATGTCATGTTCTAAATGTGATGTTTAAATTTGATGTTTAAATGTCATGTTCTAAATGTGATGTTTAAATGTGATGTTTAAAATGTCATGTTCTAAATGTGATGTTCAAGTGTGATGTTTAAATGTGATGTTCTAAATGTGATGTTTAAATTTGATGTTTAAATGTCATGTTCTAAATGTGATGTTTAAATGTTATGTTTAAATGTGATGTTTAAAGTGATGTTCTAAATGTGATGTTTAAATGTGATGTTTAAACATGATGTTCTAAATGTGATGCTCTAAATGTGATGTTCTAATGTGATATTTAAATGCGATATTCTAAATGTGTCATATTTGATTTGTTTGATTGACAGTGTTGATAAGTGCCCGCCTCCTGCTAAACCAGAGATGTGGGTGCGAATGGGCGTCACCTTCCACATCCTCGCTCCTGATTGGCTCTTTGGTTGCTATGATACCCATGGTCAGAATTCCAAATATGAAACTCAGCTCCAAATTCACCCCTACACCTGCTCGAGGCTGGATGAAGCTGAAGCTGTGGTGACGTCACACTCAGTCACTTCTTTATAAAGTCTGTGGTCAAACTTGAAATTGGACTTTCTCTGTGACTCAACTATTGTTTCCTCCAAGTTGTTTGTCCAGTAAACTATTCACATTCTGCTCTTGGCTCACGGCTCGTCTGCAGCGTTAGCAGCAGCGTTAGCAGCGTTAGCAGCCCGGGCGCTACATCGTGCCGCTCCGCACCAGTTGGCACAGACAGGTGGGGCTGGGCATGGATGCCCTTTACGAGCCACCTCCTCATTAGTCTTTGTGATTAATGATGTTTGGATAAATACACTTTTTATGGCGTTATAATGTGCTGGAAATGAATAGCAGGGGCTGGGTCCGGTGCATCTGGTCAGACGACCTGCTCCGCGGCCAAAGCCTGATCTAGAGCAGGACCAGAAGCAGCAGTGAATACTTTCCATGTGCAGGACCCACGCCCCCACACCCCTCCTGCGCCTCCTGCCCCTCCTGCGCCTCCTGCCCCTCCCTCCTCCACTCAAAGCTCTTTTGTGTGTTTATGAGGCCTGTGAAACCAGTGATACAGTTCACAAGTGGGCATGAGCTCTGGGTGTTTGTGTGACCAGAAATGTACCTAAACATGTCTCTCCTGAAAAAGGAAGCTCCCTGTGAAAACTTAAACGTCGTTTCACTTTTGACTTCAATCGTCAGCCTTTGCTTTGTAAAATAAAACATTGCAGCAGTAGATTTGACCTTCCATCCGTCACAGTCTCATGGCAATTTATGCGATGTACAAAGTGATTTATGTCAAAAACAATCAGACAAACAGCAGGGCCACAGCACCAGGCCATAAGACACTGATAAACACAGAGCATTAAGCTAACGGCCCATTCAGCACATGACGGCTTTACCAAATCAAGTCAACTCCTAAATAAGAAAATTAAATGAGCTGTGAGTTTGTGGATGGTGTAGAAGGACACATAGTGGCAGAAATGTGCAATAACTAAATAATTCTAAAGCAGGTCAGTTTTAAACGTGTCTCTGCACAAACAAAACCAGAAGAGTCGGTGAAAGTGACGTTCAATCTGGTAAAACGTGTTTGTATCCACATTAAGTCCATTTATGTGCTGCATTTCTGCCGTGTGAGAGGATCAAACGTCGTAAACTCCACAGAGAGAAAGTGAAAGTGAAAGTGGCGCTGAGGGACACTGTTTGTACCTCACATTCTTCGCTCTGCTTCATCTCTGCGGCGTCTACAGCAGATGAGAGTTCTCCGTTTTCCTGGAGGAGGCTGAGTGTTAAACCATGTGTCGATGGGGCTGATGGGAAATCCAGGAGCCCTGCAGTGTTGGCAGGGAAACCCCGTCTGCACTTTGCCGGCCGACCCGAAGCTCATTTGTCCATCATGCGCTGAGTCTTTAATGAGGAGAAACAGTGGGACGAGGGCAGGTCCGGCGTGTTTCGAGCGGTGAGACTCTCGTTTCGCTGGAGACACATGTGGGAACAGTTCACACCTGTTTCTTGGTCTGAGCCTCGGTCTGAGCAGCTTTCAAACAAATGTTGGGAGAGAATGATATAGAGCTGGTACAAAGTTATGCCACAAATACAGAAAACACCACAGATGGAAATCTAGAGCTCCCATGGGTGAAAAGTTGGACATCTTTATGAGGATGACTTTTATTCACAGGCTGGAGACACAAAGACTCATTGATGTTAATGACGAGTGTCTGTGAGAACACACAACAAACAGAGTAATGGCCGACATGTGTGGCAGATCTGTACATGCGTCTCATCGTCAGGTCACACTACGAGAACAAATCAACTTTTATCCGACTCCAAACGGCTCCAGTGAGCTGCAGAGAGGCTCCGACAAACGTGGCCTTTCACCAGCGACACACAGTTTGACTCGTTTAAATCAGATCTGAGCAGAATGACGAGCAGCTGTCAGTGAAGAGAGAGTTTAAGAGGCTTTTCTCACACGGCTCAGAGGAAGTTTTATTACCAAAAGTTACATACAGTGTGATGTAATAAAAGGTCTATACTACTAATGTACCTCATCTGAGTTTAAGTATCAAGTATCAAATCACCATCTCGTCCACGTGATCCAAGTGTTTGTCAAAAACTTTCACAAATATTTAATTCTACGAAATGTATTTTTGTAAAGCCCCAAATCACAACAGCAGCAGAAGTCGCCTCAGAAAGATCCGACAGAAAGTAAGAAAACCAACAAGAAAACAGACAAAACAAATGAATGGAAGTGTCCCAGAGCGCCCCCTATCCTCAGACCCTCCTCCTCAAGAAGAGCGCCCCCTATCCTCAGACCCTCCTCCTCAAGAAGAGCGCCCCCTATCCTCAGACCCTCCTCCTCAAGAAGAGCGCCCCCTATCCTCAGACCCTCCTCCTCAAGAAGAGCGCCCCCTATCCTCAGACCCTCCTCCTCAAGAAGGAAAAAAAAACAAAAAAAACAAAAAGAGAAACCTCGAGGAAAACCACAGTAAAGGAGACACTGAACCAGGACTAAACCAGGTCAGAACCAGGACAAAACCAGGACTAAACCAGGTCTAAACCAGGTCTAAACCAGGTCTAAACCAGGTCTAAACCAGGACTAAACCAGGTCTAAACCAGGTCTAAACCAGGACTAAACCTGGACTAAACCAGAACTAAACCAGGTCTAAACCAGGACTAAATCAGGTCTAAACCAGGTCTAAATCAGGTCTAAACCAGGTCTAAACCAGGACTAAACCAGGTCTAAACCAGGTCTAAACCAGGTCTAAACCAGGACTAAACCTGGACTAAACCAGAACTAAACCAGGTCTAAACCAGGACTAAATCAGGTCTAAACCAGGTCTAAATCAGGTCTAAACCAGGACTAAACCAGGACTAAACCAGGATTAAACCAGGTCTGAACCAGGTCTAAACCAGGACTAAACCAGGACTAAACCAGGACTAAACCAGGATTAAACCAGGTCTGAACCAGGTCTAAACCAGGACTAAACCAGGACTAAACCAGGACTACACCAGTCCTGCAGACGTGTTCAGGACACATTTTCAGCCCGAGTTCGTGTCTCTTTGTGGGTTTCGTTTTCCCTCCAGTTGTAAAAGACTTTTCGATGACGTTTATCGATGTAAATATAACGTCCCGGCGAAGACGCTTCATAATTAATGGACTGAGACGGACCCTGCGTCCTTCAGCCTGCGTCTCATTAGTCTGATCTGAGTCGCTCCCTGCAGACCGCTCGCCTTCGCCCGTGTGCTTCAACGATGGCGTGATGAAAACACAGGAAGGGGCGTGCGCGGTCGGGATCGATGATGGAGGTGATGTCCTGACTCCGCCCTCCTCTTCCAGGGCTCTTTACCTCCGACAGGCCGTCAATTCCCCGTCCCGCTAATGTATCTGAATGCAACGTCACTGGTCGATAAGTCCTGGAAACGCTATCCATCTACTGAAACACCACTCCTTCACTTACTGTAAGAGCGAGCCTCGTCTGCTGACAGCGAGAGGAAGACAACACCACACACGGGCGGAGATATGACCACGCAACATCGCACACGCAACCTCCACCCAAATCAGAGATAACATGAGACGCACTTTTGAGCTTCAGGAGTGAGCAGAGAGAGCGGCGAGAAGCAGAGCCAGATGAAATACAGTAATGGGTTTTACTTTGAAATGTTCTGAAATGATACGATGAGTCTCGTTCGTGAGTCGAGGTCGTGATGGAAACGAAGCGGGGCCATTAGAGCCGCGCACAGATTATGTTTAGTTTGGCAAATTAAAAACAGAAAGAGACGAGTAAAGGTCAGAGTGAGGAGGTCGTGTCCTTCGCCATCGATTCAGACGTTTCACGACTCGATCAAACGTTTAATGAGTCGATAAGTGACGATAGTTTATGATCGATTATTGATCTGCAGAGAAACCCGACGATGGTGAAGGACTGAGTGAGATCCAGGAATAAATCAGGACTAAACTAGGACTGAACCAGGACTAAACTAGGATTAAAACAAGAACTAAACTGGGACTAAACCAGAGCTAGACCAGGACTAAACCAGGACTAAACCAGGACTTAACCAGGACTAAACCAGGACTAAACCAGGACTAAATCAGGTCTAAATGAGGACTAAACCAGGACTAAACCAGAACTAAACCAGGAATGAAACAGAACTAAACCAGGACTAAACCAGGACTAAACCAGGACTAAACCGGGAATGAAACAGAACTAAACCAGGACTAAACCTGGACTAAACAAGGACTAAACCAGGACTAAACCAGGACTAAACCAGGAATGAAACAGAACTAAACATGGACTAAACCAGGACTAAACCTGGACTAAACCAGGACTAAACCGGGAATGAAACAGAACTAAACCAGGACTAAACCTGGACTAAACAAGGACTAAACCAGAACTTAACCAGGACTAAACCAGGACTGAACCAGGACTAAACTAGGATTAAAACAAGAACTAAACTGGGACTAAACCAGAGCTAGACCAGGACTAAACCAGGACTTAACCAGGACTAAACCAGGACTAAACCAGGACTAAATCAGGTCTAAATGAGGACTAAACCAGGACTAAACCAGAACTAAACCAGGAATGAAACAGAACTAACATGGACTAAACCAGGACTAAACCAGGACTAAAAAACCGGGAATGAAACAGAACTAAACCAGGACTTAACCAGTACTAAACCTGGACTAAACCGGGACTAAACCAGGACTAAACCAGGACTAAACCAGGACTAAACCAGGGCTAAACCAGGGCTAAACCGGGAATAAACCAGGTCTAAACAGGGACTAAACCAGGTCTAAACTAGGACTAAACCAGGTCTAAACTAGGAGTAAACCGGGACTAAACCAGGACTAAACCAGGACTAAACCAGGATTAAACCAGGGCTAAACCGGGAATAAACCAGGTCTAAACAGAGACTAAACCAGGTCTAAACTAGGACTAAACCAGGTCTAAACTAGGAGTAAACTGGGACTACTAAACCTGGACTAAACCGGGACTAAACCAGGACTAAACCAGGACTAAACCAGGATTAAACCAGGGCTAAACCAGGGCTAAACCGGGAATAAACCAGGTCTAAACAGGGACTAAACCAGGTCTAAACTAGGACTAAACCAGGTCTAAACTAGGAGTAAACCGGGACTAAACCAGGACTAAACCAGGACTAAACCAGGACTAAACCAGGATTAAACCAGGGCTAAACCGGGAATAAACCAGGTCTAAACAGAGACTAAACCAGGTCTAAACTAGGACTAAACCAGGTCTAAACTAGGACTAAACCAGGTCTAAACCAGGACTAATCCCTGGATGCTAAACTATTATTATTTCAGTCTGATGTCGGGGTCGAAGCCCAAACTGACCTGAAAAGTCTGTCTTTAATCTGAGCGACGTGATGATGCTTCGATCTAAACTTCTTCAAATAAGAAAAATGTAAAACCTGAAAAAGTTGAGACTGCAGATGTTGTTACAGGAGACAAACATTATAGAAGAACTGATTTTTAATTTCCAAGAGTTTCATAATAAAAGTTGATCAGAAGCAGTGGAGCAGACGGAGACACATGCCACAGTCTGCGGCAGCTGCACCGAAACTAAACATTTGCTCAGGACAGATTCATGTTTGCATTTCACACCAGAGACTGGAGAAAGAAACGAAGAACTGACCACGAGTCTCACAGCAACCAAAGAGCCAATCAGGAGAGAGGCTGGTGAAGGTAACGCCCCTTAGCAACGCTGTCAATCAAACCTGTTGCTAACACTAACAGGAGCCAGAGTCGATGGAGCAGGAAGTGCGCCCATGATCACTTCCTGTTTGGAACGCGGCGGCAGCTAACAGGTTAGCTACGTCCATTTACATAAACAGTTGTCCCTCGCTATATCACAGTTCACCTTTTGTGGTTTCGCTGTTTCGCAATTTTTTTGTGGCGCAGCTTTACATCGCAGTGTATGAACCTGCATTGTGTTCTGCGTCCTGATTGGCTGAGGGACTGTAGACCATTGTGTTCTGCGTCCTGATTGGCTGAGGGACTGTAGACCATTGTGTTCTGCGTCCTGATTGGCTGAGGGACTGTAGACCATTGTGTTCTGCGTCCTGATTGGCTGAGGGACTGTAGACCATTGTGTTCTGCGTCCTGATTGGCTGAGGGACTGTAGACCATTGTGTTTCTGCGTCCTGATTGGCTGAGGGCCTGTAGACCATTGTGTTCTGCGTCCTGATTGGCTGAGGGACTGTAGACCATTGTGTTCTGCGTCCTGATTGGCTGAGGGACTGTAGACCCTTGTGTTCTGCGTCCTGATTGGCTGAGGGACTGTAGACCATTGTCCATCAGTCTCCTCCGTGTCTCCTGTACAGTACAGAATGTGTCAGACAAATTTACATAAATGTTGGATCAGTGTGACTCTGAAGTGCTGTATGTTTGCAAGTTTTCTCCCCGACAAAACCCAGAATGTCGATGAAACGTTCTGCACCGACAAAGACGCCTGAGGTCGCTCCCAAAAGGTCGAGGAAGACGCTAACCATCGCAGAAAAAGTTCTGGACATGCTGAAGGACGGTAGAAGTCACACAGCTGTAGGGGGCGCCATTACGAAATAAATGAATCTTCGGTTCGTTACATAAAGAAGGAGGAAAATAACATGGTTTTGTTCTATAAAACTGGACTTATTTTTAAAATCTACGAAGATTTGAACTTTGAGAGAGTTTAAACAAGAGAGAAATGTGAGAAAATGTTAAAGCCTGTGTGAGAAAAGTGTATAAAGTGTGTGGTGAGGAGTTTTACAGACGAGAAACAGAGAGAATAATGTAAAAAATAAAACTGATACTTTGTGGGTTATGTTTCGATCGTAATCTCTGCAATAAACGAGGGAGTTACTGTATAAATACTCACAGAACCGTTCTCTTTTGTGTTTTCTTCACATTTTGGTTCCACATCTTATCAATCTTTCTAAGTATATTAACATATTTCCATCGCAGTAAATGTTTCCGTGTGGAAAGTGTGACTAGAACCATCCTAAATATAAAGAATAAATCTGAGACAAACTTAGTTCTCACGTGCTGCTCTAAATTAATTGGCCCTTGTCGCTGGAGTTTGTGGCTGTGTCTATAATTAATGGCGCCAGGGTCCTGTGAGAGCGGGACAGCTGTGTGTTATGTCTTGTCCCGGGACCCTCTGTGTCACACCTCCGGCTCTGACCGTCTCTTCTCGTGCCAGCGTCCCTCCCGCCGCCGCCCCGCCGCCGCCCCCGTGCCCACCCCCCGAGAACAAACAGCGCAGTGCCCTCACGACGTTCCCCGCGCCCGTCCCGGAGCGAGCGTCCTGCAACGCTTGTAACCCAAGAGCCTGCCGCCAAACAGCTGCCGCCGCCCCATCCCGCCGCTGCAACTGTCGCCCCGCGGAACAAAGCGAGAATGCCCCCGCCCCCCCCTCTGCGTTTCATGTTAGCCCTAGCATCTCCGCGTCCCACGGTCCGTCATCACGGCTCGCTCTTTTGTTTAATCTCGCGGCGCTGCTGGCGTGTCGGGGGGCGTTTTAATCCCGTGTGCTGCCCGTTAAAAACGACCACAGCGAGCTCCATGTGGCGCGAGCGAGGCCGCGGCGGCGTCTTCACACGGGCCGACGGGATCGGACCTGTCGTCCCGCTGACAGGCGTCACGCCAACATAGGTGTGAGTGACAGGTGTGAGTGACAGGTGTGAGTGACAGGTGTGAGTGACAGGTGTGAGTGACAGGTGTGAGTGAAAGGTGTGAGTGAAAGGTGTGAGTGACAGGTGTGAGTGACAGGTGTGAGTGACAGGTGTGAGTGACAGGTGTGAGTGACAGGTGTGAGTGACACGTGTGAGTGACAGGCGTGAGTGACAGGCGTGAGTGACAGGTGTGAGTGACACGTGTGAGTGACACGTGTGAGTGACAGGCGTGAGTGACAGGCGTGAGTGACAGGCGTGAGTGACAGATGTGAGTGACAGGTGTGAGTGACAAGTGTGAGTGACAGGTGTGAGTGACAGGTGTGAGTGACAGATGTGAGTGACAGGTGTGAGTGACAAGTGTGAGTGACAGGTGTGAGTGACACGTGTGAGTGACAGGCGTGAGTGACAGGTGTGAGTGACAGGTGTGAGTGACAGGTGTGAGTGACAGGTGTGAGTGACAAGTGTGAGTGACACGTGTGAGTGACAGGTGTGAGTGACAAGTGTGAGTGACAGGTGTGAGTGACAAGTGTGAGTGACAGGTGTGAGTGACATGTGTGAGTGACAGGTGTGAGTGACATGTGTGAGTGACAGGTGTGAGTGAAAGGTGTGAGTGACAAGTGTGAGTGACATGTGTGATTGACAAGTGTGAGTGACAAGTGTGAGTGACATGTGTGAGTGACAGGTGTGAGTGACATGTGTGAGTGACAGGTGTGAGTGACAGGTGTGAGTGACAGACCTGAGACAAAACCTGAGATAAAACCTGAGACACGACGCTCGTATTCACTTTCACATTTGTCGGTTTTATTTGTTTTATTCAAATCCATCTTTTATTCTTCAGGTGGAGGATTGTTCTGGCAGTGGCACATGATCCTGACACAAACACGACTGTAAAACTGAGGCCTCAGACTTACCCTTTTATTGAGATACAAATTGCCTGGGTTTTTACGAGTGCTGTTCTCGTGGTTAGCGTGTGGTTAGCATGTGGTTAGCGTGTGGTTAGCGTACAGTTGGCGTGTGGTTACATCATGGGGAGATGAGACAGTGGTGGACTTAATAGTTGTACTTTGTAATTTGCTTTGAAAACCTTCGACGTACTTCAGAACCTCGGGAGTACGACAAATGGAGAAAGTGTTCAAAATATTCAAATGGATTCATGTTTTTATGAAGAACATTTAAAAACGACCACAGCTGCTCGACGTGCTGCAAAAAGCAAAATTATAAAACAAAACACGCAACACAATAAAACAAAACAAGTCCTGCTCAGCTCGAGTTTAAACCCAGAGCAAACACATGAGTTTGTTAAAGATCAGGATGTTCTAACGGTTCCAGAGTCTGAGACCAGCCACAGCAGAAGCCCCTCGAGGTTTAACCACGACTTTAGAACATCCACCGTCATCTGTGATCTCAAAGTTCTACTGAGAACATGGACAAAAATCATCTGTGATCTCAAAGTTCTACTGAGAACATGGACAAAAATCATCTGTGATCTCAAAGTTCTACTGAGAACATGGACCAAAATCATCTGTGATCTCAAACTTCTACAGAGAACATGGAACAAAATCATCTGTGATCTCAAAGTTCTACTGGGAACATGGAACAAAATCATCTGTGATCTCAAAGTTCGACTGAAACATGGAACAAAATCATTGATCGCTGAACGATCAATAAAGAAAGTAAAACAACAACTATAAGACAATTTTAATCCTAAAACTCGACAAAAATCCATTTATTATTTTGACACAAATGTAGATCGTCTTTCCACTGTAAATCCGACGGTTTTTCTGCCTTTTCCTGTTTGTAGAAGAAGAAACAGAAGAACAGGTGAGACAACGACAGGTGCGATAACGACAGGCGAAAAAAACGACAGGGCGGAAAAAAAAAAAACGACAGGTGAAAGAACGACAGGTGAGAGAGAAACGACAGGTGACAGAACGACAGGTGACAGAACGACAGGTGAAAGAACGACAGGTGAGAGAGAACGACAGGTGACAGAGCGACAGGTGAGAGAACGACAGGTGACAGAGCGACAGGTGAGAGAACGACAGGTGACAGAACGACAGGTGACAGAACGACAGGCGACAGAACGACAGGTGAAAGAACAACAGGTGAAAGAACGACAGGTGAAAGAACGACAGGTGAAAGAACGACAGGTGACAGAACGACACGTGAGAGAACGACAGGTGAGACAACGACAGGTGACAGAACGACAGGCGAAAAGAACGACAGGTGACAGAACGACAGGTGACAGAACGGCAGGTGACAGAACGACAGGTGACAGAACGACAGGCGACAGAACGACAGGTGAAAGAACAACAGGTGAAAGAACGACAGGTGAAAGAACGACAGGTGAAAGAACGACAGGTGACAGAACGACACGTGAGAGAACGACAGGTGAGACAACGACAGGTGACAGAACGACAGGCGAAAGAACGACAGGCGACAGAACGACAGGTGACAGAACGGCAGGTGACAGAACGACAGGTGACAGAACGGCAGGTGACAGAGCGACAGGTGAAAGAACGACAGGTGAGAGAACGACAGGTGAGAGAACGACAGGTGAGACAACGACAGGTGACAGAACGACAGGTGAGAGAACGACAGGTGAGAGAACGACAGGTGTCAGAACGACAGGTGACAGAACGACAGGTGAAAGAACGACAGGTGACAGAGCGACAGGTGACAGAACGACAGGTGAGAGAACGACAGGTGAGAGAACGACAGGTGACAGAACGACAGGTGACAGAACGACAGGTGACAGAACGACAGGTGAGAGAACGACAGGTGAAGACAGGTGAAAGAACGACAGGTGACAAAGACAACAGGTGACAGAACGACAGGTGACAGAACGACAGGGTGAAAGAACGACAGGTGACAGAACAGGTGACAGAACGACAGGTGAAAGAACGACAGGTGAAAGAACGACAGGTGAAAGAACGACAGGTGACAGAACGACAGGTGAAGAAAGACAGGTGACAGAACGACAGGTGACAGAACACAGGTGACAGAACGACAGGTGAAAGAAACGACAGGTGAAAGAACGACAGGTGAACACATTTCAACAGGTGACAGAACGACAGGTGACAGAGCGACAGGTGACAGAACGACAGGTGAAAGAACGACAGGTGAACACATTTCAACAGGTGACAGAACGACAGGTGACAGAACGACAGGTGACAGAGCGACAGGTGACAGAGCGACAGGTGACAGAGCGACAGGCGAAAGAACGACAGGTGAAAGAACGACACGACAGGTGGTGAAAGAACGACAGGTGAAAGAACGACAGGTGAAAGAACGACAGGTGACAGAACGACAGGTGACAGAACGACAGGTGACAGAACGACAGGTGACAGAGCGACAGGTGACAGAGCGACAGGTGACAGAGCGACAGGCGAAAGAACGACAGGTGACAGAACGACAGGTGAGAGAACGACAGGTGACAGAACGACAAGTGAAAGAACGACAGGTGAGAGAACGACAGGTGACAGAGCGACAGGTGAGAGAACGACAGGTGACAGAGCGACAGGTGACAGAACGACAGGTGAGAGAACGACAGGTGAGAGAACGACAGGTGACAGAGCGACAGGTGAGAGAACGACAGGTGAAAGAACGACAGGTGAGAGAACGACAGGTGACAGAACGACAGGTGAGAGAACGACAGGTGAAAGAACGACAGGTGAGAGAACGACAGGTGACAGAGCGACAGGTGAGAGAACGACAGGTGACAGAGCGACAGGTGACAGAACGACAGGCGACAGAACGACAGGTGACAGAACGACAGGTGACAGAGAACGACAGGTGACAGAACGACAGGTGAAAGAACGACAGGTGAGAGAACGACAGGTGACAGAACGACAGACAGGTGAGAGAACGACAGGTGACAGGTGAAAGAACGACAGGTGAGAGAACGACAGGTGACAGAGCGACAGGTGAGAGAACGACAGGTGACCAGAGCGACAGGTGACAGAACGACAGGCGACAGAACGACAGGTGACAGAACGAGAGGTGACAGAACGACAGGTGAAAGAACAACAGGTGAAAAGAACGACAGGTGAAAGAACGACAGGTGAAAGAACGACAGGTGAAAGAACGACAGGTGAAAGAACGACAGGTGAAACACATTTCAACAGGTGACAGAACGACAGGTGACAGAACGACAGGTGAACACATTTCAACAGGTGCAAACAGAGTAAATCCCAGTTCCTCAGACTTTCCTCAGATGTTTTGCTCAGGTTGTGCCCCGGGCTGATCCCACAAACGGGATGGAAAAAACTCCACAGAGGAGGAAAGCTGGCGCAGGCTCCTCATTGGACGTCGCAGCGAGAGAGGCGGAGCTAACGAGGAGGAGCGATGGAGCGAGTCTCACGGGTTTTAGGGAGTAGAGTTCACACTATGGGTCAAATGATGTTTATTATCGATATTGACCGACCGACTTCAGAAAAAGTCTTTGGCTGAAGGAACTTTACAAGATGAATTCATTTAAAACTGGCTCAGATGAATAAATATGATGTTATAAATAGATAAAATAATTAGTCAGAGGGCAAACAAACATTAAAAAAACATAAAAACTCTTCTCTTTTACCTCTCGTTTCCTTTGAGCGGTCGCCAATGCCACTATAGAAGAACCATTTGGCGAAATCAAGACTCAACTCAACGTTATTTTCGATTTTGAAACAACACAATCGAGCAAAGATTAAACATTTCAAACCAGCTCCGTCTTAATCACAGAACCACAACCTTCCATCGCTCAAACGCTCTCCGCAAACATCTCGACTCCGACAAACTATCTCTAGACGAGGAGCTCACATCTGCCACATCTGTCAGCGGCACGTCACGAGAACGCCGGCAGCTCCGAGGCGGCAGATGCGGAGGTGGCGCAGAGGTCAGGCCGCTCCGTGTGTGGACGAGGGGGGCGGAGGGGGCACCCGCGGGAGTCAAAGCCACAGCCTGAAACTTTACACCCATGATGTCACCGAACACAAAGGATACCAGCGCTCGCTACGGCGTCCGCAGGAGCGCTCACTCAGGACTGTGCGCCGTGTTTACAGAGGAACAGCTGGTCGGGATTAAGGCCTCGATTGTGGTTCACACTTGAGCTGCAGTGAACGAAGAGACGGGAGTGTTTGTCGTGATAAAAAATGGTTAACAATAATCAGTCAAACAAAGATAATCGTCGTTATATCGGCAGAATGTGCAGAAAAAACTATGTATCCACAGAGGAGTCGACAGGAGGGACAAAAAGGTCAGTTGTCCAGGGTTTAGGGGCCCAGACTTGGACTCTCTTCCCATTAACTTGTATTAGAGGGGCCCATGTGAGGCTTCTGTCCCGGGCCCTGAATGTCAGTCGACGGCCCTGATCGTCCAGAACATTCTCCACTCGAGTCGATTTCACTGATGATAAAGTACAAGACCAGAACACGTCTTTAAAGTCTCAACATAAAAGTCTTTGGTTGAAGGGTCAGATCCATTGACCCACAGGTTGTTGGTGCGATTCCAGCTCCCACAGATGAGTAATGTTGTTGTGTCCTCGGGCAAGACACTTAACCCACCGCGACCCCAGTGTCTGTGTGCACGAGTGTGTGAATGTGTGAGTGGTTTGAGCCCTGAAGTTCTGGTGAAGTCCAGGTTTAGTCCTGGTTTAGTCCTGGTTTAGACCTAGTTAGTAGTCTGGTTTAGTCCTGGTTTAGTCCTGGTTTAGACCGGGTTTAGTCCTGGTTTAGACCGGGTTTAGTCCTGGTTTAGACCGGGTTTAGTCCTGGTTTAGTCCTGGTTTAGACCGGGTTTAGTCTTGGTTTAGTCCTGCTTTAGTCCTGGGTTAGTCCTTGTTTAGTCCTGGCCTCCTGCTGGTACCCAGAGTCAGGACTACAACACGACTAAAGCAGGACTAAATCAAGACTAAACCAGGACTAAACCAGGACTAAACCAGGTCTAAACCAGGACTGAACCCGGACTAAACCAGGACTAAACCAGGACTAAACCAGGTCTAAACCAGGACTGAACCCGGACTAAACCAGGACTAAACCAGGACTAAACCAGGACTAAACCAGGTCTAAACCAGGACTAAACCAGGACTAAACCAGGTCTAAACCAGGACTGAACCAGGACTAAACCAGGACTAAACCAGGACTAAACGAGGTCTAAACCAGGACTGAACCAGGACTAAACATGGACTAAACCTGATGAATCAGTGTTTTGTTTGTTCAGTTTAAATCTGTCGCACTTCCTCGACTTTGACGATGTTTAAATCCAGACTCTTTTCTGTTTCGCTGCTTGTGACTCAAAGGTTTTTATTCTTCTCTTTTAATGTCACTTTATGATGATTATTTATGTTTTGATTGTTGTTTTGTGATTTTATCGTCTCTGTTTCCTCTGAACATGTGGACCACAGGCTCGTCTCCGCTGAAGGACGTCGTGTTGTTCATTCGCCGAAACGAGCTGTAACTTTTCTGTCTTCATCTCGGGGCTTTACTAATAACACTGTCTGTAATATTTGAGCTTCAGCCCGTCTCCCTTGGGCTTGAGCTGCATTCATCAAGTTGAGTCTCAGGTTATGAAATCGTATATAATGAAAATTCCAAGCGGCAGAACATTCAAATTTCATGGACAAACTGCATTATTTCCTTGGCTTGGTGTTGTCATTAAGTGAAACATGTGTGAAGCTTCGGCGTTTCCTCAGGACGGACATAACGGCAGGGATTCGTGTTTGTGTTTGAGAAGAATCCAGACGTGCTCGACTTCCTCCAGACCCGACTCGACCAGGAGCAGGTCAGTGTCACACAAATGTCAGACGGCTCCAATAAACAACATGTTTCACTTTCCCCGGGATTTTAATCAGCAGTTTGTACTTTGTTCTAATCTGTGAAGCTTAAAGGATTTAAAACGCAGCACACGTAAGGTCAAGATCAGCTTTGGGAATTCAAATTTTAACTTATTATATTGTATTATCTCACAAGTTTAGTATAAAAAGTTTCTCATCGTCAGAATGTTTTTATCTGCTGTTCTTTGCAAATGTGGACGTCACTGGGACTGATTCAAGTCCTATAACTACGTCCAAAAAGAAAATAAACATAATAGTCCTGCGTCCTGATTGGATAAAGGACTGTAGACCATTGTGTTCTGCGTCCTGATTGGCTGAGGGACTGTAGACCATTGTGTTCTGCGTCCTGATTGGCTGAGGGACTGTAGACCATTGTGTTCTGCGTCCTGATTGGCTAAGAGACTGTAGACCATTGTGTTCTGCGTCCTGATTGGCTGAGGGACTGTAGACCATTGTGTTCTGCGTCCTGATTGGCTGAGGGACTGTAGACCATTGTGTTCTGCGTCCTGATTGGCTGAGGGACTGTAGACCATTGTGTTCTGCGTCCTGATTGGCTGAGGGACTGTAGACCATTGTCCATCAGTCTCCTCCGTGTCTCCTGTACAGTACAGAATGTGTCAGACAAATTTACATAAATGTTGGATCAGTGTGACTCTGAAGTGCTGTATGTTTGCAAGTTTTCTCCCCGACAAAACCCACAATGTCGATGAAACGTTCTGCACCGACAAAGACGCCTGCGGTCGCTCCTAAAAGGTCGAGGAAGATGCATAAAAAGTTCTGGACATGCTGAAGGACGGTAGAAGTCACGCAGCTGTAGGGGGCGCCATTACGGAATAAATGAATCTTCAGTTTGTTACATAAAGAAGGAGGAAAATAACGTGGTTTTTGTTCTATAAAAACTGGACTTATTTAAAATCTACGAGGGTTTGAACTTTGAGAGAGTTTAACACAAGAGAGAAATGTGAGAAAATGTGTGAGAAAAGTGTATAAAGTGTGTGTGGTGAGGGGTTTTACAGCTGCAGATTTCACCTATTGCGGGTTATTTTTAAAGCGTAAGAACAAACACTACATGGGTGAGCAGTGTTTTAAAACAGCTTTATTTTGTAGAAAAAGTTTGCCCCCCTTCGTCTGAAAAGTTTTTATCTGCCGTTCTTTGGCCAACTGATTCAAGTCCTACAGTTACTTTCGCTCCAAAAGAAAATAAACATAATAGCACTCTGATTCTGTTAAAGGAGAGAAAGTGCATTTATATGAAAGGTTTGAAAGTGATTGACGGAGACGGAGCAGCAGGTGAAATCCAGCCCGGGTCGAACTTACGCCTCAATAAAAACAAACATCCTCTTCTTCTGTTGTGACGTTCTCCTTGACGGACATCTGACCTGGTTCGGATTTGACGTTTTTCAAACAGATGCATGTCTCGGGCCAATTGTGCCCATTTGTTTCTCTCGTTTCCCCGCATCCCCCGACCACGGCGCCCTCCGCACGGCCGGCGTTCGCCCCGTGATCAAAGCCCGCCGCATCCCCCCGCTGCTGGTTCTGTTCTCAGGTCCCACGTTAGCGTCGGACACCAGAGCTCCATCAAACGGCCCGCAGAACATTCATTGCCATGCTGGATCGATTCACACGGTAACCACGGCGACCGGGACGGGGCCTCCGGACAGCTGCGGCGTTCCTGGATCTAATACGCCTCGACAGTGAGTGAAGAAACGAGCGGTCGGATCACCACAACATCAGGACAGAGATGAACTCGCGCTGCACTGGGACAAGACAAATGAAGCCGGATCGTGTTTCTGCGCAAACGGATCAAGATGGAGGACACCCCAGGAACGCCGCCATCAAAGAAGAGACATGGTGGGCCACAGTGAGGGCAGTTCACGCACAGATAATGGCTGTAATTTTACGCTAACGGCTAAAGTGTGTGAATCATTAGGGAAAAACAAACAAAAGAAATATAGGTGAGTTGTACAAATTGGGCAGTAATTTTAACGTAATAAACACACGATCCCTGTGCTCAGAGTCTTTACAACTATAAGATTCAACAAGAAGTACTGACACTTCGCTGGGGGGTGTTCTTCATCTATGTCTATGGTGGAATGTTCAGCAGTTACCGTGGTGACAAACATTAGCAAACACAGCCAAACTAAAAAGACAACACATTTCGAGGGGCCTGTGATCATTCCGAGCGTTTCGTGGTTTGAGTTTCAACAGAAAAAAGTGAGAAAAAACCGTCGGGTAGTGCTAATGCTAATGCTAATGCTAGCTAGCGACTGTAATCTTACTTGAGACGGACTTGTTTTACAGCACAATCAGCTCATCTGACGTCGTTTTAGCTAAGTCCGTTCTGTTGTGTTCAAAACAAAACTCAGATTAACTTGAGTAACAGAGCTGCAGACAGAATAGTGCCTCAGTTAGCATCACATCCTTAAGTAACAATAGCAGTGAATGGTGGTTTTAGATGTTTGTTACATGGTGAATATTTCAGGGAAGTTTAAATCATTCAAATTGTTATAAAAAGTCTTATGTTGCTCTGTTGCGTCTGATGTTTAATTTCAGTTTAAATTCAGTGTGTTTATTCATGATTCTCAGTGATTATTTCAGACTCTTACACTCCTCTGAGCAGGTTACACCCACCACACACTAGAGGATTATTTTAGGCCTTGACGCCAGGTGCACTCTCACATTTTAGGAAATAATTACACTCCCAGAAAAGAACAGATGCCATTCTTACTGCCTCGTCCTCCCCTTCAAACCTGGATATAAGCTCCTCCTCTCTTCCTCAACTCCAAATGTCTTTTATTGTTTGTTTTGTCTCTAATATCCAAAAAAACACAAAAAATTAGCTTGTGGTGCACGGTCCCTTCACTGTTATATCCGACCCGATTTTCTCCTCGCGTCTGTCGTCTGAAAAACCCTGAATAATGTCACAGGTTTAAACGTTTTCACATCGTTTTACAGGTTCGTTTCGTCTGCAAAATCTCACAAAACACAGGCAGGATGACGACTGGAATGATCTAAAAATGAAAAACTAGTGATGCTCCGGAGCACGTCTTGTTCTTTCTGCCTCGTGTCTCAGTGAATGTTCTGCTCTGTGATTGGTTCAGAGCTGCAGAGTGTTCAGTGACTTCTGTGGTTTGACTAAACTGCTACAGTATAAAAGATGCACCAATATTTCTGAAAAAACGTTGAGTAGTGAGGAGTATTGTGTGACGTTAGTGCTGATTTTGGCGACTTTTGGCATTTGTTTCATTTTTTCGATGGGATCTACAAATGTAAAAAAGCAATCCGTGGTTGGGGATCACACAAAACTTCTATTTCTTAATAAAAATGTGTGATATATAAATTGTTGTATTTTTTTTTTTTAATGTTCAAATAGAATATATACTATTTATGACTTCTAATAAAATAGAAAATAGAGTTCTTTGTTCCAAAATCATGGGTTGTGTGCTGTTTGCAATGGTTAATTTGTCCACTAGAGGTCAGTGTTTCTCCTCAGCATACATCGAAACATTGAGACGATATTGCGACTGAGGCGTCGATGCTTCACGAGGCTCCAGTCGTCCATCCACTACTGAAAAACTAAAAAAACAAGTAAAGATTGACTTCAACAGGAAGGTTTGCTGTACAAATCCTAATCTAAAGGCCACAGCAATGACCATGTTTTGTCTGAAATAAAAATATCTTTGGTGATATACTCGAAGTAACTCATAACTCTAGGAGCGTAACGTGTCTTAGTTTCATAAAAGAACATGTAGACTCAGGGGGGCTTGGCATGTTTACACAGATAGACCATGGATCCCAGCAGAATCCTGTGGCCAGTGCTGCGCCCCTCACATTTTACCCCCTGCGGTGCATCTTTAACACCTGACCCAGTTTCAGTTTTTAGGGACTCAAACTTGAGCCTGGCCCCTCAGGACAGTCTGTCTCTCTCTGCGCTCCGTTTGAGTCTCTTCATCCCCAATTCACCGGCTGCACTTACGAACTTAAAGCCGCTATGAGAACATTCCGGTGAACATATAGAGATGTTTGTGGTGATCCGCTCAGCTTAAAAACTCATAAAACGACTGGAACTCAGGCAGCACCAACAGGGTCCAATCCTACAAACCTGGGAGAGTCCATGAAAACAGAGTCAAGTGGAGCGTCGGAACAAACAGGCCTGTTCTGATAACACATTCTTGAAGTTTGATATATCTCTAAAGTAAATACAGACGATAAACGATAATAAAAAGCAGATTTAAACCTCAAAACTGTTCTTAATCTACGATACTGTTAAAAAAACATGAGCTGCAGAATGAAATCGTCAGTTGTGAGTCTGTAATGAGTCAGACAATTATTTATTCAACTGTTTGTGGTTTAAATCTGATCATATCGACAAATTTATAACCAAAAAAGTACTGTACAATATTGAACCCCAAAAAAACCAGTGATCAATGAACAAACTGAGCAAAACGTGTCCAACTTCTGAAACCTGGAAACAGTCGACCCAAGACTCAAAGGATCTGCGATGTTTCATGTCGGCCTAAAACGTAAACTGTTTGTATAAATGGACGTAGCTAACCTGTTAGCCGCCGCGGTCCAAACAGGAAGTGATCATGAGCGCGCTTCTGGCTTCAGTTCATTTTCTGTGTAAAATCTGTGTCCTCTCTCTGTCTCTTCTGCTGTCAGACTCATTTTGGTCTTAAATGTTCGTATTAACCCTCTACATGATCCTAAGTTGTTTTGGGGTTTTTTTGTCGGTGTTATTTTGAGTTTTTGGTTTTGTTTTGTTTTTTAGTTGTTTTGACTTCATTTAAAACATTTTTTTATTTTGAGTTTATTTTTTTTTTCATTATTTTTTAATTATTTTTGAGTTTTTGTTGGTTTTTTGTTTGTTATTTTGAGTATATTTTATTCAATTTTTTTTTTTATGTATGTTTTTAATTTCTTTTTTTATTTGAGTTTGAGTTTTAAGTTTTGCTTTTTAAAGTTATATTATCATTTAGGTTTTTTTATTATAATTTGTTTATTATGTTTGTTTTTGTGTGATATTCATTTTTTTAAATGTTCATATTACAGTCTCTCTCATCTGTCGTCTGCTGCTGTCCAGATCCTCGTCATGGATTTTGTCTTAAAATAAATCATATACTTTAAGTGTCTATTACTCAGGGGCTTCCAAACACATTTTCATCAAGGGGCCACTCAGCACAAATGGCTGCCTGTGTGAAAGGGTCGTGATGTGATAAATTATATTTTAACCCATACTCTTTTAATTTAAAATGTGAGGGCCACATTATGTGGAGGGCCACTGTATGTCATTTGCAAAGAAGTAAAAAAAAATATGGCTGTGTCACTGCGTGTCTCAATTTATTTTAATTATATTGAAGACCATCATCTTTTAATTTACCCTGTCGAGGGCACATTGATTCTGGAGTGCCACATAGCCCGCGGGACTCGAGTTGACACATGTGCTCTTACATTGATCCTTTTTATTTCACTATTGTTTCTGTAAATCTTTTAATAACTGGTCCTTCCCCCGACGTCGCTCCTGTTAGCGTTAGCAACAGGTTTGATTGACAGCGTGTTGCTAAGGGAAGGAGCTTACCTTCAAATCGCTCTGATTGGCTCTTTGGTTGCTATGGTCAGAACTCTCTCTTACACAGTCCTGTGGTCTAGATGTAAGTTTATTAAATGAGTAAAATTTTAAAAATGACATAAAAAGGTTAATTTTCCATGCTTAAGTAGCAGAAGATAAAGATGCACATTCAGAATGACGTCGTCCCATTTGATCAGCCTGAAAAAGTTCTGTTTGTGATGTGAAACGCGTTAAAAAAGTTTCAAAGTCGCAACATAGTTTCACGTAAAAACAGATACTTTTTCTTTCTGTGCAGATTATTAAAAACACATTTCGAGGTCTAGTTCCACCACCATTTTGGGAGGGGATGAGCTCAATTTTAAAAGTCATTATTCTGTAAATTTAACCTTTGTCCGAAGTTGAGCTCGTACTGTAACTATCACCGTTTACTTCGTCCTTTCGCCCCTAGGCCTGCACTGAGCCATGTGTCTGTGGCGAGGGAGGAGTTTTTCCATGCCCTCAGCTGTCCAGGTATGTGAAATGAAATCTTGAGTTGTGTTTTGAAAACCCTGGGAGTTCCAGTCATTTCACATTGAGGACTCGGCCCCCCGCTCCTCGCCACTTCGCCTCTCACCAGCGATCCGCCCAAAATGACTTACTGTGCAGTTTAAGTGCTTTGCAAAAACGTTAAATAAATACCACCTTTTACACTGCTGAAGGGGGAAACACCCACCGGCGTGACCACTTCTGTCCCGGAGCTGAAACAGAACGCGATTGTAAGACGCTGAGCGAGAGCCGCCAGCGTCAACTCAAAATTAACTATTGGGAGTTTTTAAGTTTTAATCAGGAAACCGAAGAAGCCACAAAACGCTGCGACACGGACAAAAGTTCCTTATCTGCTTTGAAGGCGAGGCTTGTGCTCACATTATTAATTAAAGTGGTGTTTAGGAGGACTACAAGAGGCTACTGTACGCCGCTCCGCCAGCAATCGCCGCTCGCCGCCACGAGACACGACACCAACAGCCAAAACCGAGGCACATTGTACAAGAAATGTTTCTCAAGTTCTCAAAATGTCGCCTGTCACTCAAACATGACATCTCCTCATTGTGCCGGAATCTTTAAGGCAGAGGAGTGACGGACTTTTCACAGCTCACTCGATCCTTTGGAGATGTGTCGACAGAAGACGACGGCGCTGGGCACCGACCGAAAAGATAAGAACGCCGAACAGAACGCCGATCACAGAACGCCGATCACAGAACGCCGATCACAGAACGCCGATCACAGAACGCCAAGAAAACACTTTAGAAGACGAGATTTGACTTTTGAATGAGGCAATAAACGAGGACTTTCAGAGAGTAAAGAGCAATGTGTGTCTCCACAAAAGACTGATAAGGAGTGTAGTTTAGTGGGCGGAGCCGCAGTTCCCTAAGGGGGGCCTGCCAGTTACCTAAGTGGGCTGCCAGCAGTTACCTAAGTGGGCGGAGCCTGCAGTTACCTAAGTGGGCGTAGCTGCAGTTACCTAAGTTGGGGCGGACCCTGCAGTTTCCAAAGTGGCGGCTGTCAGCTCTTAACATATTCCTTTTCCTCATGGTTCAAATCAGAGGCTGTTTTTAATCCGTGTTTCTGTGGAGCTGGTGTAAATTTCAGACTAAAAGATCGAACATCAGACAGCCTTTTTTAATCCGTGTTACAACCTGAGCATGTGTAAATTCATACTAAAAGATCGAAAATCTGCTCCCTGTCTCCTCCTCTTCACCTCCTCTCCTCAGCTCTCCTCCTCCATCACCTCCTCCTCTTACTCCTCCCATCTGCAAAACCTCAATTAGATAGAGCAAACCAGCACCAGTCCTGTCCATATTTTAACCCCACACTCCCTACTGTCACCGGAAGACCTTTTTTAGTCCTGGTTTAGAGTCCTGGTATTAGTCCCAGTTTGTCCCTGTTTAGGTCCTGGTTTTTAGTCGTGTTTTAGTCTTGTGTTTTTAGTCCTTGGTTTAGTCCTGGTTTAGACCCGGTGTTAGTCCCTGTTTAGACGGTTCAGTCCCTGGTTCAGTCCTGGTTTAGTCCCCCCGTGTTAGCCCTGGTTTAGGTCCTGGTTTAGTCCTGGTTTAATATCCCGTTTTAGACCCGGTTTAGCCTGGGGGGGGTTTTACTGGTTCAGTCCTGGTTCAGTCCCGTTTTAGCCCTGGGTTTGCCTGGTTTAGTCCTGGTTCAGCCGGTAGTCCTGCAAAGTTCAAATAACGGGTCTGAGACCTCACAGAGAGCTCAGTATATAAAGCCATGCATACTTTTCTCTAATTGAAAATAATACCTTGTGTTATATAAGTGTATATATGTGTGTATAAATTGTATTATTGTGATATATGTGTGTATTGTTGTATATAGAGTGTTATATATAGTATATATGTTTATTGTATGTATATATTTATATATGTGTGTATATGTGTAAATGTGTGTATATAGTGTGTATAAGTGTGTAGATCTGTGGTATATATTGTAGTAATATGTGTGTATAGGGTATATATGTGTAGATATTGTGTATATATTGTGTATATGTGTGTAATTATGTGTGTATAAGTGTTATATAT